>OX411884.1:1332416-1783874 GCA_948293265.1 Cheilosia impressa | reverse complement strand
GGGAATAACTCTGAATAATCAGCGTGAAATGGGCACATACACATAAAATAGAATTCGAAATAACATACTTACCGTAAAAATATATATGTAGTATATCTAGGCAGTAGCTGAACAGATTGTTAGAATTTGTTTGAAACTGGAAAAAAAATACAAAAGAAATTGCATCACATTTTTGGACACCATATTTATTTTGGTGTGCACCACATTTCGCATTCACAGTAGAGTTCACATAATTATTGTCGGATCTCTTGACGGAGAAAAACATTAGTTTTGCATAATGTATGTGGTACATTCAGAGACATATAACTATTGCGCAAAATTCAAAGAATAATGAAATTATACCAAAGTTAACATTCCTTTCAGTGTATAAATGAATAATATTCAAGCAGAATGGCACAATACTAATCTAAAGTTGAGATTTGATTGAAATCTTAATTTTGTTCTCATTTGCATTCGCTGATTGATGCAGTTCAATTAAACGTCAGCTGATCGAATCAAAAGTAAATATGAAGAAGGTCTTATTATTCCCGAAAATGCAGCAATGCGAGAAAGTATGTAAATTATAAGAGATACAAATGTTTACTATTATAATAATATATTATTAAAGCTATGTAAGAAATTGATGATGAAAATATACGTATATAACAAATATATATATATGAGTATTGAATAGTTCTATATATAAAAATGAATAAATTAAAAGTTTGTTGATCTAAATGCTTTTGTTTAATTGTATCAAGAGCAGCTTTAAATTACGATCTAGTGCTCAAAGCGACTTGAACAGTTTTGTTCGTATGATATATTTTTTTGACGTTAACCGAAATTGTGCAGCAAAAAATAAAGGGTCGGTAGTGACTAAACAAGAGTACTAAATCAGGCTCAGACTCAGACCACTACCTGTAACTTATCAAGGAGCGCTTGCGGTTATCACAAACAATAGTGCTCACAAAACTTAATTTTGCGACCGCGTTTCCCTTTTACTTTTGAGAAATTTTCTGCAGAAGTGGCAGCACTGCCAGGAATCTGGTTCAGGGCTACCGTTTGATATTTCGTTAATTAGTATATAAGAAAGGTACCTATTCCGTACCGGGAGTACAGAACAAAAATAAAAATAATCTAATTTTTGCAACAAGTTTTTTAATTGGACGTGTTGATGTTGGCAGCCTGTGGCGACGATGTTGTTTTGGTGGCATCCGTCTAACGTTATAATTAAGTAGCTAATGTCAAATCACCATGACAAGTTACAGAAATGAGCAGAACGTCCAAATGATAAAACTTTTTCATCAAAATGTGCAAACTTTGAGCGCGTTGCATCCATTTTATGGCAGATGGGGTGGCCCTTCAAAATCGACTCTCCGTTTGGTGGCCAAATTCGAGAGAAACGGTTCGGTAAAAAATCATCAAGAACGTAAAATTTGTTATGCAATTTACTACCAATGGAGAAATGTAAAGACTCGTGAAAATAGTTAAATCCAAAACTAACCATTTGAGTAGAAATAGGAGTACAATATTCCTATTGTTATACTTTCGGCAGCGCCGGTCTGTTTTCACCCAGATGTCTGATGACCAACGCATTAGAAAAACATTTGACAAAAAACTACCGTTTCGATAAAAGAAATGTTATTAAAACGCACGCATTTGTTTAAAACTGATCTGTTTATTAGAACTTCAGCAAAGTACGAATGGATAGCGGAGAATATTTTCAAAACTTAAATTCTTTATACTTCTTAGTGGTCTTTGTTGTGTCGGCTTGCTGGCGTTTGCGTTTCGACTTTTGCCTAGCAACGTGTTCTGCCAACATATCGGACAAATCTTCCTTCTGGAGGTGATTTTGTTGTTCGCGCATTTGCTGTTCATAACGTTGGGCCATCGCCTCGTTATCCAAATCCAATTCAGATGGATCGAGCGCCAATTCGACAGTTCCTTCGCGTTCAGGGGCAGTTCTAGTAGTTGGTGCTTTACTGACTCCGCTAATGTCGTAGACATGCGTGGAGGCCATCATTGAGGCTCCAATACGATCGTTCCGTTTTTCGGGCAGAACTTGGTAGAGGACAGGTGTTTCATTGCTGAAAAGAAATAGGTGTTAAGAACTTGTCAACTTAATGTGTGGTTAAGTCTTACTCTTCCATCTCTGCCTCGATCTTCTTTTTACGTAGTTCAATGTTCTCAGGAGTCTCCATTCCAGCGGGAACACTTGTTAGACCAGATGGTGTTACCAGTCCTTCTGCGGGTGTGACCAATCCGCTCTCATCTGGCTGGTTAGCCATATCCTCACCCTCTTCCTCTTCTTCCTCTGAAGATTCTTCTGATTCTGATTCGAGTTCGCCCCACTGATTGCGTTCTATGTCACCTTCATCGATGCCACTCTAAAGGGATGGAAAGAAATGATAAAAAAGAGTCAGCGGATTTATTGACACGGTCTCTTACATCGATGTCCATCATATTGGTGCCAAAGACATCACCGTACAGCGGTTTGCCGTTCTCATCAACGGGAGGCTTGCCCCAACCACCGGCGTGGTAACCAAACGAAGTGCCCTCTGGAATTGGGGCATTTAGACCTGGTATCTTCAAATTGGGATAACTTGGTGGCGGTCCATAACGCTGTTGAGCGATCAGCCATGGCGGCGGAATTTTGTGCGAATTAGGGCCGACCGGCATTCCCAAGGCAATGCGCAGTTCCTCAGACAGATCTCCTGGTTTCTTTTCCTTGAGACGGGTTTCGAACTCCTTTCCTTCGTAGTAAAGATCACCATGAATGGTCATGCGCGGCTTCGTCTGCCATTTGAAGAAGGCGTCATGAAGCTTTTGGTAATCGATGTCAATCTTTCCCATTTTGGGACGCACTCTTTCGCGCATTTTTGACTTTAGCGATTTGGCGTCGTCTTTTTCTTGAAGCGATTCTCTCATTTCCATAATGCCGGTCTTTTTTATAAATGCCGGCAAATCGAAGGCTGGTTTTTCAATGCCGCGTTTTCCTTGCAGATACTTTCGCTTGAAACACCAGTGTCTGGGAACCTGCACAGTATTTCTATGGGCTTTCAATTGCACCAGTAACTTGGGATCTCTGGCAGTAACATCATGCATTTCCACAACATCTGGGCGGCTGACCAGTTGTTTCAACTCGGCAACACTTAAACGAGTTAGCTTCTTTAGTTTTCGCTTTGATAGTTTCTCCTTGTCGTCTTTCGTATCCTATAGGTTAATACGATTATATTTATAAACGGGACATTGTTTTGTTTTCTTACCTCCTCCAAGTCATCGTCATCATCATCCAGATCTTTGTTGTCGGCCTTTTTCTTTGCTTCTGCGGCCTCGTGCTCTGCAATTTTGTCTTTGTCTATTGGCTTTGGCTTGTTCTCCAACTTGAAGATCTCAAAGACTCGATAGAACTGTCGATACATCGGGGCAAGATCAGCAATGGTGATTTTTTCTGGTATATACCTGCCGGAAGTACAAATATTATCAATTGTCGCTTTCGAGATCGCTCTCTTTAACTTACTCTACAGTAACTTCATCATCCCCCAAATCGTCTTTTCGGGCAGACTTTCCATCGGATTCATTTTTCTTTGAATCCTTCTCATCGGGCTCCTTTTCCTCAACATCCTTAGGCAGCTGAACGACATGTCGTAGCTTACGGTTTTGCTTCTTTCTGCGTTTTTTCTTTTTGTTCTTTTCAGCCTTGCTTTGCTTGCCACCTTTCTCCCCTATGCCGTTTGTTTGAGTTTCGGTCTCATCATCTGAGTCACCGTCGGCATCAGCATAATCTGTGCTGATTACACCGCTGGGAACTGTCAATTGCTTGTCAAATTCTTCGCTAGCACTAGGGATAAGATCATCGGGATTAACATCAAACTGGGCAGCACGTTGGTCTTTTAAAGCTAGCACATCTTCCAATACTTTAGGTAAAATCACTTCAGTCACTTTTTTATTGTCCTCATCCTCAGGTTTATCTATGGAAACAGACATCAGGGAGGGAAGCGACTCATTACTCTGACTTTCGTCGAGTTGTGGTGCTCCCTGTTGTTGCTGAAGCTGTTGGTTTTGTTTCTGTTGCGGTTGAGACTGCTGTTGTTGCGATGGTAGTTGGAGCTGCTGCGGTTGCGTCGCCTGCGGAGGTGGCGCAAGCTGCTGCTGCGGTGGTGGCTGCATTTGCTGCATCGGAGGTGGCCAGTTTTGTTGAGGTGGTGGAAAGCCTGGTGGGCCCATATTAGGCGGAGGTCCCATGCCAGGAGGTCTCATGTTAGGTGGCGGAGCCATTCCTGGTGGCATCCCCGGTGGACCTATTCCAGGCGGATGCATCATCAGAGGTGGTGGTCCACCCAATAAAGGGCGCGGAGGCTTTAATTGTAAATTTAGTTAAATACTCAAACAATAATGTTTTTCCACATACCTCTGGATATTGATCACCCATTTCCGAATAATAATTGATAGTATACTATTCAATAACACAAACGTTTTCAATGAAAAGTAACACGATAAACGAAGCAAAAAAAATCCAAAACGTTTCTTTCGCCTGTCAAAATTTAAGAGTTGCCAATCTTCTCCGAAGTTCTAGTTAGGCAGATGCCACAGTTGCCACTTTAGGTTTTAAGAACAAAATATAAAGTTTCCCTATTCGTGACATGAATAAATCACGACAAAACGTCGATCGTAGTCTTACTAATCAGGAACTGCGGATGTGTAACCGCTTAAAGAAATAAATTTGTCTACTCGTATGTACGTCAAATATTAATTGGTACTTGTTTTATCCTTAATTTGTGATAACAATTAATTTCCGATATTCAAAAGAACTAATATTATACATTTATTTAAAATTTATCTGCTCCTATTAAAAATGATAGTCTATTCAATCCAAATTAGGATCGAATTGCCATTGGCAATACACTTGCTATTGTTGTTTAAAGGGGAAATAAAATGGAAACTGAAACAATATTTTGGGAAGTGTCAAAACAAAGCGAAAGCGTGTGTTGTGTTATAAAGCCTTTTTGCACTGGCGCAAAGAAGTACTTTATTAACCTCTATATATATCTTTTAAAGAGTGTAAATCAAACTATAAATTCAGAAGTAAGTAATTAATAACGTCAATTGTGCGTGCCTGCATATCTGTCTTAAATCAAAATCAAATCAGTTTCCAGATATTTAATTCTACCTTTTACGTACAGGGTGGCAAAAATATTGCAGTATGTTTAAATTTGATTTTAATGTTAGTAAAAATGATCTGAATGAAGAAAATCAATTCACCAACAAGAACGATGCACCAAATTCAAGTGACACGTAAGTATTATTTCAAAAGTTCCCAAAGTTTTCAAATCAGCTGTATAGTGTTTTTAAAAATAATACCGTCAGTTTTTTTTACAATCGAACATAACTACCTAATATTGAGCAGGAATGAAAGAACATTAGTGGAGTGCTATGATTCACAGGAGGTCATTCCGACAGATGACGTTCTTGAGAATCTAGATGTCTACAAAGTGAATTCAATGGAAATAAAAGCCGGAGATGTGAATTTAAGGTACATAAAGTCCGGTTATTTGTTGCAAACATTTGATAATGAAACAAGAGATACAAATGATATCACCAAGGCTGAACAAAGCCATTCTGACTTAATACCGGGCGTTTATGAAGGTAAGCTATTTGTATAAATTCAAGTTCATAAATATGTTTTGATGCTTTCCGCAGGAGGAGCAAAAATTTGGGAATGTACAGACGACCTAATTTTGTATATGTCAACGCATTACCCCCCAAATAAATTGAAAAACAAACGAGTCCTAGACTTGGGTTGTGGCTCTGGAGTGTTGGGTATTTATGCATATACTTGCGGAGCAATAACTCATTTTCAGGATTATGTAAGAACATGTTTCAGTTGATTTATCGAGAGCTTTTTACCAGTTGGTTTATTTTAACAGAATCAAGACGTTCTTGAAAAAATTACTATTCCCAATGTCGTCTTAAATGTCCCCGACAATAAATTAAGCAATTTGGATAATGTTAAATTTTACTCTGGTGACTGGAGTAAATATACTGAGTTGACAAAGGATGACGAAAAATTTGATATCATTCTTACTTCGGAAACGATTTACAATCCGGATAACCAGCAAAAGTTGTTAAACACTATCGATACGAAACTCAGCAATGACGGAATAGTTATATTGGCAGCAAAGATATACTACTTTGGTGTTGGTGGCGGTCTGCGACAGTTCGAGGGTTTAGTAGAAAAAGACAAGCGATTAACATCGCGTGTTCTATGGAGTTCTGCAGAAGGTCTATCCAGAGAAATTATCGAATTAAAAAGGATACAGAAATAATTTATTATTATTAAAAAAAATTGTTGTATTAAAAGATATACATATATCACGTTATTTTACTGTCCAGTCTTGCATTAATTTGGGCAAGGCGTTTATTTTGAAGCACCTAACATGCTTTGTCGATTGTGCACAAAATGGATACCCTCTTCGGCATAAGCACTTGGGTTGCAAATACTACACAGCTCCAATTATTGACACCCTATATGTCTCACTTTCAAAGCATCTCAAAACTGTCATTTTATTTTTTTTGTTGCTGGTGCAGGTCGCAGACCGGTGGAATGGCATAATTTTAGCGTCAAATCTGTCACAATGTGAATTGAAATTTCTGATTGGAGACAAATTTTCATGTTCTTGCACAGTGGTAAATCAAAGAACTGCATTTTATTTATTTTTATATAATATTGCATGCAATTTTTTTCGGAAAGTAGTGTCGGCGAAATAATTTTAAATCTTCTATATTGCATGCTGACAAAATGAACCAGCAAGTGCCATTAAACACAGACACGGAAGAGACAACTACTGACATCGATCCGTTGTGCTGCTGCGAGTACTTCAATCGGGAAAACGAACGTTTCCACATACTAGAATGTTTCTGTAATTGCAGTGACTTTGACCAAGTTTTCGATAGGTTTGTTAAACCCATCTTCGATTTGAATGCAACTCATCTGCGTTGTAATTTGATTTTTCAGAATAATTTGCTGCAGTGAGGTCGACCCAAAACATCGAAAAGGGATGCTACTTACATTTCAAGACCGCCTGCGCATTCCTTGGCAGGGTGGAGCAAAGCAGATATCTTTAGATGCAATCCTGCCATTGTTTATTATACCCCTTGTGATTGGTATCGCAGCAATTAACTCGTACGCTGCTCTTATAATATGCATTGCAACTACAATGTTCCTTGGGTACTCGTACTACTATCTGAGGAGAAGTATGCCGAGGACAAAGTTTTTCTTTATGTGGACATTTTGGTCCGTAATCTATTTGGTAGTTTTATTTGAGTTGACTGTTCCGATGATGGAGCTGCTACCAGAGGAGAACCTAACTTTAGTATGCCTAGCATCAATTTCAGTGTTTTGTTTATATCGCACAAAGATGCGTGCCCATCTTAATCATGTACTCCAGAGTAGTGTATCGGAAGACGAACTACCAGACATTACAGAAGAACACACTTCTCTGCTGTTAGAAAATAGCGAATCCGATGAGGGTGATCAAAGTCATCCGAACATTTGTGAAATTTGTCGCAAGTATGTGCAACCACGGACTTTCCACTGCACCATTTGCCAGGCATGTGTTGTCCGTCATGATCACCATAGTTTCTGGCTAGATTGTTGCATTGGAGAGTCCAATCACCGGTATTACTTTTACGGCCTAATATTTGGCCAGTGTGCGCTTATGTTTGGAGCTAATCTAGCCACTACGGCCGTCTGTCATCCTTTTCTGCTTTTCAAGGTGGTCGGCATACCCGTCTTGTTGCCGGATGACTGCAGCGATGTGTTTGATGACTATGAGTAAGTACATATCTCCCATCACGGCTATCATACCTAATTTGATTCTTATTTCATCTTTAGAATAAGCTTGGCCTTTGTAATGGGCATCTACGCGCTCATCATGGGATTCTTTGTGATTTTTGCATCGCTAATGCAGATTTATCTAATTGGCAAAGGTATTACATTGTCGGAATGGAGACGCGGATTCACTGGCAATCGAAGAACGTTAATGACTAACTATATGAACTTTGCCATCAATTGCAAATATTAACCGTCATTGACAAAAATGCACTTCCAAATTCAATCTAGTAGAATTAAACAGCTGGTAGGGGAATTTACTTAATTTAAAAAAGCAAGTATTGAAGCACAATTAAGCTGCTTCGCACGACCGAATAGTATTGGTGTGATTGATTAGTCATTTATTTAAGACAAAAGCAACCACCGGATCTGCGTGGTTGCTGTTGCAGCACAAATAAAAACCAAAAAGGAGATTTAGTGCTTTAACCCAATAAGTATATGTACTCTGTAGTAAATTATTAACATTTATCTTTAAGTTAAGTCAAAGAACGAAACGTTCGATTAAAATAAACTATCAATAATTAGTTCACAGTATATCAACTCTTAATACTTGATGAATTCGACTTAAAATATAAAACTCAAAGCACAACAACAATCCAAATTGATTGCAACTTAAGTTTTGTTTTTATATCTCAGTTTTGGAAACAGGCAAGCTATTTTTGGAATTTCTTGCAAAAACTGTACAAGCTCTACCCCCAAATCGACCTAATCAACTAGACGTCTGGTCCGCAGAGCTTTCGAATGCGTACCCATTCTACTAACAATAGCTAAGATCCGGATGAAAATGACTTAATTTAATTAAAACATGTTTTAATCAAAAACCGAATAAATAATTACAAAATCCGCACAATGCAATCGCTTTTATTACAAAATCGGATCCCTATTCGGCGTGTAGTCAGGAAGCAGTTCCCAAATTTTCATTCGCCACCTCTGTCGACGCTCATCGGTTTCCTTTTCCAGTTTTAAGATCTGAGGAAGGCGCTGCCAACGGTCGACAACTTTCCACTTCAGATGCCTGGAAGACAAATGCAAACACAATTTAGCATTCCAAAAATACCAACCAACCGACCATTCATGATGAAGTTCAGCCTGTTTCATCTTCATGTCCTCCACTAATTTCTGTAACTTGGTGTATCCACACCATTTTGTGAATAAATCTTGACTCAATTTCAATTCATACCAGTCGACCGCTACCAAATATTTGCTGCGCTCTTCGCGCAAATAACAAGTCCAAGCGTGCAATGTCGTTCTCTTGAGAATTCTCTCATGCAACTCATCAGCCATATACATTTTTCTATCAATAATAAGTAGGTACAGCCTTTTCCAAGCCTGAAACACATTTTTCATTAGCAATTGTTTTCGGAAAGCATCGGCTCTTCTCAGATTGTCGTTTTTCCTATCCAGAAGCCGCTTGAAACATTCCATTCCTATGCGACGAAGAAGATAATTCCGGCAGAATTGTTGGGCTTTCTTGTTGTTCTCTATGGCTCGCTGTCGTTCACGTTCTTTTATGATTTTTACCATTTTCTCCTGTCGGCGTTTTTCTTTTAGAATTTCTATACGCATTCGTTTCGTTTCTTCATCCTCCAAACGCTTTGCGGAAAAATTTTAGTGAAAACCGATTTTGTGCGTATGCTTTCTAGGTCCAACTTACCTTTGCCTCCTCTACGGCTGCTTTAGCAGCTTCACGTTCGGCGTCGTGCTGCAGTCGCCGTTGTTTGGCTTGTTCATGTTTTACACTTCGCTCCAGAGCCCGCTCCTGCATGTTTGTTAAAAATCTTGGTTGGATCATTGCCTTCCCTTGAAGACGTGCAAATTCATCGTCCTCCTCGTCTCGCAGATTTCCCATGATCTGCAGACATTTTGCCTTGGCGCGGGATTTCGAGTCCCCTGTTCGAAGGGCATTCTTTAGTTCAGCCTTGATCTCCTCACGGGCTTCTTTGGCCTCTTCAGATAGCTTGTTAAGCTTGAGCTCCGTAATGAGTCGCTCCTGACGTTCCAGCTTCATTCTTTGGAGGTCTATGATGTCCTGCTGGATTTTGATTCTGAAAATATTGAAATTCTATTTCAGCACACATACTTTTTATAGATAAAAAGTTTTTACTTCGACTTATACTTCTTTGTGATGTTAACTGTCTGGATTCTAGTTTCCCCTATTGGCTTTAGAGCTACCTCGTGTGCTTGACTTTTTTTTTCTCGTCTAATGTGGTCGAGAAATGCGTTGATTTTATGGATTCGATCATTTTTACTCGTTACATGTTGCCGCTCAATCTTCTGGATAGTCGTATAGTGGATCCATTTAAGAAAATAGTTCTTCAATAATGCATTGCTGGAGTGAGCTCTGGCCTGAAATAATTGCTCGATGATGAGGTTTTTTTCATTTGAAACGCTTTCTTCACTCTCATCCGATAAACTAGGTGTCACATCAGGAACTCGTGCAACTTTGTCTGGTAGCATTTTTGTTACAATAAGAAGCGTCGTGTCTTCTCTTTGCAATGAGGATCCCTCGATTTGGATATTAGCTTCTTCAATAGCACCTTCTACCCCTATTTCATTTAGTGCTTCCTCAGCCAGATCGGAAATGACAGAATCAATGCCGTTACTAGTGTTCGAACAAGTTGATTCCTCCCTGTTATATTTAACCACTCCTACAGACTCCTCGAATCGAACGCAGCGCGTTTCTGTGTTGCCCTTTCGGTCGGCTACTGCCAAAGCTTCAGTAACATCTTGCTCTTCATTTCGCACCGATATCTCCTCAATTTCATCATGGAACTTACCATACCTTTCTATCGCCTGCAATGGAGCCTCATAAAAATCCTTCATATGACGTCTTGTGTTCTCCAGGCTCTTCAGTATTTCATTATTATTTAGTCTGAAATGATCGCTATTCAGAGTCGTGGGCTTAATTTTGCATTGCTGTCGGTTTTTCTGCAGCTGTGCCCTAAATTTCGAAAGTTCATTCAGAATGTAGTGCTCCTCCACTTCTAAATTGTGAACAATGCACTTGTCGACGTTTGCCTTGTATTTATACGCACAAGATGCGGATTTCTTTTGAGTCTTCTGAAACTGTTTCAAACAATTAATAAGTTTGTTTGTTTCCGTTAATATTCCTTACCATTTCGTGCCTTAAATCCATTACCAAAACTGGATCTAAATTCTGTTTCATATCGACGTCCCCATTCATAAGTTTTATATTACTTTTTCCAATAAAATCCATCTCTACGAATTTCTTCACCAGAGTGGTTTTCAAATTCGTATTGCTTGCATGTTTCTTTCGTATTCTGTCCCATCGGGTATCTTTGTTTAAACGTTTATTATCCGGTTTTATAACTGTCCAAACCATTTTAGTTGTGTTTTTGTTACATTAACAATATGCTTTGCAAATATCCGGATACTCAAATAGATATTTCAAAGAAACAAACAATCTCTTGGGTTCCTTCTATTCCATGGCAACGGCATGTGTTGAGTAGAAACTAGGAAATGCAGGCATTACTATTGTTCATTGATTATTATACGTTGCTAATAACACTTCTTAAAACAATACAAGTGCACAGCAGCGAAAATTGTATGGATTGTGTTTATATTGAAATGAAATATTAGAAAAAAATAGCCGATCTAGCTTTGGATTCATCTGATGATGACCCACCAAAACTGTCTGTAACCATCCGATAATTAAAAGTTTACAACAAGTTTAGGATGCAAACCAGACTACACCAAATGAATGTATAACGCCGTCTTAATAACATTGCCAGAAATACAAGAAATAGAAAATACCATCGCAGTGTTAGCAGAGCTAAATAATTTATTTATTTTTATGGTTGACAACCACACTAAGTTCTCGGTTATAAAAGCCAAATCTGATTTTAAGCAATTGTAGGGTATTGTGCATAGTTAATCATGTGCTTTTAGGCAGCAGCATCCTTTTGCTTCTTATTTTTCTTGCTGGCAGCAGTTGTCGGTTTCACGTCAATTGGAGCTGGCTTAACGAATGGAATCTCATCTTGTAGTTTCTCGGGCATGTACTTCTTCAGAACTTCAGGTACCTTGATTCCGGTCTCGGTTTGATGTGTTTCCAAAATGGCACAGATTACACGAGTAGCAGCACACATAGTAGCGTTCAACATGTGCACGTAGTCGACGGCTGCGTTCATTTTCTTTGTCTGGCCAAAGCGCACAAGTAAACGCCGAGCCTGATAATCTAAACAATTTGAGCAAGAAACGAGCTCACGGAATGCTCCACTGCCAGAAAACCATGCTTCCAAGTCCAGTTTCTTTGAGGCGGCATGGTTTAGAGCACCCGAGACGATGTTAACAATTCGATACGGAATCCCCAGCGATTGACAAAACTGTTCAGCGTTCCCGATCATTTCATCCATCATTTCCCAGGATTTATTGTCGTGCGGCGATGTTAGTACGAACTGTTCAACTTTTTCGAACTGATGCACACGGAAAATGCCACGAGTATCGCGTCCGTGAGATCCAACTTCTTGTCGGAAACAAGTAGAAATGCCGGCGTACTTGATGGGCAGAGATGCTTCTGGTAGCCATTCGTCACGATGGTAAGCGGCAATTGGCTGCTCTGACGTCGCAATTAAGTATTTCTCATCAACGACACCCTCTTCAACCTTCTCACTCCCTTTGCCAATGACCTTGTACAGCTCTTCGTCAAATTGCGAAAGTTGTGCAACCTCTTGCATCACCTCTTTGCGCATGAAAAATGGCGTATACAGGGGAGTGTAATCTTTCTTGTAGAGACTCTGTAGTGCATGTTGGATAACTGCCTGTTCAAGGAAAACGGCGGCACCGGTAAGGAAATATCCGCGGCCTCCTGAAACCACAGCACCCTTCTCGGCATTCATACCGTCAATCATGACAATGAGATCAACATGAGAATATTTTGCACGTTTTGTACAATCGCCAAAAGTACGTTCTACTTTGTTTTCTTCTTCGTCGTTGCTGACGGGCACACTTTCGTGTAAGTGATTGCCTACTTCACGCAATGCAGTATTACGGGTTGCCTCAGCCTCTTGTAAACGCTTTTCATTATCCGCCATGGCATCATCGATCAGAGCACGAACTTTCTAGATGCGATATTTACTATGTAAATATGGATATTATATTGAAATAAACGAAGTTTTACTCACTTTAATTTGATTCACTGTCAGACTTTTCAGGACATCAGCTGTGATCTCTGAAAGGTCCTGGTTCAGACTATCTGGAACTGCTTGGTTCTCATCACCAACTGGTTCTTTCTTTTTCATTTTATCTCCAATCTCCTTGCTGCAAACATTTTTAACTTTGTTAAGGTTGTCTGCGCGATGTCGACGTTGTCTCCATTCAGTGTCTTGGGCAATTACAGTTTCCACCAGAGCTACGTCCTTAAACCGCTTGGTTTGGTTTTCACGAACTTTATTGGGATCTCCGCCCTTATCGCTACGAAACAAATCAAGATCTAGAACCATATTTATGGAATTTATGGAATACTTTCAATCCTCTTAAGGCTTTTGCCAAGCAGAAACAACGTGGCTGAGTGTTGCGGCAAACTTTCTGTAGACGAAATGACAAATGGCATGAGTAATAATCAGTGTTGCCGTACTACAAAAGTATCAGACAACGTTTTAGCTATTAAAAAAACCAAGGCCAAACAAAGTAGTTTGAATTTCAATGCAACAATTCACTAAATAATGCCTGTCTTAATGCCATTTAGCTGCCGAAAACAATGACGTGAAAAAAAAAGTATTACTACAATCGCAATATACATAATTGGTGTATTAAAGTCATCCAATTATTTGATTTGCATGTAGTCAAATTTTATATATTCTTTATTCCTTTTAGGAAGTAAATTTTCTTTTTCCCGAGATACCTCACTCAGAAGTCTTGCTTCAAGTTTCTTGATGAATGAATGAATGAGTTAACAATCACCACAAAAATTTTCAATAGAAAGAGCTAGGTAGGTATCGGTAACACTGATTACTTCTGTTCGCTTTAATGGCGAAATGTGGTCCAAATCAATTGTGACTCATCCCAAAAACTGAATTAAACGTCAAAAAATCAGGCTAAATTGGTGAATTTATTTTTTGTCTACTTGCAAAACGTTGTTTTCTAAAACTGCTGGCAAACTTTAAGAAATCGTAAGCTCCCAGGGATTCAGAGGACTGCATACCGTTTTAGGATTATGAGCATAATTGATTTTGAGGTTGAAGAAATCAAAAAACTGTGCAAAAATGTCGTTGAAAACTCTAAAATAATAACCTGCACCCCGGTGCTCATCCGAGTGGATATAAACCAAACCAACAGTCGGCAACTTAGCGTATGTCTGAGGTTCCCAGAGAACTATCCAAATTCACCAATTTTAGTTGAAATCAAAAGCCGAACACTTTCCGGTAAATTTCTTGACGGTTTGGCAAATATAGCGGAGACAAAAGCAAAGGACTTAATAGGCAAACCGCAGGTTATCTATGTGCTTAAGTTCATCGAACAATATTTGAAGGAAAATCCACTTTGTGTTGCATACGACGAAATCCTTAATCTAAAGAAAGCTTTAGGAAAAGATGCCACCGATCAACTAAAATTGAAACAAAAATTATCGTGTGTACATTTGGTGGCAAAAGGTGGTCATTATTACTACAAGGTCAAGGCTGATATTCCTATTGAATATCCAAAAGAATGTGCTGTACTGCGAGACCCAGAAACAAATTTACCAGCAGTTCTTCTAAGATATCTTAATGGACAATCGAAGGAGATTGCCAGGCAGTGCGTCGAACCACCGCTCAGAGTGACAAAGGACAAAAGTGCGCAACCATTTCAGCCGGGTCCCAGCTTATATAAGGCCCTACAATTTTGTATCGATGCCACACAGGGTTTCTACGAGGAAAAATGTCCCATCTGTGGCGAGGCAGTGCTTCCTAGCAATGCCACCGATATAATCACTGATGATACAAGTGATATGCATTGTGAGCGTGTTTATTGCGGACACTTGTTTCATCAAGGATGCCTAAAGAAGTACCTACAGGAGCCACCTTTTCCGAAAGGTGGGAAGCTATGTCCAGCAAAGAAGAGACATCCTCGATCCGATGCTAGTTACGCTACTCACATCAAAGGCATTCCAAAAAACGAAGATTTAACTTGTGGTATTCGCTTGGCACATGACCGGTGGGTTTTGAATGTCAAAGTCGCCGAAACCCGATGGGCACAAAAACAGGCTAGAGAACGTGAACTTGAGGAAGTTGTCGATTTTTTGCAATAAAATGAATGTACTCTTTCGATCTGTTTAAATAAAAATATCTTTTCACTTCAAAGTTTGACCATGAATGTTTTTTTTTTAGATATGTCTAGTAAAAGGTGAATTGAACGTTTCAACAGTGCCCGAGAATGAGAACCTTGCAGTCAGACGTAAGTTCTTACAATCGTAAAGTGCATACCTTAAAATAAATTTGCAACTATGACTAATATCATTAATGATGGTTGCATATTCATTTACATGACGATGTTTCTACGTGCATAGGAGTAACTGCAAGAAAACTAGGCATACGTCCCAACTCAATATGAACTGCAAGTGAGTCGGTCACTTATGATCATAGTTCAATTCTTAGGGGTTTCTCGAAACTCTAAGGGGCAAGTTAAGATTTTACTTTAATTTAGTTTGCATGTGAAGTACAGCCCGTTAAAAAAGCAAATTTCTGCAATTCAATTCGGGTTATTCGCTTCAATTGCGAAATTTAGTACAGCAGCAAATGTATTTTCAGGTTAGCTTTTCAAATCCAGTTTCAAGAGTGACATCATGCGCATTAGTTTCGGTTTGCTTTCGAATATTTAAGTTTTTGGCTATGCCAGTTAAAATCAACAATTCTCAACTCTTGTTTGTTATTTTGTTCGCCTATTCAACACATTCAGATGTTGGCGAGTTTCACTCTCACTCCATCTAGTTTGGCGATTCACGTTTGAAACTATTATACGCCGCACAAACTTACCCAAAGTGCATAAAATATCATTTTTTCCGAAATAAAAAATACATCTCTTCTCAATTTTAGTATAAATTAATTTTGCATAAAATATATTTTTTTTTAATGATTCGTTGATAGTTTAAACTGCTAACAATGCATTTCTTTTAACAATTTCTATTACTTATTTGCCGTGCTTTATATACTAAAAAATGTAATACTTTTTGTTGTTTTTCTTTTAATTTTAATTTTGAACATGCAAGAGTTTTTATTTCTTACAACTTGTTTTAGTTTTAAACAATAATTTCATTTCATTGCACAGACAAACTATTCAATAACGATCTTTCAATTCAAACAAGTAAAAAGTTAGGCACCCTAAACTAAACATTAAGTTTGCAAAACTGCACAAACGACTGCTTGAGTCGAAAGCTGTTACTTTTGTCGTTCGAAATTGATGATCGTTTTTATCATCAGATTGTCTATGATAAGACGTATTTATTTTTATTTATTTGATAATGCTTTACTCTCTTTGAGATCTTATAAAAAATACCGAAAAAAAACATCCTTCCACTGGGCAGGCAAAGTGGAAACATAATTATAATGTATGAAAAAAAAATCAATCAACTTCAACAAAAATAAGAATTAAATGCGTTCATATCGAAACGCTAAATAGTCTATTTCTTTAAACAAAACAAAGATATCATATAGTAATATGAATAAATATTAAAATAAAAAAATTGTAATAATTAGTTTTATCTAATAAGTTTTATCTATTCCTATCTCTGAACAAAAATACAATCTAAGGGACTTTTCGTTGACACAAACACACCTTTATCACTTTCATAAAATCTCTATCTTAGTTGCAAAAAATTATATAAAACTTTGAGTAACATGCATGCAGTCGAACTGTGATTATTTGAAAAAATGTCATCCTTGCCAGACAAGTTCCGTTGGCTGCAACCAACGGTTTTTTATTTACATTTGTGTTTGGGGAGATTAACATACATATTTACATGTACAATTGCGATTTCCCACATCGTTACTCTATGTACCTTTCACTATCATTAGTTTTTGATAAAAGCTTTGTATATTCTTTAAAAGAATGTCATCCAATGATTTTGCATGCGGCGATTGAAAATGCTAGTTCGACTATTTGCATTTTTATATAATACCTGATGGAGTAACAATCCGGCACTAGAAATTAGGTTATTATAGTTATTTGGTGCTATTTAAGTTTGAATTAGTTTATTTAGTTGCGATTAAGGCATTCCTGGTAGGCCACTTAAACTTTGGTGCTGATGCATTAGGTTCACCCGACACATCTGCTGCTCCAAGCGCTGTATAGTGGCTGTGAGATGTGAATTTTCTACATACAACTCTTTAACGAGCACATCTGCATTTGCCAAACGCTGCGTTTGCTCTGTCATTATCATGCTCTGGGTCTCCATGCGATTACGTAGGTCTGATAGCTCTGCGTGCTGCTGTTGCCATGTTTCTTGAAAAAAAGAACAAAATATGGAAACAGTTTTCATTGTAAAAAAAATAGGTACTTACGTTGCATCAAAGATTCCGTGTACTGATGCTGTTGCTTGATAACATTCTGCAAATGTCGATTCCTCAGTTCAAGATGATTTACTCTCTGAATTAGCGATGGATGTGCCGCCCGCTGTTAAGGAAATTGTATAATTTTATGCAAAACTCTTGTGGGTAATGACTTACAGCGTATGCCTTTTCAAGTACTGGTTTCGCCTCCTGTAGCTGTTGGAGTTCCATCACCAGCCCGTCACGTTGCAGAGACAAATCTTTGATTTGATCTTTCAATTGCATTTCAAAGTACTTTAGACGCTTCAGTTCTTCTTTCATGATGTTCGGACTGGAACAACTACTCGAGGCATTCACCGATGACTTTTGAATACTGTGCGTTGAGGCAACACTTTGACTTTCAAAACTCTTAGCTGATGCGGTGGACGAAGAGTCTTCGCAATCTTTTGAGATGTCTTTAGCTGTAGCCTTCGGAGCGATAGGCTTTTGAATAGGCGATATGTTTTTGGGCTCATCGGCTCCTATTGTATTCGAGCTAGGCTGTGTGGTGCTGAATACAGTAGTCTCCGATGTTGATAAATTGTTTAGTCTGGAAAAAGCAACACACCAAAGTAGATACAATTTTGTCTAATGCAGAATGATATTAATAACAACTGCCCCTACGAAAAGTCTTAACAAAAACTAACTACTCGCCCATGAATTCTTTTTCCGAATAGAATATACAATCATTTTCCGCGACCGGAGCGAGAAGCCCATCCCGGACGGACGAATCATACCAAAGCAGGTGAAGTTCGTCTGTTCAGTCGCAAAGGATGGTTAAGACAATATCACGCGATATCATGTAACTGCTTTAACATTATTCCCAAAGTCATTCTTCGAAACTCCCAAGATAACCCCTTCAACTATTGATAATTTGGACATTATAACGTTTGCAAGCATGAGAGGCTTTAGCTAGAAAGGCTGAGATGACTAGCACACGTGTAGCGAAAAACACACATTTTTTAGTTCGTTAGGTTGGGTGTTCTGTATTCGACAAAACGAAAGAAAGTCCAACCAAGAAGTGATGAAAAAGCTTCTCAATTCCGCTTCGGAATACAGCTCACAACTACAAATCCCCGAATGCATATTTTTCGCGGAAGAAATACAACTTATGAATATTTCCAATTGTATAAGCTCAGAACTTCAGTATTCATAGCTCATAATAAACAACTTTCAGTAAGCAAATGCAAAAAAAAAATGTTTACAACACAAAAGACAATTTTATTTCTCCCCATATCGTGAATTATTGCGCTTGAACTTTTTTGGGAACCTAAAAATGGAAATGAAAAAGAGCATAATACGTAATTAAACATTCTTACAACCAAAGTTTAAATAACATTCGACTAAGAACTGAACTCACCGATTTCGTTGCAACGTGGGAGACTTCTGCTGACGATTTATATTCTTGTATTGTGTGACTGGAGATTGAATTGTGCTCTGGTGCCAAAGATAGCTGATTGGAGAACTCGCTGGACTCTCCAGATCTGACATTTCGCCTTGCATTTCATTTGCGCCAGTCAATATTTCCACACTCTCGCCTAGCTTCATTCTGAGATCTTCGATTTCACTTTGCAGTGATTCGATTTCCTTTGATTTTTCCTCGAAAATTTGCCTTGCATTGTCACGTATTTGCTCGGCTTCAGCTTCCAAATCCGCATACTGTTGTTCTAGCACATCTTTTTCTTCAATTGGCGACAGCCGTCCATCCTTGCTAAATTGCTCCTCATATTCGCGAACCTTTTCAACAAGTTCGGTAAACTTGACGTCACTCTCCTTTTGCTCTTCCTCGTAGATTTTTCGTTCCTTGTCGAAAAGTTGACGTTCTTCGGCAAGTTTATCCTGCCAGTAGTCTTCACAATCCTCGTAGGCTTTTTGCATTTGTTCTAGGCTGGCTTCCAGCTCCTTGCAGCGTGCTTCTAATGTGTCTTTTTCCTTTTTTATGCTTGTGATGTCGATTGTGTCCGTTGGCGTCTCGTTGCTTGCTAGGTTTTCTGTGAATGGTTTCAGCGCATTCTCTAACTGGAATATCTTTGTTTTCAGGCTTGTAATCTCTTGATCCTTTGCGTCGTGCACTGAACTGGTGCTCTCCTGAGAGAATCCCGAAGACGTGCTGGGTGTTGAGGTAACGTTTAAGGGGTTCTTCAATTCGGAATTCAATGCCATCCAATCGCCGCTGGTGTCGCTTTCACTGTTGGTGTCTGCATTGCACCTTCGGAATTTTCCCAGTCGCGGACTTTCCTCGGTTATTCTCGTTTTACTGGGGGAATCTCCGCGCCTTTTTACCGCGGCGGAAGCATGGTCTAGATCATCGTCTGCGCTTGCAGGTACCTTCGGAGATCGCTTCACTTTGACACGCGATATTTCAAAGTTTAAACCTTCGACTTCGGCAACCAACTCGTCATTCTTATCTCGCAAACTCGAGTTCTCCACCTGGAGGCTTGTAATCTTCTCAATCAGATCCATCATCTCTTCGGTTTCCTTTTCACTCTTTGACCCCTCGTCACTTCTGTTCCTTTCTTCAAACTCTACGATGTCTTTGTTCAATTGAATGTTCGTCTCTAGAAGGCCTGTTATCTGCTTCTGAAGAACTGTTTGTTCGTTTTCTAAGGCACTGTTCTCTTGCTTCAGCGATTCCGCCTCAGATCTCAACTTGAGATCTTCTTGTTCGAGTGATTTGATCCGCGACTCCAAGCGTGTGGTCAAGTTCGACCAATTCTCGCGGTCGTTCGCCATTCGAGCGGTCAAGTCACGCACTACTTCAGCGTGCCGTTGCTCTAATAGTCTTATCTGAAAATGAAAACCAGTATTAGTGCCTGACTAAAGCATGTTAGGATTTGTTAATTTGTTTTTTCAAACCTACCTCCTTCTTTGTGGTGTCTTCTAGATTAGCGTGCCTTTCGTCGATTTCTTGAGCCAACATGACTACTCTTCGATTTGCGTCCTTGTTATCAGCATGCAACTTCTTGTTTTCTTCACTCATTTGGAGGTAAGATTGTTTTAATGTCGACAGCTCTGCCGTTTGCAGAGCTAGCGATGCTTTCAATAATGTGGTCTGTGCTTCACCGCCCAGACCTCGAAGTTCTTCTTCCAAGACTTTCGACAACTGCAAGACATTGACTTCGTCCTCGTCGAAGCCAAGGCTTAACAAAAGTCCTTTTGCGCTGCCTATACTTGCTCGTTCCCACATCTCAATTATACTATGTGTCGGTACTGTCTCTAATTGTGCTGGAATATCTGAAAATAATTCATGAGTAAGTTTTTGTATTCTAAAGTCAGGTCTCAAGATGCGCAGCCAAACAAAAAGTAAGACAATCTGCCAACGAAATGGGGAACCAACTGGGAAAGACGATAATTAACGGTACAAGCACGTACAAAAACAACAAATGGTGCGCATGTGAACTTTGAATGAAACAAACCAGGATCTATGCAAAAAGCCAACACCAAATTGCATCTCTGCTGCTAGAGAGGCGCTTACTAAAACAAAGTGCGTTGCGAGCTTAATTTCCAACATTTTACATATATAACGGTGCAATTAACTAAATACGGAACAAACAAATAAGTAACTATTTTTTTCTGAAACAAACCTTTCACAATCATTTGGTTATTGTCAACCGCACGTGAAATAATACTCTGATTACTGTCCAAATTGCTGACTGAAGTGTCGGAGAATTCGCGCCCAAAAAATGGGTGTGAATTGTTTCGATATGTTGGTGAAAGTTCGCTATCAGAGTACTTTGCTGGTGCGAATGGCGTACTATCACCACTAATAAGATTTATGAATTCGCTAAAGGTAATCACTGACTCGGTTTGGGTTTTGTTTAGCTTTTCGTACACTTCTTGGGCTACTCTTTCCGCGACCGTGTTCAAAAGTCCCACACGTTCGCAGACGACTTGTAGTTGATCACAAGTAAAGTAATAGGTACCGATTTCACTGCCGTACGTTTTCCAAACGTCAAGAATCTTATTTCTTAGATTTTCGAAATCTGAATCTGAATTTCCTATTCAAGTGTTAAATGGTGATGCTTTTTAGTTATTCAAATCAAATCAAAAGATAAAGTGATTCAAATCAAATAAAACGTTTCCCTTTTCTTATTAAGGTGCTTCCGCTAGAAATTAACTTTCAACGTTTTGGTATTAGTTACAAGCTTTGTGTTGGACAATGATAAATGTCAGTAAGAGTGCTGTCTTCAAATCAACGAAAAAAACAAATTTTTCGTTTAACATATTACTCACCTAAGGATTCAACGCTACTGTTGATTTTGTTTGCCGCTTTGGCTGCTTTGGTTTTTTCCAAAATCGCATCACGTACTCGTTGGTTTTTTTGAGCTGGCAATGAAGCGCAACGTTTAAGCTTGGCTCCACCGCAAAGTGGCTTCCTTCTGTGCGACGACAGGATGTCACTCTGTGATGATGACCTTTGTACCTAAAATATGTACAATGAAATGATGCCATACACAAAGAGTTTTTGATATGCTTACAATGTTGTTGCTGGAATTCTTCGGAATTATGTCTTGGTCATCGGACTCGGATGGCGAAGAATCTGTCCCAATAAACTGCGGCCTGGATCGCCTGCCATATTTTTTAGCGCCGACAACAAACTTTGGCGAAACTTCACGATCAGACGACTCCTGTGGGCTCTCTACGTTTTTGCGTTCAGACTCATCGTTCAAAATCAATGTGCGCTCTGAAAATATATTTATTATAATATAATATGTACTGAGAAATAGAGGATGTAGGTTAATTTAAACTAAAACAGCTAATCCTTACCGAATTGTATAACTAATTCGTTGATAGCTGTTTCGAAGGTAGTATCGTAGAAAAAACTGGTTCCCATTTTAAAAATTGTAAAAATAAATTTATGATCTGTATTGGATCGAGTCTGTCTCGAAACTGACATTATTTATCCACAGGCAAAACCTCTTAAATACTCGGTAAACAACAAGTGTAACTTATTGTGATATGTTAGGTACCAGGTAAGATTCGATAGGTTGATAAATACAGATTATCCGTTTTATTGCCATAATTAAGGACAAGACCCCAAAAAACTGCAACATCCCTTCATTTTATTTTATAATAAAGGTTTTAGGTGACACTTAATGGGCATTTTTTTAAATACTACCTGAAGAGCAGGTATTTTTAAATGAACGAGCATCCTTAAGTCTCTTGAAATCATTAATTAAAAGTTGCGTGTTGTAAACATGCCTAAGTACGTTAGGTGTAATAAAAGCATTACATATTTTGGAAAACCCAATGACGGGTATTCGACAGTAACCGACACTTCAGAAGCATTTGCAGGTTAGATTATGACGTGTTTTTTTTTTTTTTTTAATAAATCTACTCGTCACTCTAGATATGTATTGAAAAGAGTAACATCCCGCTTCCGAAAACGCTTATACTTATATCCAGGTACATAGTTCCTAATCGCTGTGAATTCAATTTTGCTCTTTTGCGCTTTTTCGTATTTATTGCTACGATAAGATGTGAATTCCATTCGTAAAAAAACCAAAGAATGTCCCACCCCAACCCTTTCATTAACGGCATAACGTATATTAACAAAGTATTAATTCCGTTTTAGGATTTTCAAGTATGTAATTTTGCATTTTTTAAGGAATCCAAGTTGTTCATAGAACTAAAAATGAATAAACTGAACGATCAATTTTGTGGTTATGTAAACTTTTTTTCTGTTTTTAAATAAAACATTCATACGAATGCAGATTTTGAAAGATCGACGAATTATAGCTATACAAACAATATTAATCTACACATTTTTTTTACTGTATGGAGAGTAAATAGATTAATCATTGTAGGTACTCGTGCAAATATTTAAGACGGATTATTGATATTTGTAGTAGGTAGGTACCTAGAGCAAATAATTGTATCTCCGCTTTGATTAGACTTTTTGATGCTTCCGGTCGAGTTTCTTAATATTTGTTTTGAACAAGTTTGTTTGGGTTCGGAAACAGTTAATTTGTAATCAAATAAAGTAAGTTTTAGAATTATACTATTTATCAAACTCTCGCTTTTAGGCATGTACCTAATACTAGGTTCGCTTATTTCTTTTTGTTTGATAATAATAAAAATGTGTTTAATAAGTGCAGTGTAAAGTGAAAGAAGTACGTCGGAGTTATGTTACTTTGCATTTAACGCGTAAGCATAATTTCTATACAGAAGATACATTATAGGTGCACCCTGGAAAGCATGCCTCAGCTACACATTAGTAAAATTTGGGAACACAGATGAAAAACGTGATTCTGCACCAGTACCTATTGGGTTTCCCCAAATGTTGTTCTTCCTTTGTTTATTTTCTGTTCTACCCAATTGTCATTTTTACGCTTTCCTTACCTTTACCCATTTAAAACCGTAGCGTAGGTTTAGCTACATTCTAATTAGAAAACAAAATTGATTTCATGTAACTATGGAAGTATTGGTTTATTTATTTATTTCCAGCTGTTTACAATGAATGCCCCAACATACAAATTTACACCTAGTAGAATACATCTGAAATTATTATTCATGAGTTAATTTCGTACATGTCGCACCTTCTCGCGCATTTTTTTTAATAGGCCCTGTGCTGGAACCGGTTATATTCAATTAAAATAATAAAGTCTATTATAATGTGCGTCCATAGCAAATATCATAATATAAAAATTCCAAAAATGCAATTGGTCCATTTTGTTATGTAAGCCAAAGTGCATAACAATCACATATTCGAATAGAACGCAGTACGCAAATAGAGCACAATTACTTGAAAAGAAAAATAGTTGCACTTACCCCCCGGTGACAATGATCCATCGATTTCTGTGCCAAGAAAGTTCAACAGTGCTTCTTTAAAGTCCCCGAAAGAAACCCGTGACCTTGGAGTTTTTATTAGACTTTTTATGATTACAGATCCGCGATCCTGTAGTTCGAGCATTTCACATAATTTGCTTAGGGCGTTTTCGTCCAGAGCACCGCTATGATTGGTGTCACAGCTTGTGAACATTTGAAATAGTTTTTGCTCATAGGGGTCCGATGAAACTTCCATTTTTTTGTTCACTTTTGGGTCAATAGACAAAGTAATTGATTGTTCCCAATATGAGAGTATATATCAGTCAGTGTTAATATTTGATTTATTAAATTTGCCGAGAAAAGGAAGTTCCATGAAAAAGCTAGGCGTGTGAATAATAATGCAAATAGTTTTTTTTGTTCTTTTTCTTAACTGTAGCACATACAAAAAGCATAAATAAAAATAAATATATACAAATAATGTCTACTTTTTTTCTTTTTCCAATTCTTTTTCTACACAGAATTTCACGGAATCCCCGTGCTCAGGCAATTTTCTTGTACGTGTGGTACGAGTACCAATTGACAGTTTTCAGAAGAGAAAACCCCAAGAAAAATAGATGCGCTTATATGTGTGTACTATTCTATCTTACAGCAAGTAAATAAAAAATATTATATACAATCTAATATGGTTGGCTCTCTCTCAGCGGTATCAACATAAATATCGTAGTTATCGATAAGCGGATAGTAGCTATCGATAAAATGGGAATATTACTGGGTGAATGATGTTCTACGATATTTGCAATATCGCTAGGCACCTAGCAAAGAAAAGGAATTGCGGCCGTGCTATGAAATTAGTGCCAGCAGCGTCCTCTAGATAGGCCCAAGGTGAGATGTTTGGATGAAGACCGACAGTTCTCCATTACCCGCTTGAAGACTGGCAATAGTCAATGTGGGAAGTTGGGGGCCGCAGAAGCATCCTACGCTCGCGACACTTTAAATGAATAGATGGAAAAAAGGTGGTAATGATGTTTCTAAAAAAATCAGATTAATTTAAATTGACAGCACAAATTTTTGAGTTTAGTTAGTTAGGGTCTGAATGCAAAACGAGATGGGGATTCTTTCGTTTTAAGCTTATATTTTAACAAATGGGAAGGTATTTTGTTTGTCAATAAATAAATCGGGTTCGTTTAATTAGGTAATCACTATTCTACTATTTTTTTTTTAATCATCGAAAATCTACTCCAATTTAATTCACATAATTAATGACATCCCTGTTCGTTTGAAGTCAGTCCGCCATTTTCAATTTCAACACACGTCAAGTCAGTACGGATAAATTTTCCAAAGTCGTTTGCGGTTGTTTGTGTATTTTTTTATTTGTGTCTTAAAAAATTGGACAAAAGTTCTGCAAAAATTAATTGTCCAGAATTCCAAAGGTTAGTTTAGAAATAAATTGTTGAACATAAATTGAACATATGATCAAAAGAGCATCGCAAAGTGCAGCAGTTTTCCAAGAAAAAAGTGTGTGCTCATGGCATGCAGATCAAACTCATCTGTCAAATGTTTTGCTGTGCTATGAAAAATTGTATTTGTATTAAATTGGAGTTTTAAGAAAACTTTGCATTTCCTTCTAGTTCACGCAAGGATGAACTCCTACATGCGGCGGAATATAACAGCCGAACAGATGCACAGCTTCCTGAAAGACAAACAGGCATGGGAAAATGCCATTGCCATGTACAATGGACCTGATCCCTTAGACCACTGGTACAACTATATTTGCTGGTACAATATCAACCTCCATGGTGACCCGGAGAACAAGTTTCGTGAAACTCTGGAAAGGTGCCTCACACAGTACGAACACAACGAATACTACAAGCAAGATAACCGTATGGTCAAGCTGTGGGTGAAATACATTGATCTACAGTCGAATCCGCTGCACTTCTATCAAATCTTATATCAAAGAGGCATTGGTAGGCAGTGTGCCTGTTTCTACATTAGTTGGGCGCATTACTACGACTCGGTTAATGCGTTTAAGGAAGCCGAATCCATATACAATCTGGGTTTCCAAGCAAAGGCTGAGCCTTATAATGAACTGGAAGGTGCTCACACAAAGTTCCTGTACTCACTATCTCAGCGTATGCTATACGAGGACAATTCGTCAAAAAAACAGAGTGTCCAACAGATTTGTGATCAGCGACAGCAAATAACTCCGCAAGCTCACACTCAAGTAAAGCAAAAACAAGAGACCAGCGCTGATTTTAAAACAGTGCGCCCAATCAATGCAGAAGTACAACAGTGCACCGAAGTTCAACCACAACAACAGCTGGAAAATGTTGATGCTGCAAACCATTCGCAGGTTCAAGCGCATACTAACATCAACTGTCAGTACACGGAGTTGCAAAATTCAACTGCTACTGCCATATCTTCCTCTTTGAACTACATATACAATGAGTCACAAGTGGCTGCACCGGTGTATCCACAGGAAGGCGCCTTTAGCTGCCAGTCGGTCGAAATTCCGATTGGCAATGTTAAACTGCCAGCCCAATTCGCTACATACAGTCGCAACAATTACGAAGTTTGGAAACCGGCACTATTCTTGGATGAACCCGCGGAACCTAACAAACGCTGCCAGTATCAAAAGGGCTTGGTGTACCCAGGAGGGGATGTGGAATTCAGCCCTGAAGAGCTTCGTGCCAGGAAGTGGAAAACCAACCAGCGAAAGGCAAAATCTCAGTTACCGCCGCCGCCGCCGCAACAGCTTGAAACACAAAACCCCATTGTTGTAGCACCCGCTGCGCCGGCAGACATAGAAGACCAAATCGAAGCATCTACAATTCGATTTAGCACACACGAAGAGGACGGTGTGACCAAAAGCAAATCAATCAAAATAAAGTTCAAAAAAGAGAAACCGTCGTCGAGTGCTGTGGACTCTTGCAGCAGTTCCACGAATGGCCACAACAAGTACAACTATACCATTGAAAACAATTACGGAGTGGAAACAGCCTCGCAGGACGATAGCAGAGCAGAGGGCCTCTACCGTGGAAATGGCTTTCACCCATATCAGATGCAAACGTCTACGCCGAAAGTAAAGAAGCCCAAGAAGTTGAAGAGCGTCAACAAGCACCTAAGTGGCAAGTACTTGCCTGTCCAACTCGGCGACAGCAACTCATCTGACTATGTTAGCAGCCAGCCTCAACAGGCCCAATATCAGTACGAGGACGCAAATTTACTGCTAACCTTTGCCAAAGAAAACACCACAACCCAACAAAACAGGACTCCGATAAAAATTCGACAGAAAAATGGTGATTCCATACACTACACCGCAAATGACAATGCAAATTTCTCGTTCAACGAAAATACTTTTATGGATAACTCGAATTGCTCGGTGAGTTCAGCTGTGGGTCGCCTAAACTTTCATGACACGCAACGCGATGACTACTCCACGTATGCGGAGAACAGCTTCTTCGCGTCTGAGAACGACAAAGAGCTACAGGAGAGCCGTCTTCAGAAGGCAATCAGCGTGATTGACACACACTTGGCGAAACCAGCCATCGACCCATTCAACAATGAGTTGTGCAAGGCGTTCTTGACCAAGCTAAATTTTCCGTCCTACGATGCAATTGACAATGTTTACAAAGTGGTAAGCACGCCGTTGCCGAAGTTGGCCAACACGAAAGTGATAACGCTGGCAGACACGCGTTTCAGCATCGAAAAGGAGGTGGGCCGTGGTTCCTACGGATCCGTATATAAAGCCGTAGACTGCAAGTCCGGAATGGTTGTTGCACTCAAGTACCAGAAACCGCCAAACATTTGGGAAATATACATTTGCCACCAGGTGCGTGACAGAATCCGCACAGAGTCGGTGCTGCCGGGCGTAATGAATATTTCATCAGCAGTCATCGCGCCGAACGCAAGCATTATTGCCACAGAATTCTCGCCATACGGGTCGCTGCTGGACATCAACAACAAGATCCGTCAAGCCACAAAAAAGGTCATGCACGAGAGTTTAGTAATGCACTTCAGCAGCCAAATTCTGAACATCGTACACTGTTTGCACAAGAGCAAGATCATACACGCTGACATCAAGCCAGACAACTTCTTGCTAATGCGTGTACCCAACACAGATCTCCATTACCCGTCGCTCCGACTGATTGATTTTGGGTGTGCAATCGACATGACTCTGTTCCCCGAGCGCACCCAGTTCAAGAAAATAATACAAACGGACGGTTTTACCTGCATCGAGATGCAAGAAGGACGTCCATGGTCGTACGAAACCGACTTATTCTGCATAGCCGGCACTGTTCATGTAATGCTCTTCGGCGAGTACATGCAGATCGCAAAGAAGTTCGACACCTGGGACATCAAACAGAAGCTGCCCCGCTACCTGAAGAAACACGTGTGGACCGATTTCTACGGCAGCATGCTCAACATCAAAAGCCAGGACATCCTACCAAATTTGCTCGACATCAAGATGCGTTTCGACGAAGAGGCCATGAAGATGGACTCCGAGCTGCAATCGCAAATCAGGACCCTATCCAACTTGTTACATCGTCGATAGTCCGCTCGGCCGGAATCTGTTTAAGATACATTGTAATTTATTTTGTTTTTATTTTATTTTTTTATTCTTTTCCAGAGGTCATCATATGTTAACGAGAATGCATACCTTTCTTTTTCCTCCTTATAATTTGTTTAATATTATGAACTTCGCAGATATATATTTGAATATATTAAAGAACACACAGAACCGTATGTAGGTGAGTGGCGCCTCAGAAGACACGAGTAGGAGTTTCTTTTACACTGCAGCGGTGTATTGTAAGAAAGACTAAAAATTGAATATTAAGTTGAATTTATATGTGCACACAACTTTTAAAGTAAAACTATTGAAATATTAAATACATAATGTAAAGTGAAATGATTCTATATAAAGATAATAAAAAATTTAAAAGCCAGCCTTTAAGCTTTATATTTTAATCGGCAGATTTTTTTAATAGACACCAATTGTTGAATGCAATTTACAGGCACCTTAACATGTCCCTTCGGACGATTGATTTCTTTTAAGTTATCCACGTTCAACATTTGATACGACCTTCGACGCATGCTGGTAAGTGTCTCCCTTAGCTAAATCGATGCAAGATGAAATAAAAATGTTGTTGCAGCGGAGTCCTTCTGTTACTTTCTTATGAACTGCATGAATTTGATAAAATAGTGTTTTAATGGGTCCTGAGATTCAGGCAAAATTCGGATGGCTCTAAAAGAAAACAAAAAGACTTATTTCTGCAGTGTAAACCAGCGTCAAAAAAATGTTCTACGAATTTTAAGTTGTAAGGCTTTATTGCGGAACCGATCTGTTGGTTGAGTGTGTCGAATGAGTTATAACAATGCGTTTCATTGTTCAGAGTTGTTAAGCAGGGATCTGCACTTAGCCCTGACTCTTTGTGAAAAAAAGTTGTAGTTTTCGAAAGTTGGGTAAGAAATTGTGTAGAATTAATGTGATATTCGATTGAACAGCAGAAAAACACAATTTTTTGCTTTCACTTTTCATATTTCTCTGTGGATTCGAGAGCCCTTTTCCGAACCTTGAATTCTTTTAAGAGTATCCCAATATTTACCAATCCACTTTCGTTCGAGTTTAAGAAGTAGTGGTGTTTGTCTGTTTCCGTTTCAATTACAAAGAAACGCATTTCATTGGGTAGATCCATTTTTGTTCATTATAAATGTTTAAATGTTTATGAATTTGGGTGTTAATTCCGTATAATTGTATATTAAATGTAACCAGTGAATAGAAATCAAATTAAAAGTGTCCTATCACACGAAAATAAAGCATTAAAGACCGCAATTCGGGTTTTTATATTCGATTGGACAAAGGAATTCTGAGAGCCAGGTTGAGTTACCGCATCCGTGATCGAGTACCACTTGACTGAATTTGTTAATGTTTTGCATGTAAAATCCACAAAATTCAGGGATTTATTACTATCTCTCGGTAATTCGACTGCAGAATTTGGAAAATGCCAATCGGATACCACAAAAAAAAACTTTTGTCTGCTTACTTGTGGCTCCCACTGTGTGTGTGCTTTTTTTTAATACTGGGCAATGCTGCCTCAGCTTGGTTAATGACGGTTGACAGAACACCAGCTGATATACCAAAGTTGACATGTTTTTCTTTTACTTTTATTTTTTGTGAGAAATGACTGACGAGGAACCGCATAAGGTTAGGTGTTTTGTTTAATCCGTTCTTATTATTTACCACTTTCGAGATGCTTTTGTGACCTGAATAAATTCGGCTTAATAAAGCACCGATTTGCCCACTTCTTTTTAAAAGATTTTCATGTGACATCCTTTACAACGCGATAGGGAACTTCCGTTTCACAATCATCACACCCCGGAAAATCGCAAATGAACAATTTATAAAATTGGGCACTCATTAAGCTCTGTCCAATTTTACAAATCACTATTTACGCCCCAGCATTAAGTGAAGTTGCTGTGGAATTTTTCAGTGTCCTTTAAGGCATAGTGTGCTGCGCTTACATAAGAAATCGTATTTTTTAATAAAATGATTAGTGACAAAGTTGACAACTGTTTTTGTATCTTTTGTACACCCCTTTCAGAGTCTAGTAATCTTTGGTCGAGATGTCTCCCAAATTCCCTGCTTTCGGAGTTCATTTTTGTATGGCATCGGAGGCGGACTGGTTGTGGGAGCCTTAGCGTTCCTAAGAACATCCCGTGTCCAGTTTTCAACTAATGTGGGTTTTGGTTCTTTCTGCGCTGGCACAATTGGATATTGGTTTGTGTGCAGGTATACAGTCATAATTATACAGATTTCATATTAGTTATTCGAAACAACCTTTCAGATACCAATGGTCGCAGAAGAAATTCGAAATTCAGCAACTCAAGGCAGCAATGAAGAAGCAAGCGCTATACGAAGGTACTGATATTGAGAAGGACTTATTAAAAGAGGCGTAGCACAAAATTAGCATCAACTGAAAGTAGTCTACATACATAAGGTTCAAATCGATGGATGTTTCAAATGTTTAGTTCAGAAAGGAGAAGTGTTTCTTTCAATATTTACTTGAAGAATGAAGAAGCATAGTTTTGTTAATATGTTCGGTTAATTCCTTAATAAAATAATTCCACATACTACTACTGTCGCAGGGAATAGTAGATGTTTTTAAGCAGCACTTCCAGCAGCTGCTAAATGGGCATCATGTAGAGAGAGTGATAGGGCAAGAAGAGAACCCACGTCCAGTCAATGAAGATCCAGTTCCACCGCCCAGTATGGAAGAAGTTGGCTTAGCAATAAAAAAGCTAAAGAACAACAAGGCCGCCGGCTCTGATGGTTTACCAGCGGAGCTCTTCAAATACGGTGGTGATGTTTTGGTAGGGCGCATGCACCAAATCATCAACCAAGTATGGGTGGAAGAAAGTATGCCCGATGACTGGACTATCAGCTCCATATGCCCCATCTACAAAAAAGGCGATCCTATGTCTTGCAAGAACTATCGAGGCATATCCCTGCTTAATGTCGCATACAAGATCCTATCCAACGTACTGTGTGAACGTCTCAAACCGTTCTGCAACACACTAATCGGCACGTACCAGTGTGGCTTCCGGCCCGGCAGATCGACTATAGACCAAATTTTCACACTGAGGCAAATCCTGGAAAAGACCAATGAATTTCAAGTCGAGACTCACCACCTTTTCATCGACTTTAAAGCCGCATATGATAGCATTCATCGTCAGGAGCTTTATGTGGCGATGGCCGAATTCGGGATCCCGGCAAAACTGATCCAGCTATGTAGCGTGACGCTGGAGAACACACGCTGCAACGTGCAATTTGGAAGTAGTTCCTCCGAACTATTCCAAACATGCACCGGATTTCGGCAAGGAGACGCACTATCATGTGACTTCTTCAATCTCGTGCTAGAGCAGATAGTGCGCAGGGCAGGTGTCAACACGGAAGGCACTATCTTCAACAAATCCGTCCAGCTACTGGGGTATGCAGACGATATTGACATCATCGGTCGCTCCCAGCGTGCCGTGATAGAGGCTTTTACGGCGATTGAAGAACAGGCGAAATTCGTTGGTCTTGTAGTAAATGAGGACAAGACTAAGTACATGCTATCAACAAACAAACAAGCATCTGTCCACCGCCTAGGACAGAACGTCACTATTGATAGCAACAATTTCGAGGTAGTTAAGGAGTTTATCTACCTCGGAGTAAACATGAACTCCACAAATGACATCCTAGTGGAGATCCGGCGAAGAATTACCCTAGGAAACCGCTGCTACTTCGGTTTGGCAAAACAATTGGGTTCAAAACTCCTAACTCGAAGGACAAAATGTATGCTTTACAGAACCCTTATCCTGCCAGTTCTGCTTTATGGCGCCGAGTGCTGGACGATAAGCAGGAAGGGAGAGCTGATACTGGGCTCCTTCGAAAGAAAAATTCTTCGACGGATTTTTGGTCCTGTGTGCGAGGAGGGCGAATGGAGGAGAAGATACAACCGCGAACTCTATGAGCTGTACCAAGATGTGGATGTAGTCCAAAAGGCCAAAATACGTCGACTACATTGGCTCGGCCACATCGAGCGAATGGACAATAATGCTCCAGCTAAGAGGATCTTCGAATCCCAGCCGCCAGGTTCGAGACGAAAAGGAAGACCGAACCTCCGTTTCAAAGACCAAGCCATCGCGGATGCCAGAGCGCTTGGTCTGGATAACTGGAAGCAGCGTGCCCGGGATCGCAGAGGATGGAAGGCTGCAGTGTCTCAGGCAGAGACTCTCCACGGGTCGGGAGCCCGTTAAGTAAGTAAGTAAGTAACTACTGTCGTAAATGTTGTTCATATGGTCATCAGTCACACAAACTTTTGTAGACTATATAGTTTCCCTCTCGTTTCTAAGATAAAAAAACATTTTTAATATTTACTTTTTGTAAATTTCCACACATTTATTTGTTAATACATTATTGCCAAAGGACATGTTTTTTTAGAGCTAAAAAAATAGCAAGTCCCAGTGGAACTACTTAGCAATGCGTTCGGCGATCAATTCATGCACAAAAATGTTGTGCAATTCACAAGTTCTTCTTAAACTTAGCGCCTGTGTTTGATGCACGCTTTGGCGGCATCCAACGTAAAAACGCTGAGTCAATGGTAAGCTTCGGTTTTTTGAACTGCGGCAACTGCAAATGTTCGATAACAGTCCGTGGTGTGACACAAATAACATGCTGGCCTTTCCAGTATTTCACCATTTTCATTGACTGAAGAGTATATATGATGTCATCCTGCGTGATACCACTGAGCTCGCTCAACTCTTTTATACTTTGCGTCGTCGTTCGATTATCCTTCATTAACTCCAACAGAGTATACGCCCAGTAACTACGGTAGCTTAGCCTGCCGAGATCACTTAAAGGCTTTTCCGGGCTTCCAACCACTCCTTCCCTGCGTGAAAGTTCATAGCTAAAGGCGATCAGTAGTTTTCCGTATCCTTTTCTCTGATATGGAGGCAAAATCAAAATACATGCAACATTATTGCTCTCCGGAGATTCCTTTTCCTTGGAAAAGTAGCCCACTATGTGAGCACCCTTTTTATCAATCTCACAAAGGACATAGAAATAAAATGGCTCCACGTCGTAATACAACGTTTTATGATCCAAGAAAAGTTTAGCCATTAGACACAAGGTTTGGCAATACAGTTTGTGATCTTTCCCATCGATTTCAAATATAGAAACGGTTCCTTTACGGTAAATTTCATTGCCTGGAGGTTGTCGTTGACTGCACTCTGTTGTATGATAGCGATAGGTTTTCTCCAACTTCATGTACTTTAGACAGTACTCGCATACGAACAGTGTCCCGACCTTGCCGTATTCATCAGGATACGGACTGAAGTACCACGAATCGATTTCAAATTTCCCAATCCTTAGTTTGTCTATGTACTTAACTTTCGTGATGGCTTCGTGTTCCTTTTCCAGCGCAGCCGTGGTGGGATCCATTTCAGCGTATGTCTTCTGAACGTGATTGATTTCATCATGCCGTCTCTTCTGATTTCTGGTCAATTTGCGATCGCTGTTTTCAACTGAAATTGGATTTTCAAGTGAAGCTATCTGCTCCTTACTGAGCTGTTGTAAAGTTTTCGCATTATTATTCGAGGCTGTTGCAGTATCCCCTTTTTCTGTTTCTGTGGAAACATCGGTTATGCGGTCTCGTCGAACCCATTCGTCAAGTCGTCGGTTTAGTCCCACGTAGTGTACATAGTATTCACTGTTGGAGGAGTCACTTTCGCAGCACCTTGATTGTATTATTTGCGCGGGGTAGACTTCTCCATCGGTGCGACGTATAAGGTAAACATCTCCAGTACTAATTTCCTTACACTCGGAACCCTTGCTTGGTTTGTCTAGTTGTTTTTCTTGAACTTTGTTCTCCTCGGTCGATGTCATTTTTTACATTAAATTTAAACAGAATAAACGAGTCAAAAATTTACAAATCACAAAAATCTTGGCAATAAATTACCGCTTTGTTTTGACATTCTTTAATAATTTTTGTAATCGTTTCTGAAAACCACTGTGAAGTTGGAAGCAGTTATAATATAATGAGTCGATTCAGTGGACCATTCAACTTAAACTAAAAATATGCCGTCACCGCCATAATTTCTTACCGTCCACTGAATACCCATAACCAAACCAAAATAAAAAAAATAGTTTATTGTGCAAGAAGAATTTTAGTTTACTATAAAGAACGGGAACCTACTCGACGCTAAATCTATACGTTTTTAGAACTGAAAATTATAGACAGTTTTTTTGTGAAAGATTTAAAAACCAGGCTGATAAAAATTATATTAAACTGAGATTAAAAACTAATTTTGGTGATCTTTGAGATCTGTCTATACTCAATAAGGTATGACCATCGTTAGATGATGGAACGACTTTGATTATATAAAGTAAATGAATACAATTACGTCTACATCAATTATAAATTAGTAGTATTAAATAGTTAACGCAACGTATTTATGTCAAGTTTGTAACATACGCGGTATGTATGTAGTATAATAGCTACACCTTGCTAGATAAAATCCAACTTCTTATAACAAAAAGACGGACCTGCTATTTCTATGGAAACAGAACTAATAGCCTGTCACAAAATTGACATAACCCTCCTTTTTACAAGTTTCTCTTTAACAAACACACCTAAATTGTCAACACGGCCTAATGAGTTTGTAATATTTGTGTATTGTTTATTATAAATATTAAATAAAAGAACGAATAAATAAACTATAAGTTTGCATTGAAATAAATTTAATAATGGATAACGCCGATGAAGTAACAACTCAGCACATAGAGTACACTCGCACAGTTGTGCCTTCAACAATGCGGAGTCCGTATTGGAAATTCTTTGGATTTCCTTCGGATAGCTCCAACAATGTTTTAACAAAACAGAAAATTGTATGTTCACTTTGCGGTGCAGTCATTGCGTACAATAAAAATACATCCAATCTCCGTACACACATAGTAGCTCGTCATCCGGAACTATTGATCGAATTGTACAACGAGAAAAACAAGAAAAACAACGAAACTGCTGCAGCTGCAGCTGCCGCCACTGCAAGTAGATCATCAGTTTCTGAGCCTGCAGCTAAGCGCCCAAAGACATTATACTTACTGAGCTCCAATGAAAGCAAGAGCAATGTCATATCTCACTCTTCCTATGTTTCTGAGTCGAACGAAACTGAGATCAGTGATTTGAAACCGTATAATGAAGCGATTATTGAAGTAAATGAAGTAATTGAACAGGGAGACGACAAAGCCATAGATAACAGTGACTACGATGACTATTCGGGCTCGATAACCAATAATACGGAGTATGCTTTCGAGGAAATCGAAGAAAACGCTCTGAAAGTGGCAGCATCTCTGGAAAACAGCTCAAGTGTCGAGGAACATATTATTGAAATGCTCATAACAGACCTTCAACCACCGTCTTTAGTTGAGGATGCCGGCTTTATGAAATTTGCGACCACTATGGGTACTTCAGAATCCCTTCTTCGGAAGAGCCATGTAAGCTGCTTGTAATAAAGACAATACCTATAAATTGAAACACACATACTACTTGCAGATCGAACAACAAATAAATAAACTTTTTGAAACAAGTTTTAAGAAAATTCATCAGGAGCTGAAAGCAATCACTAACACAATGCCATACTCATTGAGCATGGAGAGCTATCCAAATATAGAAAGTAAAACGATGATGTGCATATATTTTAACCACCTCATACCAGCTGAGGCGCGTCTAGAATACACCGCATATACCACTATTGAAGTTACAACAAACATTGATTACACGGACATTTTCAGAGACTTTAACCTCAGCAACTGCTCTGCAGTCATAATCAACGAAGAAAATGAATTAATCGAACAATTTTTCGAAAGTCATGGTAAGAAGATTATATAATGAGTTTGAACAAAACTGACGACTGTTTTCCACAGGCATTCCTGTCATACTCTGCTTCGATTCCGTGATTAACAACTGCATGATGGCTGTGTTTGCCAATACAGTGGTGAATAATGCGTACAAAAAAATGGTGGATATCTTTGAAAAACACGATGGCACTACTCTGGTAATATGCCATTTGTTACAACACGGTTGCATAATTTTGTTGAGCCATTGAGGTCTTTTACTAGCTAACTTGCTGTTTATACGGCCGTGCGTACCTACTAAGTAAGCCAAAAGTTATATACCGAAATTTATTTAATTTTAGATAGAGTCTATTCCCGAGATTTACGAAGAGAACCCCTGGTCCAAGTACAACTTCCTGCAATTCGTGCAAGACCATGATGTGTCGACGGAAGACGAGGAGAACAATGAAGCAGTTGAAATATCCAAGCAGCTAGTAGGCTTCCTCAGGCATCTAAAGGTCTAGTCCTATTGATTTGCAAGCTCGCATGATAATAACTTTTTCATATCCAGACTACACTCGACACAATAGCCGATGAGCCGTTGCCTTTATGTTCGCTCATGAAACCCCTAAGTCGAAAACTAATCGAGGAATATTTCTCATCTTACTTCTGCGAAACAGATGCCCTAAACGATGTGAAAAATACCATTGCAAATGAACTCACACAAAGGTAATAATTGATTGAGATCAATGATACATTCCTTCTGTATGCTAGAATTAAGATTTCCCATAGCATAACACGTTTGAAACGGACACTTTCCGGTTTCAATTTGTGTTGTTTCGGAAAACATGTTTGTAGCTTCTTTCCTTGTGTATATTTTCAGAGTTCTTAGCAACATGTACTTGTCGGAAGCATCGTTTTTAGACCCCCGTTTCCAGAGCGATACAGCTGAGAGTGAAAACCTCTCTGAGATAAAAGAATCCATTGCGCAACGCTTTGAGCATCTTTTAGCCAACAATGTGACAGAAGAGAAACCGATTAAAATGGAAGTAAACATTACAAAAAGAAAGTCTTGTAAGTATAGGTTCCAAAATGTATCTTTCAATTCTTTATTGTTCTCTTTTCGAATTTGTTAGCCCTGAAATTATTCTTCAACCGCGGCACCGAACAAAAAACAAAACCTCTTCAGAGCAATATGAAACGATCGCTGGATTATGAAATAATGAAGTACACGGCTGACACTGAGGCTGAATTGGATCAGTGTCCCATGAAGTGGTGGGAAGAAAATGAATTTGTATATAGAAAACTTCGAAAAATATCCGACTATTACTTGTGCGTACCTTGCTGTGCGGCGAATCACTACAGATACTCTCTTACCGATCGCATAGCGATCATAAATCGTCGCTTTATGCTGCGAAAGAATGTGGCCAACCAGATGTGGTTTTTGCATTTCAACAAAGAGATCTTGGGTAAATTCAACATGGATCAGTCGAAATAATACAACAAAGGAAAGGATATAATAAATCCAAGTCCAAGTATAAAATAAATGTTCAAAACGACCGGTGCAATCATTCAATGAGTAATTTTTGTACTGTTCTAATACAAATTTAATTTCAATTTTATTTTTAAAGCAAACAATGCTAACTCTGGGTACATGGACGATTTTCGTTTTTATGTGTATCGGCGTGTTGCCTCCGAGTTTTTGTTGAGGCAACTACATAAGGGTGGAGTTCTCTGTTTCGGAAGAATGTTAGCAACAGTTTATCTAAAACATTGCTATCAAGCAGCAGCTGTATTCCAGAAGAATTAAGGACGTATTTTATAAATACAGCAGCTGATATGTAGCAAAATAAATCTCTTCCTAGGTTACAACTGAGTGTGACAAACATTTACAACTTAAACCCAATGTTGGCATTTAATAATTTTTATTTAAAAAAAGAATTTGGTCAATCAAGCTGCCCGTTAGCATGAAACGTTTTCGGTGGAAGAGAATCTGGTTTTTGAGCGTATTTTTAAAACCCATATTGACAAAACCTAAAATACAATTGTATGCTTCTGCCAAGCATTTTAGACTGCCATACGTATTGCCCCACTGGTTCCACCACACGAACGGCGACTCTTCGAGGCTGGCAAACGCCTCATCACGATAACGTCGCAAATCGTGTTCGATGAAAATGCCACTTTTTGGATTTTTGGTCGGCGTGCATGGGTCCACATCAAAAAACATCTTAAGATCTAAAAATAAGTTCAGAATTAAAACTGAAAATCTTTATCTTGACCTCTACTCACGTGATTTCCTTTCCATTTTGGGGGTATTGTTTGGCACGTCTACAGGCAGACACTTGTGCGTATCGCCCCGACGCTTGCTAATCTGTGAGTATTTTTTCTCCAAAATAGATAAACAAATACCTGCGTCTTTCACAGAAAGAAATTTATGAAATCTCGGATCCAACAAAGCTGTTACTGCTAAGTAATTATTTGAACAGATGCTGAAAAGTAAACGGTTTTCTTAAGGCACTATGAAGAGTTTGGTGGAGCTTACCTTCTTTTAAACTCCCCTACCACTATTGATTTTATTTCACACTGGATGTTGTCGTCATACTCGTTGATGACAAAATGTTTTTGAATTATCTTGTCGGCAAATGGCAAGAACAGGCTGCTCAAAGGTATCTCTTCCTCCTTTAATGTGTCTAAGGTTACCTAAGGTGACGCAAATGTATAAACTGAACTGCTATATACCGAGACCCGTCTTACCTCTAGTGGAGATATCGTATCGAGGATCTTTTTAGAGCTTGAAATCAGCAATTCCAAGTCCTCGGGCCAGGATACATTTTCACAGAAGAACTTCAACACAGCGACTTTAGATAAAGGGAACTCTGTGCAAGCGGTGGGTATTTCAATTTCCTTTTAAAATTAAACTGTTTATTGACAAGCAAATTATGAAGGAGTGAATTTTCCGCTTACCTCAGTGCATATTTCAGAAGCATAACGGGCAATAACGTCTTGAACACTGTCGAAAATATTTGAAACCGCTGGGATATTGAACACATCTTTGATGCACGTGTTGACAATGTAGGAAAAGCAATACACTATGGGAATATCTAATAAGAAACACGAAATTTTAAATGAACATGTACGACGTATGAAGAATGTTGTCTAACCATTGTTTGACAAAAATGTGTTGAGAATTTTGTGATTGCAATTGATTACCGCTGCTGAACAGTTTTCCAAATTGAACTCATCGAAGATTTGATCGAACATAGTATAGTCGTTAAGAACAACGGTCACATAGAGATTATCACAAAATTGGTTTTCATATTCATCCGATATGTTGTTAAAGTATATCGAAACAAATTCTTTGTTTTCGATATTTGTCCACACATCGAAGCTTAGTGAATACAACTTGACTTGTGAATGTACTTTTATTTTATCTCTTAGTTTGCTGAATTTGTCGGTATGTATGCTTCTTATCGATGTCTCCATCTTTAATAATAAAAACAAAAATTTGAATCAAGACTATATCCATCGACAGTAAAACAAAAACAAACTTCAAAGAAAACTTACCTTGCAAAGAGGGATTAACATTTGATTACTCAAAAGGGCCGCGACAAACTCTTGCATCGCGCCACTGTATATCGATGACACATTTTGAAGATCTTTAATAATCACTCTTCTTAGCGCCTCTTCAACGTCATACTCAATCGGTATTTGAATAGGGTTGATATCGACGGTAATATTAAAAGGCGGCACACTTTTGCTTTTCTCATTTACACTATTATCAAGATCAGTCTTAAACGTCTCAACGGTGTTTCTTCTTTTCTCAACAAAGATAGCCGACGATTCAACATCCGAAAGTCCGTCATCTTTAGATATTTGATCCGTATCTTCGTATGTAAGTGGTATAGTTTCTAGAATAGTCATAGAATCCTCATCATTGATTCCGCTACCGGAGGAGAAACTAGGTAGTTCACGCTTTAAATGCCTATGATCGCCATAACTTATGGGATCGGCGAATGTAGAAGACTCTGATTTAAGTTTTTTCTGTGTTTTTCGTGGTGGTATCTGAATGCCGTGCTTTGCAATGAGTTCTGCGAAAATTGATTTGTGAGTTGATTGAACATGAGCACGTATATTTGTTGTGTTGCAGTGGTTTCGGAGGATAGTATGGCATAGAGTGCAAACGACTTTTTGCTTTGTTATAATCTCATCATTTTCGTTTGCTGGGAAGCCGAAATATTTCCAAAACACACTTCGCATTTTAGGTATATGAATCTTGGCGAACTTGAAATCCGAGTTGTCTCGATTAAATCTTTTTGAAGAGGGCATATTTATATGATGGATAATCTGAATTTATCACTTGCAAAATATGAAATTTAAACGGTCTTTTTATTAATTTAATCGATTACAAATCGTTCACTGAATTTATCGTTCTACGATCAATATACATATATATTTTTTTTGACAACCTTATCTGTTTTGCTGTCGACTGAAAATAACAATCGATGACTGATGACGCCAAGCATTGGCGAGTATCGAAGGCAGGTGTTACCTTAGTACTATTTTAAACTCGCAATGCATTCCTCTGTTCAGCAAAGTTCTTTGTTCGGCGCCAGAAAAAAGTTACAAATGCAATATGCACATCAACCCAGCCGTTCAAGTGCCATTTACTGACTCTAAATCATAATCCAAGAATTTCCGAATCCAACCTATGGCATAGGTTTCATGTTTTGTCCTAGATGCCGAGAAGAAGTAGACCTACCGCTATCACGTTCTCCGGTATTGCTCCTACGATCTATTGCAGTCACCAAAGTTCGGCTCTCCTGATAACAAAAAATTATTAAGCTGTACACGGACACGGCTTAGTGGGTGGTGGTAGGTAATTCATCATCAGAATAATATTGAAACGTCAGCAAGAATGAGTCTGCCTTGGTAACACTGTTGCGAGTCTCGGCCAGCTGTTGTAAAACACATAATTATTTTTTGACATCACGTAGTAAACAGAGGACGAAAAGAAAGAGCTATATTATTTTTTTTTTGATAATTTTGTGTTGTATTTAAGAAGAAAACGCCAAATTGATCTCTAAACTGTATATTAAAATTGCGATAAACATATAGGTTTGGAAAGTACCTATGCGGCTTTCAAAGAAAGTATGAAATTTATAAAGAAATCATCAATCAACAGCGAAAATGTGTAATCTGAACTTTCGTCATTTTTGCGAGGAATGGCGAATTTGGATTCGTCCTCTACTCATTGTAACATATGTGATATTTGCTATTATTGTGGTACCGCTTCTCATAGTTAATTCGGTTAAGGATGGTTTTTCACGCAAAGATCAACTTATACTTATTGGCGGATTGTTTGTACTCTCGGCAGTGCCAATTTCCATTTGGCACATAATACAGCACGTCATACATTTTACGAAACCGATTCTGCAGAAACACATCATAAGGATTTTATGGATGGTGCCTATTTATGCTTTAAATGCAGTAAGTTTCGGTGGACTGTTATCTGTTTTGGGTATTAATCACTTTTGTATATTCTAGTGGTTGGGTCTACTTTTCCCCCAGCACTCGATTTATGTTGATTCGTTGCGTGAATGTTACGAAGCTTATGTTATTTATAATTTTATGGTATATCTGCTTAACTACTTGAATTTGGGAATGGACTTGGAAGCTACAATGGAGCAGAAGCCCCAAGTGGAGCACATCTTTCCTTTGTGTTGTATGCGTCCGTGGCAAATGGGCAGAGAGTTCATACACAACTGCAAACATGGCATCTTGCAGTATACCGTGGTTAGGCCTATAACAACATTTATTTCAGTGTAAGTATGGAGTGGATTTTTTTTTTTTTATTATTGCAAAGTGAAATTGAGATCGCTGATCTATTTCTCATTTGAATCGGTTTTGCGTTTACTCTTCTTAAGTTTAACTTGCATGATATAAGTAGGTAATTCAATCGTTTGCCATAGTGGCCGGTGCCGCATTTATATACACATGCCTACATATATTATTAAGGGGCCGTTGCGTACACTTTATAGGTATGCATATTATTAATTTTAGTTAACTACAATCGTAATAGATGTGTATGGGAAATCTATCTATTAGTAGTTATTACGAAACGTGAGTAGACGGAATGTCTAATAATAAAGGTCGTTTCTTATCATACTAATGTGAGAGAGGTAACTTCTCGGGTTATGATTCGCATCGAGTATATTAAGAAACCTTGTGTGCGAAATTGAAGTCGCAGATGGATATATTTAACCAGAGGTTTCAAAATTAGCTTCCCATGGGCCCAGATTCAACCCCCAGGGGTATTTCATTCAAAAGAAATGTGTAATGAGTCTTTAAAACCAATGGGTGTTTTGATACCACTTAGGACATATTGAATTTCCAAACATTGGAACGAAAAATTGAATTTTCACTGAATTGAAATGAGTATTTCCCTTCTCAACGGGCACTTAACTTGTATGAAGCGAGTGCTATTAAGTTTGATTTGTTTTATTTCAGTATTTGCGAACTGTGCGGAGTATACGGTGAAGGAACCTTTGCTGCTAACGTTGCATTCCCTTATATTGTCCTTATTAATAATATATCGCAATTTGTTGCTATGTACTGCCTGGTTCTATTCTACAGAGCAAACAAGGTGAGTAGTTTAGCGGCAAACACACATTGCGGGCTAATTTTTTTTAACTACTTTTCAGGTCGACCTCAAACCAATGAAACCCATTCCAAAGTTCTTGTGCATAAAGGCTGTAGTGTTCTTCTCATTCTTGTAAGTCTAATGGCATTTGGGTAACTCTATATATGATTAATTTGTCCAAACTCGCAGTCAGGGTGTTATGCTAAACATCCTCGTGTACTATGGAGTGATAAACCTATTCAAAAATGACCTAGGAGACGTTACGAACTTGGCTTCTATGTTACAGGTACGTTTTTTGAGGTTATGTCTCCATCATGAGTACAAAGTGATTTTTGGTTTTTTTTTAGAACTTTCTGATTTGCATAGAAATGTTTATTGCGGCGGTGGCACACATTTATAGTTTCCCCCACCATCCGTTCCATATAAACTTACCGCAATATTGGAACAACCCAAGTAATAACTGGTTTAGCGCGTGCCTGTCCATGATCGATGTATCCGACATGCAAGAGGATGTGAGTGAGCATTTTGGCGTTGTGAGTAGTTCACTTAGTAGACGATTTCAAGGGCGAACTGCTTACCAGCCGCTGTCACGAGGACGTCGTTCGAGCAGCGAATCAGATTACTTAATGTCAACTGGCCAAGTTGCTTCATCGCAATATGGACAGGCCTACCAAACCGACACCGACACAGGTAATAGAAAGTCATTTAGTAATCCGATGGTAACCAAAAATCGCTATGGAGCTACAGATAATCTTCTTCAAGCGCCGTCAACGTCAGCTGTCGCCGAAGCCTCTTCCTCGAAACAGTCATCGAACTTTGCCATTAACATCAATAAGAGGGATGAAATAAAAGAATACTCACCACATTACGGGGCGCCCACTTCGGGTAATTTTCTGCAGGCCCGTAAGAACGGAGGCGGTTCGAATACCGACTCGAACACTACCACTCGAAACGACAGCTCGTCGAAGAGCGACTCTATGTCAATAATTAACAGCGTCGGAGGTACAATTAAAAAGTCTGACAGCAACAACTCCGACTGGCTAAGCACCCCCACCGACGAGATGCTAGGCATCGATGTGAGAGGCGTCGAGAAAGATCGCATTATGTACAATATGGGTAATCCAAAGGCTTGAATCTTCACTGTTTTTGAGGGTACGTGTGTCGCCGCCCAAGTGTTGCTGAACTTACTTTTGTTACTTCTTGTATACTGCTTCCTTTGTTTCACATTAATTCCAATAACTGGGCTATCTCTGTTCATCTTATTTAAGCTCTCTCTCTCTCTCTCACGTATATGTATTTTGCCAAAGACTAACCGAAACGAGCATGCTCCATTGTGGTTATTGTTACATTCCCAGATTTGATCAAAAATACGTTTTTTTTCCAAAGGACTCTCACATATATCATCAGGCCGTAGTCATTGTTTTTACTCGCTCAAGGCGCGCATAACATCGTTGGTTTTGGACGTACTAATCAGTGTTTTCACTTCATACCACGTTACTAATATCCATGTCGCCCAATGCTATCCGTATTAACTTTTGCCATGTACACTTTCACTCGACTAAAGTAGGTAATTTACTGCGATGTGACGCGGTTTCTCCATTCGTATATATTTGAACCCATTTCACATCCATTTTTGCTTGTTTTCACGGTGACTGTAACTTGGTATCTGGTCAAATCGTTCTCTCTGTTTCCCTTGTTTACTTAACAACAATTTACATTTTTCTTTCAGGTATATATAAACGAAATTAGAAAAAGAGTATTTCAAATACATACGTTATAATGAGAATTTATTTTAAATCTAAGTTGAACATTTTTATATACGTAGCTTAACAAATTATAAATGTGTGTATCTATTGTATTAGCATTATTCAATAACGAAAACTGTTAAGAAATAAAATGCTATTGTATATACTTAGGGTTGTTGGCGTCTTTTTGCCGATTGAATTTGTTGTGGTCGCCATTTTTAATCACCATCTCCATTTTCAAAGTTACTGCAATGGAGTTGATTCTCCGCCATCGATTATAATAATTCATCAGGTGCGATCTCACAGTAGTGGAGAGATGTCGGCCTTAAACCGGCCATCCCATTCTGCGAACTGAGACTGCCAATACGACAAAGAAATTCCATTTCATCCGCTTCTATCTTAATTTATTTTTTTCGGTAAGTGGACGGGAAGAATGTTCTTTCAGATACATAAACAAAAGCCAAAAGAGACCCATACGTATCTGTACAATCACCTTCTTTCTTTACACCTAGTATCACAAAGATCCAGACTACGTCATGAAAGTTTTCAAGCTGTTGATACATTTTTTACTTCAACTGAATTATCTGTGACGGCTTCCAACTTTCAAACAATTGAGTTCTAGACAAGTTTGATAATGATGTTCGAAAACAAAAGATTTTGTGGAGGAAACATTTAGCTTATTGACAAATTAAGGGACTACAATTACAAACATAGATTACGCTTAAGTAATACAGTGCCTTCGACACTTTAATGATTCATTTTTAAAACCTAGAGCATACAATGGAAGCAAAGCAATTCTAAGTCAGTTCTAGCTCCAGTTGTTGCAGCCTCTGCAGCTTGATTTCCATCGAAGTTTTTCCCGACAGAACTCCGTTTCGTTCCATGTAATTCCACAAGGAGCCCATAAACAAGGCGAATAAGATTATCCCAAAAAGGATAAATTTAAGCAGCAGGTAAAGAGTTTTAAATCCACTGGGTACGGAGTAGTCAACGAGTGCGAGCAGTAAAAAAGTTACAAACACCGCTATTATGTAGTAGAGTATGCGATCGGTTTTCAGTTTTTGTAAGCTAGTATCACACAGAAGCACGCTTTCTTGTAGAACGGCTATTGTCTTCATGTTGGACAGTCCAATGGGAGGCTCTTTATAGCAGTATTCATTGTTTTCGTCGACTTTATCGCTTGAGCATTGTTTGGAAGTAAGTTTTAGTTTGGCCAGAACTGCCTCGTGATCAGAATAACTTATTTTTAGACCGGGTATTCGCTCTGGCAGTGGTAAAGAATAGTCTTCAACGCGTGTATCGTAAAATTCTCCGCTCCTAATGAAAATGTGGTCAATACGAATTCCCGCTGGGTTTTTCTCACGCATGGACTTTGGTGTATAAGAGTTGTGCTGGCACTCGTTGGTGCCAACGTTATTTTTCCGACAAGAATCCATCATTTTCGATGTGTACAATAAGACTCTGAAAGATACAATCAGTTGAAGCATTAAAGCAAAGCGGGCTGCCATTAAACCTACTTGTATGATATGTCTTGGGGTTGGGTATTAAGATCGCCAGCTAGAATTTGTAGTACCGAATTTCCACGAGTTTCTTCAATAAATTGAGCAGTATCAAACGCTTGTATAACTCTATGCGTTTTGTATTCATCGTTCTCTATGTCGTACTCTGCGTGTAACTAGGAAAAGCAAGTCGATGAAGTTAAAATGTTTAGTGAATCAAACAAACTTACATGTGCGTTGTAAAGATGTACAATGTGTCCGTTCAATAATATTTTAGCTAGACCAACACCTTTTCCACCAAACCAATCGGCATGTTGTATTCGATGGAAATAGCCATTCACTGACCAAGCGTGAAAAAGTGCTCCTATTATTGGATACTTGGAAAGCACACACAATCCAGCTCCCATAACTCCACTAAAAGACAGCCATTAGAAAAGAAAGTGCTAGAACTTGAGATGTGACTTCAAACCTGTAGAAATAGTGGGAAAAGGGTAAGACAGCCTCTACATTCTGTTTGATTAAATTGTAGTCGTTTTGCGACCAGACTTCCTGTAGCGATACGATATCGTACTTGCCACTTGCCAGCTCTGTGCTTATGGAGTTTATTCGTGTTTCTCGGTCATGTGACACGTATGGTATTCCCCTACACGCCCAAGGAAACAATAACATTTGTTTTAATAAATGGGGTAGAGTTTAATTAAATCATACTAACCAAATATTGAGCGTTAGAATATTTAATTCTATGGATATCATCGTTTTGTTTAAAACGAAAACAAAATAATGTGGATTGTCACTTTATGAGGGATAAAATAGAACGATACTCGATCAGAGAAGCGATTTTTAACATTAAGAGTTGCCATTGGCATATACAGCTAGATGGGTACCTATTTCCATTGAAGATGTTTGCATTTTTTGTGAAACAATTGAATGTGAATTCAAAAATCAAAGTAAAGTAGCACGCAATTACAACGAATACGCTCTATTTGACACTTCGAGACTCCCAGTAGTTGTTGTTGCTTTGCTGAGATCGAAGCTCAAAAAAACACGCCTAATGTTTTTAAAATTTCCTGTAATTAATTAATTATTTATAAATATATTATATATCGAAAATCTACTGCTGTAAAGTCACGTTTACGAGGGATGAATATCTAGTGTGAATCTCGGAAGTTTTAAGCTAAGTGTAAATGTTGTGCTGAATATTTACTTTTATTTTGCTGAGATCAATCTTTAATAAAACAGCTTCATATCAAACAAGAGGCGTGTTTTTTTGAGCTTCGATCTCAGCAAAGCAAAGTAAAGTAGAGTTTTCAGCACACTTATTACAACAACTACTGCGAGTCTCGAAGTGTCAAGTAGAGCGTAGTTGTTGTAATTGCGTGCTGAAAATCCTACTTTACTTTGCTTTGCTGAGATCGAAGCTCAAAAAAACAGGGCTAAGGTTGAGGTAAGTTAAGGTAAGTTCTGAAATACTCGCCTGATGGAAACAAGAAAAACATGTAATCAAACAGAACAGCGAGTCTCGCGTCAGGTTAGCCAACGTTTCGCCTGAGCTAATCGGCAAATGCTTGGTTGAAGTTTTCTTTTCTGAATCGTGTCGTGTGCTCACAAATTGAATTAAAAGGACAAAATAATTTATGCAAAGTAAACTACTCCGATAAAACGAAAATTCAAAAATTTCCTCAAATAGTTTTCTTATGTATATTTTAGTAATGCAAAAGTAGACCGACTGTCCATTCATTGACGTGTTCCTTGGAAATTGGGAAAAAATCTAGATTTTCATCAATTGGAAAACACCGTGTGATCGACCCTAATAAACCCAATCAACCACTCGTCATACATTACTACAAGGGAGGGAGGTACGTGTACTTTTTCTATTATCCCATTCTCCCTACTTTTCCTAGGTTTAATTAATTTTCTTTCTTTCTTCACATTCAGATTGTGTGTAACAATGAGACGAAAATATTTAGGGTTCATTTCTATATTTTTATTACTAAATCTAGTCATTTGCATTGACCAAGATTTTGATGATGGAGTGTCAGTTTCAGAGGAAACCCAGGTAAGTGATATCACTAATGTCTGAGTAAATATGTTTGTAGTTTCTAGATGATAGTAAGTAGTATCTAAGCATCAATTTTCTGTCGTACAATTTGTTTTATCAGTGTGTTACTATGTTAAATATCATATAAAGGTGATAACATCTTGTTTCCACAAAGCTAATTTCCTTTATGCATTTAACGCTTTGTAGACAGGCAATCTCTCAGTAGGTAACAACGTGATAGCAAAAAAGAAAAAAAATGTGGGTTGGATTTTTTCATCATCCCTTGTACATTTTGAATGTAAAAAGAAATAACATTTTTTGGTTTTAAAATAAAATTGCATCAGGCTTCTAGAAGGTTTCAAAAACCATTGTTGCATTTGCGCGGACCCGAAGATGTCGCTGTGACGTGCGGAACTGTGGTTGGCTACAACAAAAATGTGCTCTGAATTGAATGTAATTATCTACTGCTTATGTTAATCGGATTGCGATTCGATTAGTAGGTAGTTATAACCTCTGTAGGAACACACAACGTGTGGTACTTTTATTTCCTACGTTGGCGCAATTTAAACAGTAAGATTGCGCTTCCACATGGGGGAGTTTTTGCAGAGCTATAAAAGAGGTAACTGAACTTATTGCCCATTCAGGGATATTAATTAGATGAGTATGGATGTACTCTCACTTACAAGCAATTATCAATAACATTACATACCAGACAAAAACTAACGCAGTTAACCAGTGCTTACAAATTTAAGTAATCAAATCTAATAATTGCGAACTGATTGGGTAGTAAGTGAGAGATCGGCTTAATCATGCCGTTGTTTAGAATTTCCCGTAAACGAGTCTCTAGCGTTTATCACCTCACATGTCGCATTGTTTCCTTTTGTTATATACATAATAGCATAAGAAATTTGGGAATGTGTATTCTTAAAAACTGACCGATCGTTTTGTCATGTGAAATAAGTATAATAAGAGAACGAAATATACCTATTCACTTTAATGTCGTTTTCCATTGGGACAAAAAATCAATCTTTTTTTTGATCTAAATCAGTTTTCGCGTTCCATTGGGCAAAAAAATCAATCTTTTTTTCGATTCGGAGTACTTTTTGCAGATCTCGATAATTTTTCAGATTTACACATACTGCCACAAATACCCACAGCTGATTTATGTCATTGCAAGAAGTTTGCTTTCAAAAGAAATGCGCAAAGTTTCGTGAAAAGCAAAATAAAGAAATACATAAAAAGCAATTGATATAATGTTGGAGGAATTATTATCTTTATTATTTTCCTCATCATCTGGAAACTACGAATCACCGAAACTATTCCATTTGTGCCTACAACAGGGGAAACATTTTTCAAGTCGATATCCATAGCTGATTTTTGCAAAAGCAAATGCAATTTGAACAGCTGATTTTGTTGTCAAATACACACTAATCCATTCACAAAAGCAGATCAATTTCGTTGCACGTTCCATGAACCGCGATAAATCTGAGATCTGAAAAAGATTTTTGGTGGTCCCAATGGAAAACGACATAAGTGTCCCTTTTTTGTTGTTTTGTTTGTCAAAGAAGGTTGCACTTGTGTACTACTTTTGTCATTTAGAATTTTGCTAACTTATTAAATACCTTACTTTATTTAAAATCAGGATGACGCTGCTGATACCGCAGACGAAGAAATAGTTTACGAAAGCCCAAAGTTTGATGCAAACAAGTTCTACTTTGTAGAACATTTTGACGATGTTGAGTCGTCGGAAAAATCCTGGACTCGATCTCAAGCTAAGAAAGATGACACTGCCGAAGAAATCGCCAAATATGACGGGCAGTGGAACTTTGAAGCACCCCAACGGATTGTTTGGAAGAACGATATAGGGCTTGTTCTAAAGTCCAAAGCCAAACACGCCGCAATCTCATCTTTCCTGAAGAAACCTTTTGTGTTTGATGCCAAACCATTGGTAGTTCAATATGAAGTCACATTGCAGGTAACTCAACTTAGGTAAATTCTGATTTATTATTCTGAAACTCATTTCAACTGCTATCAGGATGGGCAAGAGTGCGGTGGATCATATATAAAACTGTTATCTGCAGGAAAAAATACCGAAGATCTCAAAAAGGTACGTACGCAGGTTTATGCACAGGATAGCCAATTAATTTATCACCCAATTCCTCAGTTCAATGACAAGACACCTTACACCATCATGTTCGGGCCCGACAAGTGTGGCAATGATATAAAGCTGCATTTCATTTTCCGTCACGTTAATCCGATTAATGGCTCTATCGAAGAGAAACACTGCCGGAAACCCAAGTAAATTGATTTTCATATACCAAATCACCAAATCAATAGCAACAGTTGTTTGCTGACCTGCATAACTTTCGTTTTGTTCGCATTACAGAGAACGCTTGGAGGAGCCCTTCAAAGACAAACTCCCGCACTTGTATCAATTACTCGTGAAGCCAGACAACACATTCCAAATACGTGTAGACCACAAAGTAGTTAACGAGGGCTCGTTGCTTAATGATTTCACGCCGGCCGTAAATCCACCCAGGGAAATCGACGACCCGCAAGACAAAAAACCAGAGGGATGGGATGAACGTGAGAAGGTACTATTGGATTTTTGGAATCGCTATGTTGGGTTGCATATAATGTGCTCAAACTTTTTACATAGATTCCCGATCCCGACGCAGCGAAGCCAGCTGACTGGGATGAGGACGCACCACCACAGATTCCTGATCCTTCGGCAGCCAAACCAGACGGTTGGTTGGATGATGAGCCAGAGATGATTCCCGATTCAAATGCACAAAAACCTGACGACTGGGATACGGAAATCGATGGTGACTGGGAAGCTCCACTGGTGGATAATCCTGTGTGCGAGAAGGCTGTTGGCTGCGGGCAGTGGAAAGCACCTTTTGTCCAAAACAAAGAGTACAAAGGAAAGTGGCGTGCACCCCTCATTGACAATCCCAACTACCAAGGCAAATGGACTGCCCGCAAGATTCCGAACCCCGACTTTTTCGAGGATCTCAACCCATTTGGGATGACAGCAATCGTGAGAAGCGCCTTTGGTGTTGATAAAAAATGTTTTTTAATTCTGTGATTATTTTAGTCAGCGGTAGGAATCGAGCTTTGGTCAATGTCCAGTGACATTCTATTCGACAATTTGATCATAACCGACGACATTGAAGTTGCAGATGATTTCGCCGCCCAAACCTTTGACATCAAGCGCAAATATATCGACAAAGAATCGGTAAGTACATAGAACGATCAACCACAGCCACAATATATTTAACTAAATTCTTGCAAAGAAAACTTTGCTCCACCGAATTTTGAAAAGAATGAACTACAAGCCCGGGTGGTGGGCTTTGTATTTCTGTTATATCGCAATACCAGTCTCTTGTTACGTCTACTACCTTTCCAAGCGGGCAAAAGAGGTACCAAAGACTTAACTCCTCACCATAAACCGCTTTCTGCTTTGTTTAGAACTTAGTTGTCAGTAGAAACGCTAATTTGTGTCACTTGTATTTCTTCCTCTTTGTGTTGCACATTTTCTAGGAGACATTTTTAAACAAAATGATGCAGTATTTAGCTGAGAACCCTTGGGTTTGGCGTATAAGTATCATACTGCTAGGAACACCGCTAGCATTTACTTTCTATCGATTCTGTAGCTCCCCCAGCAAGGTAAACAATATCGCTGTCGCACACTAGCTTTCTTAAAATACAATTTGTTTTATGTAATAATGTTATTTCGTCGACTGAAGGACTCTACAGCAGACAAGAAGAAAACCGATGAAGTCACTCCAGATGATGACACACCCAAAGATAACACAACCCAAAAAGTTGAGGAAAGCAAGCAACACTCTAGTCCAAAGGTGAAGAAGGCTGATTTAGAAGTGAAGGACACAACAGAACCACCAGCTACGAATAGTGGTGGCAGTGGCAGTGGCACTGGCAGTAGTGAGGAGGAACAGGAGGAGATCGTAGCAGAGAAGGAGCAAATCGCAGACGCTTCCGAAGAGACTGAAGTAAGTTAACCACATTGTCGACCGCTATTGCATTACAAATGGTGTTCATTGCAGGAACGAACCACCCCACCAGCAGCTGAAGGAGCTCGAAAGCGCAGGCCACGCAAAGATTAGCAAACTTAATTTCCATTAATTTTAACTAAGGCCCTATTTAATATGAATTTCAAACAAAAGAAGAAACTGATTAAATATTTATATTGATATTTATTTATGAATACAAACTAAACTAATCGACGGTGTCGCTTAGTATCCATTAACGAAAAGAACGGTTTATATAGTTTTCATTAATTGCAGCAATTTAGTATTAGTTGGAAGTGTTTCATAGCATGCTAAATAAAACGAAAAACACCAAATCACGAAAAGTCTTTTTTTCCGAATTTTATTTAAACAAGTTAATTCGTCGAGAGATGAAGCGCATGAAAACAAAGATGCGACGTCGTTTTGCGAGTTTGTGGTATGCGCTTGGCTAATTAATAACAAAATGCAAGATTTATTTCCAGGCAGGAAAAAAAGAAACCTGTTCCCACCAGTGTGACTGAAGAGAAGAGCTGATACTGTGTACTGTACTGTGTTTTCCTAGCAATATAAAGCAATAATTAAATTGTCACGCGTACCCGCCTATAATCACATATTATCCATGACCAATACTGGCCCTATAACCAGCCACAAAAGACTTCTGCAGAGATAAAGCAAGAAAACTTGGTTGTTGCTGTTATGGGATAAGCAAACACCACGAACCCAAGTTCAGTCAATTAAAAATCCGCCTGTGCACTAATGGTTGTGGTGTAGTTACCGGCTGAGCAAGTATTGCAACCGAAACTATATCTGGCGGACGTCCGGACGGTTGGAATCGGAAAATTCCTAGAACCGCTTAGAGTTTCAAAAGATAATTTAGTTTGGTTCGAAACCACACAACTTGATTTGGTTGTAGTCAAAATGTGACAGCTGTCAGTGCTAGAGTCAATTTTTTTTTATCAGAAAATTGTTTTTAATTTTGTGCTCGCTCCTTTTCTTATAAAAAAACAGGTAAATAAATATACAACCGTGATCCGTGATAGTAAAATATAGAAACAGAAAATATGCACCAGCACCGGGTTTGATTTAAAGTTATTTCCAAAATGGATGAGCACATAGATCGGACCATGTTGGACAGCTTCGCTAACAATTGTGAAAATGTGAGAAATCTCGATCATTATTCGTCTATTGTATAAATAATGCTTGATTCTGTGGTAATTTGTAGATGGAAATAAGAAAAACCCCACACGCACAGGGCGTGCTAAGAGGAGTCGAAAATGGAAGTCTGCAGTTTATGAGTATTCAGAGCAGAGAGCAAGAATACATCGACCATGTATGTAGCTGCATGCAAAGCACGACAAATGACACATTTAGTTTTCGTTTTAGACACTTCTTGGACCAGAGTACATCACCAACACCATATCGAATAGCTTCATCATAGATCTGATGGAACAAGACTCACCCGGACAGAATGTCAACGATTGTACAATTGCGTCTTTGGGTACTAACGAAGCGTTTCCCTCAGAAGCTCAGCTGCATACAATTCTCCAGTTTGTCAATAGACAAGGACAGATCCGGACTCAAACAAACGTCACTGCGGTATGCGAACTCGATCGCAATTTAAATTTGTCTTTGTTTCCTAATGTTAATATCCATTTCAGGAAAACTCAACCGATCATCTTATTCATCACACTGATAAAGAGATACTCGATTCGGATTTTATGGCTATGCATGGAAATCTATTGAATGAACAAAATTTCAAAATATTTTGTAACCAACAAAGCATTCCAACTCAAGAAGCGCTAAGTCAGAACATGAGTGTAAATGTTTCACCTCTTCAAAGTCTTCCGGCGGCAACATCGCCGCTGACGCCTATGCGATGGTTGAAAAAGGAAAGGTACGAAGAACCACTGGAGGACATACCAGAGTTGGTAGGACCTCTGGGTGGGACTGCCAGAAAAATTCTTCCGCATAAAAAACGAATTTCGAAGAAGCTCAAAATAATGGATAAACTGGAAAACCTCTACCCGATCAATGAAGAAATTCCTTTGCGAAACGATCGGCTGGTGGTGCGTATATTATTTGGTTTATATTCTGTGCCTATCAAATGATAGCTTTGTTCTCTTTTCAAATTTAGATCTCCAATGGGGCCCAATTTGAATGTGAGCTCTGTGGCTCGATATCAGAATCTCAAGTACAATTCTTCTCCCATCTAAAGGAGCACTATGAACCCACTACATTAGGAGAAATCAAATGCGAATCTCAGAATATGCGACCTCCTTCGATTGTGATTGCGGCTAGCGATATATCTGTTATAGAAAAAACGGTACGTACAAGACTGTCTCACAGTGAAAAGAACCAAGTTTAATTTGAAATCTTTTAGCAAACTCCACAGAGCACAGTTGTTGGGGATCAGGTATTTAATGAAGTAGAACTGAATTTCGACAGCTTTAGCGAAGTCGTTGGACTTTCAACTCAACAGCAACATGTTTCTCACAATGCTGCCGATCAACCCGAAATGAAAATCTTAAGTTCAAATGTAATCGCTAAGTGTATGGAGTACGTTGTCCAGACACAAGATACATCACAAGCAGTGGACGCGTCACATGAAGTGGAATTCAGTGACACTGAGGATATGCTGGAAGGCATACGTGGTGTGGTGGACAAAGTATCAGTAGATGATACTTCAGATGATCTTGATATGCCACCCACGTCTGTTTCCAAAGAGCCATGGTTCACGAATAGCGCATTCAATGCACTGGCTTTCAAAGACGATACTATTAACAATGAATCGTTTCAAAGGGTCTCTGACCTAATTCCAATGCACCCGGTAGAAAGTAATGCCAGTGATCGTACGGAAAAGCCGATTACTTCGATGAAAACAAACCAAGTTGATGATGAGTGCAACGACGACGACGATAACGGCGATCATCATAATGACATCAGTTCAGATGATTTTATTGACTTTCATATTGCAGATTCAAAGCGGAAAAGGGGTCGTCCCAAAGGTTCGAAGAAAAGGAAGGCGTCTGCAGAGATTAAATTTGAAGACGAAAGCTCTAACGACATGGACGATAACCACAAGCGGCGGTACATATGCTCGAAATGCAACCGCGAGTTCAACTCGTGCAACGCTCTTAAGTACCACGATCTGTCTCACACCGGCGAACGACCCCACCAGTGCGATGTCTGTGGAAAATCATTCTTCTCCCAAAGTGCCCTAAAGTCCCACCTCAGAGTACATACGGGCGACAAGCCGTATGAGTGTGACCAGTGCCATCGTAAATTCCGACAATGGAGCGATTTAAAATATCACATCGTTTCAATCCATTCGAATGAGAAGAACTATCAATGCGAGTTCTGCGGCAAATCCTTCTCTCGCAAGTACTCCCTTGTAATACACAGACGAATACATACAAGTGAACGCAACTACAAGTGCGAGTTTTGTCCAAAGTCGTTTCGGGCTAGTTCGTATCTACAAAATCATCGGAAAATTCACACAGGTACCATTTTCATAAATTATTACCGCGCGTGTTAGTCAATTTTGTATATACTTACAGGTGAAAAACCGTACGAGTGTAAGACATGTGGAAAGAAATTCCGTGTGTCTGGTGACCTCAGGCGGCATGGAAGGACACACGACCGCAGCTTTAAACCGCCAGTTGAAACAAAAAACCCCAGTGGCAGCATTGTAAGAGTAAGCAAACGCTTAAAATTAAGTTGCTCACTATTTTTTTACCTAGATAAATATAAGCAAGTCGCAAGCAGCAGAGCTGGATGATGTAAAACCTGATGAGCTCCTTAAAGTGGATTGCCAGAAGACAAGTAAAGACGATTTGCTCTTTCTGGATAAGATGAGCAGCAAAATTGATCATCTATTTAAGACTGAAGACGCGTTTGTGAATGCCAACATCGGAAATTCGGAGCTCTCTTTTGTGACATAGTTTGATTCGTTTGTAAGCGATGTTCAGCAGAATTGCCGGAGACTAAAATTGAATTGACTAAAAATTAAATAATCGGCTACTCAGCTTGAAAGAAAGAAAACATTTTAGCACCTCTGGCGGACTTCAACTGTATAGCTTTAGAATGCTCAGATACATTGAGCGGGTTATCATTTTTTTTAATCTCTGTCTATGGTGGCCACATTGCTTCATCAGTACTTACTCGCCACTATTGAAGCAATCGCCGATAGAGCAACCGGGCAAATTATTGTGTAAATACTATCTAATTGTATATACGTAAGATAAGTGGAATACTTTTCAAACTTTTGTACCCACAATTTATTTTCATTGCAATGTATTTTTACGCTCAAGTTAAAAATAAATTCAACAAATTTCGAATAAGCAAATGACGTTTCCTTACTTACTTACTTAGGTGGCGCCACAGTCCGGCTGGACATTCAACCACTCCAAGTAAGCGCGATCTTTCGCTAACTTCCTTCAGTTGCGCGGCAAGGTCTTCCTCTACTGCATTGTCACTCCGGGTAAAAATCGAAGACGTCATTCGCGCTACATGCCCCAGACACCTTAGACGACTGATGCGTACTTTTTTGAGCAGATCGATGCTGCTGTATAGGCCGTAGTGTTCGCTGTTAAATCCCCTCCTCCAAAGCCCGTCAACGCAAATGGGACCGAAAATCACGCGTTCGAAGCGACCAAGGAGATCCTTATTCGCCTTTGCAGGACTGGGATCATGACGGTTTTACTTAGACTCTCCTTACTGTTTTTCGACAAGGCCTTTCTAATCAATTGTCTTCTTAGGCTACATCTTACTAGCTTTGTAACTCACTAGCAAGTGTATCTCTTCTCTTGCTTTCTGATGCGATGTACTTTTTAGACAAAGTCTCTAACTCCTCAAAGCTGTCAATCGTAATGTTTTCTCATGTCATGTGTTCCTTTTTGTTGACAGCATACTCAAATTTTGTTTTGTCCCCTTTCACCACTTTTGCCGCTTCTGTACTGATACCTACTTGCAATGCGCCAGTGACGGCTCGCTGAGTTGTGCTCATGATGTCGATGTCATCGGTGATGTAATTGCACAGATATTTTTAAAAATTGTGTCCCTGAAGTTGGATTGTAAGTTTCGCACAATTTTAAAAGTATGATGTTGAAAAAAAATCACTTGCCAGCGCTTCACCTTATCCCAATACATTTTTCAGATCAAAGTCTCGGTGAGATTGTTTCCGACGTTTGTGAAGCAGCGAACGATCTCCATCTCCATTCTGCACAATGCCAAGTTTAGCAGGGATGCCAAAACTAGATATAGCTCGTCTCTATATATGCTCTCGTACGCGGCCTTAAAATCGATAAAAAGATGGTGACTGTCGATCTTCTTGGGTTCTTTTCCAGTATCTGCCGTAGTGTGTCGGTTGTGGGCCTAAAACCGCACTGGTAGAGACCAAAAAGGTCTGCACCGAATGGTTTTCAGGCGATCTCACAGTACAGCAGACAGGAGTGGCAGCACGTAACTTGATACAATCAAGCTCTGGCAGCACCGAATTTGTCTCAATCGAGGATAATCGATTGAGACGTATTAGGTGCCGCCAGAGCTCGATTGTATCAAGTTACGTGCTGCCACCCGAGAATTTTATATGCAATGTTAAAGAGACTGATGCTTCTATAGTTGTCGCAGATGAATGGGCCTTATTTCTTGGGGATCGGGCAAACAATGCTAAGACATAGCTTCCTTGACTAAATCTTGGAAACGCTTTGGTGTATGATTTCTACGAAAGCATCTGCCGCTGCCTCAAAAAGTTCGGCAGTTAGGCCGTCCGGCTCAGTGCCATCTTGAGCATTGCTATCCCTAATTTATGTTAATCAGGTGGACCGAAGTCTTGGCTTTAATTCTTCTGTTTTGCTGAATGTAAAACTGAGGATTTCGTGGGGTTGATTTGGTGATACCAAGCAAATAAATAAATATTTTTTTAGTGAAAGATTGGCGCCCAACGTTGGACTAGACTATCCAACGGTTTCATGGAAATTGGTTTCTCTCTTCGGTTGCTTAAGAGATTTAGAAGACAATCAAATTTCAAATTCTTCGTCAACAACTATCAACGATGACATCGGAACTTCTGTGGCCCTACTCTGTATCTAGTTCCGAAAGTAACATTTATCGAAAATGAACATTTTCTACTCTGTATTTCGAAAGTGCAATGAAATGTACTTATGTTGCATTAGGAATTCGAAAGTATTATAAGGTACCTACTTAAAAGCGGAAGGGGAAAGCTATTTCTAATGGGACAAAGTAGAGAGTAGGGCCCCTGGTTTAGCGTGGCCCTGTCCACTGGTGAATATGCTTGTTCATTCAGTTCTTTCCAAAACCTTTTTGCAGCGACGTCCAGAAATGAAAACGAGAAACCACTGTTTGCTCTATTAACAAATACATTTTTATTTTATTTTTTCAATTATTGTTTATTTTTTTCAAAATAATATTATTTTGTATAAAAATTTATAGAATGTAAAATAGAAAAATTATTGTAATGTAAATATATAATTACTTTTTTTTATTAATTTTTATTGACCTAATATGTACAATACAAAAAGAAATAAGAATTATTTGTTTGCTTTCTGCTTGCAGCTGAACACTTTATACCTCTACAACAGATATGCCTCTCATTTTGATCGATGAAAGTTGTTTTTCGCTTTTGTTTCCATTATATTATCTCCTGCCACCTAATGACAAGGGCAGTATGTGCATTAATGCTAAATGAAAGTAAAAGAACAAACAGGCCGATAACAAGTAAAAATTTGCAATAAACCAAATGTTCTACTGAAATCATCTGGCTGACTTAAAATTAAATTGATATTTATATATATATATGTATTTGTTTCTTACACAGCTAAACTATAATCTATTTAAACAAAAAGTGTACTAAAATGGAAGCCAATTTGTTTTCAACATATACATTTATGTTCTTCTTTTGTTTTATGTCGTGTGAGGTTTGAATAATAATAAGAAAAAATGTGAAATTTCTCGTTAAGACCCTGGTACGCACTAAAACTTGACGCTGTTGATTGTGCTTTGCACGCGATCTTTGGGCTGTCTTCAATCGCGACAGCCCTTAGCTGCAAGTGCGCACGTACAATTTTTAAATGAAAGAAAAGAATTAAACATAAAAAATATACTGTATCACATAAATCGTAAAACAAAAATCAACAATGAGTATAAACTAAAAAAATAAAAATAAAATAGAAAGGCTGGTGCGATCTCGCAAACATCATTTTACAACTGAAGACCGGATCACAAATTTCAATATTTCGTGTGGAAAATTAAAAGGAAGCACAATATTTCGTACAACAAAATCATAACAAAATCATTACTTATTTACATTTGTCTCAAAAAAAAGAAATTCTATTTATATTCATCGCTTTTTTGTAATAACGTTCAATCGTTTTATTTCATTTTTCCTTTGTAATAAGAGTAAAGCTTGGAGAGGGGTTCCTTACATACTAAACAATATACCGTGGGGACATCGCCACCGGCAAAAACTTCATGATGTGAATATATCGGTCCATACGCATCGCATATGTACTGCATTGAAATTTTCTATTATCAACTAAAATCTTATATACGAAATAATTTTACAGAAAATACGAATTATCATTAAAATTGGCACATTTTACATTGTTTTTGATTGGATAATCACCTAAAATCTAATTGTAATGCTACTTCAATAAAATTAAATAATTTTTCTGTTTTTCTTTTATGGTATTACATTGTGTATAAAATATATAGTCGGCATATGAATAATTTATACAGACTGCTCTTGTCCAAAAAACTGGATTGTAATATTTATAATAATAAAAATATCCTCTTTTCGATTTCCGCGTGATTGTCTATAATTTTGTTCTTGATAATCCTCAAACTGTCCAGCGATTGCTTGTTTATTTGCGCAAATCAGTGGGCATGATGCCGTCATAGCTACTCACTTCGCTTCCGTTGTCATTTTCCATTGCAGAGGTTTGCATCTCTTCGGATGAATCGTGGCTCTGTTGCATGTGACTGGGGGACTCTGGCGAGTTGTTTTCGTTGTACCGAATTAGCTTTATTGTGGTCAGACCATCGGCATTTCGGATTAATCTGAAACGATCGAGGAAAAATGGAATTAAAAAGGGAAGGAGCATTTTCGTAGAAGGTAATGGCCACAATGGCCATTTAATGCAGTATCTTTAAGTAAGCAAGGTGTCCTTTTAGCAAATTCGCAAAAGGAATGTATAACATAAAACGAATCATTATAGTACTTACGGGTAACAATCAGAACTAGCTTGCGAGTACGTCCTCTTTTCCGAACTTGACTGACCCGCCGAAACGCTAAGGTCGGTTGGCTTCATTTCATCGCCATCTTGGCTATTCGCTTCTAATTTAATCAAGTTAAATTGTTGCTTTTCGCTGGGCGTTGTAGGCAGTACAGGTGAGTTGGGCGGATGTGTGTTTGATGTGAGGTAATGGAAGGCACCATTGATGGCGTGCATAAAAAGTGGAGAAGTGGGCGGTGGGCCATAGGCTGCAGCTGCAGCTGCTACAGCGGCTGCTGCTGAAGGTGAGATCGCTGAGGCTGACGACAATGAACCAGGCAGACCAAGTTGATTGTTGTTGCTTCGCGAAGATGGCCTCTGTGGGGATTGTGAAGGCTGCGACACTGTCTGTTGCTGCTGTTGCTGTTGCTGAGTCTGTCCAGATTGACCTTGAGCATTTTGTGATGCCATTGGCCAATTTGTACTGCCGGCACAACCACTTGTTGCGGGTGTTGTTAAATTGCTACCTGGGCTGCTGTTGTTGTTGCCACCGGTTGTTGAATTAGCAACGGACTGTCGCAGAAGAGAAATATTCTTAATATTCTTCAGTTCGGTGGGGTTCCGAAGAAACCTGTAAAAAGAAAAAACAACAAATTTTAGCAAATGCCAGTTTGTCGAGTTGCAAATAATGTAACTTACTGGTAGCAATGTCGTTCTCCTTGAACTTTTCTCAGGATGTTCACCCTATAGTAATATCTGAGTGCTCTTGACATCTTATCGTAGTTCATTGATAAATGATTCTTCTGAATTCCCCACAATTTAGCTAGGCCAGCTGGATCGACGATTTTAAAGACTCCAGTATCTCTGCACTTCCAAGCAATCAGATCGCTGTACTTTTGGTTCCTGTCGTTCAACAACTGTTGCAAGAAGTCCCACAGAAGGCGGCCATCTAATGAACAAAATGTATTTAGCTTAGCATTCCAATTCTATAAAGAAGAGTTTTAACTTACTTGTATTGGGTTCTGAATTCTCTGGGAAAAACTCCCGCTTCACTGGCATATAGCTGGGTGTGGTTGGTGCTGATGACGAGCCACCACTACTGCTACTGCTGCCGCTGGGTGTACTGTGCAGTTTCTGGTTGGCCTGATTCTGTGACCATGTATTCACAAAACTATTCGTAATCTGTTGTGTAAGACTTGGTGACATATCCTTTAGCACGGGTGTTGGTGGTGGACTGTTGTTGTTGTACTGCGCCAAAGCTGCAGCTGCGGCAACTGCTGCCCGCGATGCGGCTTTTGAATCGGAGTAACTCTCCTCATCTGAATCGGACTGATTGCTACTAGAGCTGGTCGCATTATTTTGGCTAAACACATTTCCATTGTTCATGGTGCTATTCGATGAGCTACCATTACTACTCGCATTTTGATCTTGAACCTGTGGCGGACTGCTGGCTTGTGAATCAACGGATGGCGGTGGACTCAGTGTTACCGAGTTCGGAGGCATAAAGTGATGCATGTGTGCATTGTGGAAGGGACTCTCTGGTGGCACAATGGGTGGCCATGTTGGTGTAGGCGGATGACTGTGGGGAGATAGCGGATATCGGCTGGTTGGTGTTACCGGACTATTGGGCAGGTGCCAATGCATCATATGCGATTCAATGATAAGCATTTGCAAGACATTATGCAGCACGTCTCCGGCTCCGGGACAACGATGACCAAAATCAGCTCTTGTCAACAGACAGAGGGCCTTTCCGTTCATTTGAAAGAGGTCATATTCCACTTTTGGTAAATCGAATTCACGCTCACAAAATCTAAGAAACACTGAGACATCCTCGCGGCCCCAAAGTCTTGGATCTGACGGTAATGATGGCGGCAACTGAGTCTTCAATTCGGCCAACTGACTTGGCGGAGCTGGCGGACACCGCCACAATACATCACTCCAGAGCCCTAGCGGCGGATTCAAGGATAGTTGCACTGGTAACATTTTCATTTTGGATTGACGGTTGTTCGAAAGATTCCTAGTCTGGTTCGGCGTCTTGATAGTGTTGTGTATTTTAAGAAAACTTATCTGAAAAAGATAAAAAAAAGATTTTGTTTAGTGAAAATAAGTAAGAAATGAATACAGAAGACTCGTTTATATATAGAAAAGAATACCTCAAACCACAAGGTAAGAAAGGCTTATCCCTAAATGACTACGGCTCACAAAAGAGTAAAAGTGCACTTTTGAAGTTAAACGGCCACACGAGCTGAACAATTCAAATTCATCGTTAATGCCAATGTGCTACTTACATAACTGTCGAACTAAATTTTATAAGTTTGCCTATCGCATGAAAAATCTTGCCACACTCTTATAAATTTTGTATATAGAGTAATTGACTGGGAAAATGGCCGATATTGGCCCAAAAATCGAGAATAGACCTATACTAGCTAAAACTTCGAGCAGAAGCGGAGACATTTTCAGTCACATGAAGTCCTCACACCCTTTGTACAACTTATGCGACTTGTAAGCAATGTGACAGTTGCCTGTCTGTCTACCAGTCAAAAAAAGCCTCCAAATGGTTTCCAAAAAAGTGTGTGAAGTATCAAATAAAGACGGAACTTAGCCTACTCTCTAGCTGACATGATCTCCTATTTTTTGCCGGGTGATTAAACAACTTTTCTCAGGACAGTCCTTCTACATACACTCGAACTCCCGGCATTTTGAAATCTTAAGGTGTAATCTGTGTGATTTCAAGAAAATAAACAGGTTAATCCCACCGCATCTAAATAAGAAGCATCGACAAGTTATTCAGACATCTGTAGCATCCGAAGCAACAAAAGCTTTACTTCCGAATTAATTTCGAGCGTCTCTCCGAACACTGACACAAGAATCTGTTCTCAACGAATACCTACGTCAATTTACATATACGCTCGCCATTTCACAAGTTCATCTAACTGTCGATCATTCAACATTCAAACCCTGCTCTGAATTTTTTTATCCCGCTCTAAAGAACCAACATCTAGTTTGGCTATAGCAGTTCTAATTAAAATTCAATATTTTGCACAATTCATACGCCTCTACCAGGTAGGCAGGCATCATGTGACAGGGAACTTGTTGTTGTAGCGAGACACGAGCACTTAGCCAACTCAACATCAGCACCAGCACCAGCACCACAACAGCAGCCGTTCGTATGAGCGGAGCAGAGATTGGCTCAAACTACCGCTCTGGCATACTTGTCACGAAGCTTAGGAATGCCGGTCACCAGATAATAACATTTTTGTTGCTTTATTAAACGCGAACAGTGTATCCGGCAAATCCAGTTTAAGCGGAAATTCAGATTCTTTTACCGTCATCATCTTGTGTTTTCCTCTTTCACAGTCTTTTTCTCACTCACCTATTATTGTTTTTTGTTTTTTTTTATCTGACTGTGTGTATAACATCTCTCTTCGGCTTTGAAGGAAAAGATAGATTGGGCGCTGGGAGCGCACCACCAACCAATCAGCCGAACACGAACAAAATACAATTTTTGAGAGGAGATGACGAATTCGCGGTCTCGAATTTTACGATTTTCCTGTATCTGTCTGTAGTACTGTAGCACTTTCAGACAAAAGAGCTAAGAAGGAAAAGAATACAACAAAATGAGCAGATAAATACGGAAATCGTCAAAAAATTCTAAATCTATATTTAGATAACAGATATATATACGGAGGAGAAACAACTGAGTACATACAACAGACGATGCGGAAGTCCAACGACTCCCGCTCGTGTCCGCGTTTGCGTTCGCCTCCGACCCCGATCCGTCGCCAAACACCGATCGACCGACTGACACTGCCAGCAAAACTGTTGTGTTATTGTTTGGCTATGGGGCTATGCTATGAGTTTCATTTCCTACGCCCGGAGCAAGCAGCTCGCTAGCATTCTGCGGCAGCGGCACTTCCCGGTGTCATGCCGAAATAAAAGAAACGAAAAACCGAAAAACGTTGCTTCTAAGAAAAGCGATGAGCAGACATCAGCACTATAATACACTGCTTGCATATATATATAGGAAGCTACATACAACAATTGCAGACGCGCTCACAATTAGCCATTACTTATGTGTGTTTGTGGATCTGTTTAGTGCGGCGCTATTCCACAGTGCGCTACCAAAAAGTTTCACACTTGGCCATTTGTTGTTCTCCAAAGTTTCGTTGACCAAGTCTCTCGATAGGTGAACTTATGTAAGGCAGACGACTGCGAAATAGAATTCCAAAGTAGTAGCATGATTCATAGCCCAAATATGTATTTTGGCGGTGTATATCCGAGTCGACCGTACAAAATAAAACAAAAAGCTGACTCTGCCGTTCTTCCGGACTACGATCTCTTCTCCAAGGAAGGATCGATCTCCTCCTTAGGCTACAGTCTATTGCCGTGCCCGGGTCGTGAAAACTAGTTTCCGCATACTGTATAATGCTTCCTTGGAAGCTGTGCTATTATCTATAACATGCGCTGCTAAGATGAGATGAAATGGTAGGTACTTCTCTGTAGTTGGTGATCTCGGTTCGGTGATCACCGTCGTCACCTCCCCGGGCACACACCATCGACCCCGCTGGCAACAGGTTGAGAGCGGTTGAGAAAGTATTAAAGTTCCCCCAAAATAATTACACAGCCAAGAAGTTCCTGGATTCATTCTATGTGTTCTTTCCATAACACCAATTGGCCGACCCGTTCCCCGACGACGCCCGTTTGGAGATGTTACTTGAAATTCACTTCCTGGATCCCAGACGAAAATCTTGTTTCCAGCCACCACCACCAACCACCAGCCGCCATCGGTGGACGGGCAACTGGAATCGTTGTGTGCTCTTTCGACGATCGTCAGCTTCATAATCATGATGTTGCCGATTCCGATCGCCTCCTCCTTTGATCATGTTGCGGATGCTGCCCCTTGGTGCTTGCAATGACCTCGTATTCGTTCCTGATCCAGCTAACCAGTCGCAGATTTCAATAGCACACACATATGTCTGTATGTATGTAGGTACCTACTTCTTTATCATCGTTGTCGTGGTCGTCGTCGTCTCTTCCTTCTTCTGGAATCGCAGGAGGATGAAACCTTAATCTAGGAGGAAGCAATACGCTTCAATTTCTGTACTTTATACCGCCGCTCATCTGTGTGAAAATGTGTGAGTAAACGCAAACCGGTTTAAGCGGAAACTACACAACATTTTACTGCAGCGCAGCAGCAAAAGCACGTTGATGGAGTGGAGGAGACGGCGATGGCCAAATTCCATACTGAAATCGACTTTTTTTGTTTGTTTACCCTTTCCTCCGCTCCGTGCAGCACACTGCCGTGCTGCTACTATAGTATGCCTTCCCTGTGCCAAGTGAATAATAGGTATCGCTATTTACGATGCAGACACAAAACGAAAACCATGCAGTGGGTATCTTTCAGAACATGTGTAAAAAACGATTCTTTTACGAGTTCTTTTCTTAAATTTTTTTTCGGTTTTTTTTTTTGACAGTGTGTGGCTGCCGTTTATACCACTCCAATCTGAGCTGTAGTACACAAAAATGAAAGATGATGCGATCGGACTCGAAAAAAAAACAAGAACAACAAAAAATGCACATGCCGCGCAATAGGGACTGAGGGTGCGTAGCTGGAGAGATAGGGCGCGTCTTCAACTTGTCAGTGGAAAAAAAAAAACAGGGAAATATCTTCTGTTCTTTTTTTTGTGTGCTGTTATGGGAATGACGATGATGATTAAATTGACCAACTTCTCGATCACACATGTGGAGACAGGGTGCGTAGGTATTTGAAGCATTCCTTTTAATAAATTATCTTATAAGGCGATGATTGGATAGGTACATATTCACAACTCAGATGTCGTCCTTTATCTAACAAGACTCTGACATATAGGCAGGCTGTGTTGTATTCTTGGAGTTATTGTAAACAGCACCCAATTTGTTGCCACAAAAAAAAAATGCAATCACTTACTCAGGTACATAACTACTTACTAAATACCGTTGTGCTAATCTCAAGGCAAACGACAAACTCAACATTTTGACATATTTAAGGTAAATATGTTTCATCTTGATAAGAATCAAGAAAAAGAGATAGTGTAGAGTCAACATAAGACAAGTGCTACCCAATCGGACAAATGGATAGTGTTTCCGTTTTTCGTAGGTTCAGTGGCTCTGTGTTTAGTGTGCTGATCTTCTGAGCGAGGGTCTCAGGTTCGATCCTAGAAAAAACACTCAAATGATATCTTAAAAGTTTGTTTCCTCTCGCGAACGTCATGAAAGAGCTTCTCAATTTAGCCGTTCGGACTCGGAATACAATTGTAGATCCTTTCTATTCTTTACAGAAACGTAAAACTAACACAAAACGAATGGTTCTGAGAAGCTAGGCCTAGGGTAGACCTATCTATCTTTTCTTTTTCGTGCTAAAGTACAGAAGAGAACAACACAATTTTCCTTCATAACACTGCCTAGTCAAGAAACTTCTTTCGGCTATTGTAAGAACTGACAGATGCCTGACTGTAAAATCTTGTTTTCGTGTTTCTTTTCGAAGAATTTCTTCTGTCAGTTTTGTTTTTTTTTGAGCTTCGATCTCAACAAAGCAAAGAAAAGTAGGATTTTCAGAACGCAGTTACAGCAACTAGACTCTACTTGACACTTCGACACTCATAGTAGTTGTTGTAATCGCGGGCTGAAAATCTTACTTTACTTTGCTTTGCTGAGATCGAAGCTCAAAAAAACACGCCTATTGTCAACGAATGCGACGTCAATATTGCCCAATTTGATAAACTAGACTTCACCTAGAGGTTTATCTAGCCAGACTTTCTTTCTTTTGTACATGACAGTAAACAGTAAACCCCTCAAATATTGACCAACGCTTTCTGAAGGAAACAAATTCTTCAGATAGTGAGCCGATCCCTGAAACTTCCTGATGCTACGCCTGGCTAAGTACCTAAGCTAAAGACATTTCGGAGAAAGAAAGTGATTTTTTACAAAATACTATCACGTTTCGAAACGGTTTCCGTTTGATCTGCTGCAACACGACCGTAGCCCGTCTAGTGATTTCATGTTAATTGATTGTTACTGATCAGAAAAATACATGTCGCAATAAGATTTACCAAGAAACATTAGCATATTTGCGTTTGTTGAAAACTGCTCCAAAGACTCTCTAATTATGGATGCACTTTTTTAAATGGATTATAATTTACGATCACCCTGTCTGGGGCCTGTGTGCACGAAACACTCGAGAGCCCGTGCAGGCGAACGAGCAATACTTGGATATTTGATATTGGATTTTCCAGCAAACTCGTTGTATGACGTGAATATCATGAAATCTGATGATGACATCACACACATTTGCGGGCGACAAACATGTTTTTTTTATTTATTTATTTCTCCAGCCCGGTGTGTGAATAGAGCTATAAACAAAGGAATGGGTATCGAAAAAAACAGGATATTGTACTGTCAAGGGTGATCCAAAACTGAAGGAACAAAATCTCGAAATTTGTATGCTAAATCTGTTGCTCATATTTTGGGGACACTAAACATCAACCGACAGAACAGAACAAGCTGCTACTCTCTTACTCAGAGGAGTCATTGACCTGGAAGTGATTGGCCAAAATCGCCCATTGCAGAATCTTGTTAAGAGTATCGAACAAAATTTCTATCATCTTGAGAAACACAAATCAATCGGTAAAAAAAAACCAAGAAACTTAATTTATTCAATTTTGTCGAGTGGTAGGTATTTTTTTCCTCATTCTTCGTCGCAGAAAATTTTCGTTGTTGTTGCTGGTTTAATTATGCTGGAAGTAGGTGGTGCCGTGTCCGAATACCTGTTTCTCGTTTTTTCTTCTTTTTTTTTAAAGTCATTCTCGATCGGACTTTCGTTATTCGGAAAAGAAGTAGAAGAATAAAACACACACAAAAAAGATTTGAAAAATAATAGGTAAACTTAAGAGGTGTTATTAATCGTTCGATAACCTTTCGCGTTTACGCATTTATGTTGGTCGCTACTTAGAGCTCTGTTGCTCCTCTGGTATGAGAGATCATGATCATCATCATCAACGTTATTGGTATAAGAATGGCAGTCCTATGATGCTGCTGTTTTTTTTTTTTTTTGGGGACGGATCGGACATTAGCTTTACATTTTTTTTTTAGAAAAGTCATTACCTTTCCGTACGGGAGAGCATACAATCAGCCGCAAGGAATCTGATTTTATTTGGGGCCCTGCCCTCAAGCCATTTGAGAATGTTTAATCGAAATGGACACATCAGGTAACAGTAGTGTGTTTTGTTATGCGTCATTAGACAAATACGATCAAACAAAGCCACACACACATCGCCCTTTAGAAGTTTCCTATAGAGTTTGTGGCTTTTTGGTAGTAGCTTTATGTGTTCAATTGGGGAATGACAAAAAAAAAACCGATTCCATTGCCACGACCTCTACAAATGCGCTATCAGAATGCTTACGCTCTGCGTATACACGCGATAAATCGGCCCGAGTTGGGCTATAAACTTGATATATCTTGTACATAGGACGATAAGATAAGACAATGTGACTAATACCACAATATCCTACCCACCAACATAATTTAGTACACTCTTTTATTAGTTCTATTTCCACCTTATTTGGTATTTTGTGTTTTGTATTTTTTTTTTTTTTGTCAGCTTTGTTTCCCTAAAATATTCAGTGGTGTATTTGCAGATGATTACGCAAAAAGAACGAACACTACAAGTACTTCTAGCTTTTAAGTGGAGTAACGGTTGTAAGATTATAGATATCGTTTTATTGCTTTACTATGCCTGGCATGTCAGAATTTAATACCGCAGTGACTTTGTTTTCTTTACTCATAGTCTTTATTTATTTATTAGGCCTTTCAGATGTCTAGGATAGTAAAGTCGTCTAGATCCTTTACTTGTCGTTCCTATTGAAAGCGTTTAACGTTTTCTTCATAAATGCGACTGCTAGCCCTAAATAATAGTTTCGTTTATTTGCTTTATTCATTTCTGATGTTTTTATTTAATAATACGTATTCAAGTAGACTCACCTCACGTAGACAGCTTCCTTAGACCAGTCATATGTGCGAACTTTTCTGTCAGACAAAATGATTCCTCCTGTAAAATGAAAATAGAAATATACGTGTAATTATTGTGATGAATAAAAGAACTTCTTTAATGACTTGAACTCGATTACTACCAATTTCGTAGTATTTATTGTGATTGTGTTCTCTTTAGCTGTTAAAAGAAAACCCATTCAATTGCAGGCTAGTTTGACAGAGTTGAAGGGATTTCAGATCTGACATATATTCATTTTAAGGGGAACTTTAGCTATCGCATTTATTAATAGAGAAATCAAATGACTACTCATAGGACAACTATGCGCGATTTAGAATTAGTAACATTTAACGAATGACTCAACAACGGAATACCTGAGTAGCTACAATTTGGAATCATGAAGGAATTTTTCCAACTCGTTTTGCAAAGATTGACGAATTGACGTAAGTAATTTATGTTTTTTAAATTCGAGTATGAGAACACAAATACAGAAATTATGTTTCAAAACACCACAAAGCTGACAGTATATGTCGTACGAACAGCGAGTGAATGAGAAGAACTGAAGAGCTTAAAACAAAGTTAACGAAACTCAGTCTGGTTGCAGAGTAACGATTTACGAATTTTAGATGAGACAAACGAGAACTCGTTAATTTCAGTGCAATGAACGATCAGGGAGACTTGAATTAAGAAATAAATAAACAACAGTCTACCTAGGCTTAGCTTCTCACAACCATTCGTTTTGTGGAGTTTTGTAGTTTTTTATGGTTGAAGGTTGAAGGGACCTACCATTTTATACCAAGTCCGAGCGGCATATTGGGAAATTCTTTCGGGTATTTGTCAGAGGTGGAGCAGTGGAAAAAACCTTAAGATGTAATTTGATTTGTGTTTTCCGGGGGTCTAACCTGAGACCCCTCGCTCAGTAGACTAAATCACTGAGTTATTGTGGTAATTTTGAGGTGGAAATTTCGTTATTTCGTAAAATTTCGCACATTTTTCGGAAGCAGAATTTATTAAAAAAAATTGTTTAGTATAATTTTTGACATTAAAACGCTCGTCAAAGCTACCATTGCACATGCCACTTTTCATGTTAAATTTTGACACGTTGGCTATCACAGCACTTGGTACAAGTGACATAGCTTGAATGTCACGATCAAGTGATAGATTTTAATAACTGTGTGATTGCCTGTCACTTGCTTTTGTCATTAAACACTGTGACGGCATTACAATTCTATTTTGTCACGGATTTTGGGACAAAATGTCACGAGCGTAGAAGTGACACTGTGTGATCGGGATTCAAGCGCAAGTGACACTCCCACGAGAGACAAACGAGTGACAATAGAAAGAGCGAGTTTTTGTGGAAATTTTCCACGGAAAATGACACTTGTAATCGTAGCTTAAAAGTGTCAGTAAGAACGCTTAACTTCTTGAAGGTTCCTTTTTTTCGTTGTAAAAATTGAAAAAGGAATGTTTTTGAGGAGCTAGGTCCGCAGACCCGTTGTGCCAACCACTTATGTTGAAAAAGAAAAATACATTTCAAATCGCAAAACGAACAAAACTGAATGAGGTGAGCAAAGCTAACAAAAATCTTTAAATCACCTACAAGAACAGGCAACTTGAGTTGCTCGAACCCACATTAATTGTAGCTTCAACCAATGGCAGTATTTCTGTGATTAGATTCAAGCTGGATCTTATCCAATTTCGCATCTAGAACGTACTTACTTGAGGAAATCTGTCAAAGTTGTCCTTTTATACATAAAATCCAACCAAATATCAGATCAAATACTAAACAGACATTTTACTTTAGAACCTTAGCTGCTAACGACGTGTGCAAAGTCGTTACGACGACTGCTCACAGTTCACAAGTGCAGACACTCTTGTTTGAACTTCCTCTTTGCGTGGCAGACCTTCCGCTTAGCTCTGTCTCAATTTCCCTATATACATAAAAACAAACCTGAAATGGTTTTGCGTCAAAGTTGTCTTATCGTGTCGCTTCCATTTTATCTTCACATTCACACTCGCTGTCTTGAGTTCTATTTGTTTGACTTTATGAAACCCATAAATCACAAGCCATTTTTACTTACTACCGTAGAAGTTAAACGGAATCATGTAATTACATAACCGCAGCGAATATCTTTCTTCCAATATCATTTTATATATCATTGCAATAGTATTGTATATCTGAGACTGTCTTGCTTTGAGACATGCATTAAATCTAGCGCCGTCACCGACACGCTGCTGACGACGACTTCACGGAAGAGATTCACTTTGGCATGTTCTTATCCGCTTTTCGTCGTCGGTGTATGTTAAATGCGGAAAATGCGGCTTCGCGCGACACTTGTGTGCGAGAGTATAGTCTCTATCTCTAGCCACACCATACCTAGTATCTAGCTGTACGTGTTATTTGCAGCAGTAGCTACAGTTAAGTGGAACAAAATCACAGAGGCAACGCTGTTACATGCAGGGCAAACATTTCCAGAACACGACCACTTCTCGTCTAGCTGTGTACGAGTGCGAGTATTTACTCTGCCTTATTGTCGAATGAAATTGTTTATTTCCTACTAAGATAAGAATATCGACGTTATCTCTGCCGTCGTCGTCGTCGAGCCGCAGTGTTCTTCAGGAAGAGAAAACTTTCGATATTCTCCCTGGGCGCTTCCCGCCCGCCTTCGGTCACAACTCACATTAAATAATTACAGCTGCAGCAGCAACAGAAGGAGTCAACTCTGCGAGAATGAGGAAGCAAAGTGCCAGAACAATAACACATTTATGTTCGTTTTTCATTTAGTTCTGATTTAATTGAACTTCGATCAAAGTGTAAATAATTACAGCAAATATGTCAACAAACATTATACCCGTCGCGCTGTATGGGTGCATGTACTGCTCCTCGTACATGAACGCTATACAGCCACCACAGCCTTGCAAAAGTGCAAGAATTTATAGCTGCCACTTGTTATCGCTTCCTTAAACACTCGGTTCATGCTATTTATACAAATCGACTTGGACGCGCAGCAGATAGTTTGTCTGTCCGTGTCCACTGGCCAGAAGTTGTCATAAGATGGCGCTTAGGCGGCTTAGTCGCTATGGAGAAACGACAGCGGGGGCACCAACAATATATAGGTACCTACTGTAGAACTAGAAATGATTTGCATTTAATGCGGAAACATTGCGATTCTTTCCCGGTATAGATTTGCTGTTTCATTTAAATGTGAAATCACGCAATCAAGTGGAAATTATTATAATAATTCTCACTAAGGTGGGCTGTGCTGTGTACTCGCGCTACGAGTATATCTATCCTATCTGTATGGAGGGGCTTGTTTGTCCAGGGGGAAGTAGTTAGCGGTAGCTGTCTGTCGGTAGGTTTACGTACGAGTATGATAGTGGTGGCGGTAGGAAAAAACGTGACTCTGCGAGATATCAAGTCAATTGACAGGCAGGAAATTTATTGTTCTACACACTCGAGCGATTAAGACAATTCAACCGCGATGAGGAAATATGTGTTTGCGGCGATCAATTTCGATTCCGCACACACATGCCCACTCACACACTGAATACGCCGACTTCTCAGCCGACACGATGGGGGTTGAAGCGCTCGAACTTAAGACTCCAGAGTCAGAACAAATGCCGCGAAAAAAAGCGACAAAAACATATAAAATAATACAGAAACGACATGATACAACAAGTTGATTACCTTGATTATCTGATTACTTCCTACTCGTAAAGCTCTAAAGATTATATGCCAGTGCTGCTGTCGGAGACGTGTAAGAAAAACCGGCAACGCGGCGAGCAGTGGTCTCTGCAAAACTTGTGACAACCTGTACGTAAAACTTGACGAGATTTCCAGATTGATATTAACTAGATGTATGTAAATTGATAATTATGACAACTTTGGTATTTGCCAATAAAACCGTCGTCTTAGTCATCGCGTATATAGTCAGGCGTAGAATGGAATGACGCATTTCGTTTGCCAGCAAAGCTATTATTGCCGACATCAGACATTTTTGTATTCATATATGCATAGGTGCGTGTATAGGATTGTACTTCCGTCTTCACTTGGAGGAAATAGATGTATGAACTTTGTGATGCAAACCACAGTCCTGTGACAGAACTCCAATTAATCACTTTACTTCTTCGCAGAGCGGTACAATCTATGCTGATTGACGTTAGTTGTTTCTATATACAAGAACCTGATATTTTGTTGGTTTACTCACAAAACCTGTCAAAATTTCTGGGAAAATTTACTCGCTCAATTTATAGTTAACAACGTTTGATGAAACAATCAACTGAAAAAGGTTATTCCCCTGCTTAGACTTTTATTATATTCAGTCCGTATATTGCTACCATTCTTTGATAAAACATAAAAGCACTTTGTTTGGCAGATATAGAACTTTCCAGCCAGGTGACAACTTTTAAAAGAACACTAATGGAGTCCGGAGATTCCAGAATCGAAAAAATCACTTCTGAAACCTTTCCATTGGCAAAAAAAAAAAATGCTCTTCTTGTGATTCTGAGAAGAGAATTTCGCTTCTCGATTTGAAGCCAGAATCCACTCGAGAAGCGCTCATACAAGCGTAATTTATGTATTTTATACAAGTCAGCTGACAGAAGGCGTAGATAAATTTTTGGCATTTCACTAATACTTTTGTGGATTCAGTTTTCAGTTCTATTGGATTACAGAATGAGTGGATCCCCGATAAAACCAATGAAAAGCAACATAAGACTTTGTGCAAATTTCAATATTATGGACGTTCTGACAGATGGCTGACTTTATGAGTCTCGGTGTTAATTGGACCGGATTAATCACATGAACAGTTCTCTCAGTTGACGTTTATGGAGCGGTAGCCGACGAATCTAGTTAATAATTTCGAGACTGAGTCTGAGTGTACAAAGTTGACAGGTCGTATGCGTAGCTGACGTACGAAAAGTGGCGTTACTGATCAAGGAAGTTTTTGCGTTCAAGGTACTTCTAGTCCAGATCAATCTAGTCGACTTACGATAACCTCGTTTTTGAATGTACCCAATTTGCTAAGAAAGTTAAACTAGGTTTCGATTCAATTTTCTGACACTTTCTTTTAAAAAAACTATGGGTTTTTAACAGTCATACAAATGAGTTCTATGGGCGTGAGCAGACTATCGCATTTAAGACAGATCCAAACAGAAGTCCTATCCTCACTTATTTGCGATCCCAGGACAGCAATGAAGTCAACGTTTGAAGTTACCTCCAAACAGTAGTCATAAACACAGCTAGACATAGATTTCTTTTAAATTTTTTTCGACATCCTACTCTGTTTTTGAATACGGACCAGCTCAGAAATGTGATTCGCTAATTTCTAGTTGCGATTATTAGTGTCGCAACAAGAAAATGAATTTGTCGATACCGCAGTCAACAAGTGACTTCTCAAACCAAACAAGTGCAGCTTTACATAACTGAAGACTTATACAAGATACTTTAAGATGCAACTCTACAACAAATCGGTTGTCAAGCGCTGTCTTAAGTTCTTATAAATGCAATACCTACCTGAGTCAGAATTCAAGTGGCCCTTCAAACTAGTGCATGCATGCGGGTAGCACTTCCTCTTCATTTAATTGCGAATTTGAGTTCTTTCTTCTGATGTTTTGTGTGATAACAACACATCCAATCGTAAATAAAATGCGTCTTGTTAAAACAATAAAGACCAATTGCAGCACACACTCTCCTTCTGCCAACAAGAAGAAAACTCAATTCTAAAGTTGAATTCAAAACACGACTCGTTGAGAGCTTTTCCCGGTGCAAGCCTTCAACGACGCGCTTGCATTTCAAACACGATCCACCAGAGCACTTGACAGTAAAGTAGAAACGTCATGAGAGATCATTTTCCCACAATGCTAAGTTTGGCACAAGGATATGTGCACTGCACAGACAGCAATAAATGTCCACACACCCTGGTGACAACATATATACAAACATTGTCTTGTCACTATTGGTGCGCGCCTTAGTTTGGCGCTGTTGTCTCTCGCCTTTCGACGTCAATGATGCTGCATTATCACAATTATGAAGGACTGTCAACTAGGAGTGGAAGTGGCCGCAGGCAATACGGAGTTTGCTGTGTGTGTGTTTTTTTTTGAAAATTTTTGCCTGATTATTTAATTTGCATTCTCGGTCGGCTCTTACCTTACTATTCTATTCAGTAGAAGCCTAGGTGATATGCCTTCTAGGGTGTCATCTTCGTGTCAATTTCATAATTTGTCTTCATTATCTCGTGGAAACAGAGTCCGCAAAGCAAGGATGTGTGAGTATTTCTGTCCAACAATTGTGCAATTGTAAGAAATTCATTTTCTTGCAGGAAATCATCATGGCACATGCGAAGGATTATGCAGTTATCTTTTGTTGTCGCTAATGAGATTTTTTGAGAGCGCGCGCACCCTCCAGCTAATTTGTTTATACATTATCTTGGTTGGCTTTCTTCTTTTATTTTATTTACGTACGACCCGTGGTAGTTGTCGATGCACGTATAACCACTCTACGGGACGATGTGTTTGTTATAATTGGCTACAATGTCGGCTTTGTATCAAGGAAGTGTATTTATTACCAGCAATGCAGATGTCACAGACACACTTTCAGGTACCGTATATACCCACACTTGTAACGCGCCTATCTGTGACAGGTATGAGTGCAAAACGTCAATGCCCGTAATCTGGGATTGGAAATCTGCAAGAGCCAGTATAGATAAGACCACCAAAATAAAAAGACCCAAAGCGATAAGTTTGGAGCACAGAGAGTGAAGTTCAAAAATACTGCACGAACCCAATGCGCGGCTTACTTGTTTCTTTTTTTCGGAACTTCCTCTACAAGGCGACGACGACGATAGGCCAGCGGCGGGCAAAGTGGCCCAGCTAGGTTTTTTTTCTTAAGTACATAGCTGATAAAAAACGGAACGCTGATTTGATCAATAACAGTAATTGAAATACCAATAGCCACACGCGTTTGCATATACTTTCGTGCATTTATATGTGTTGGCGTGTATTTATTATTTGCAAATAATAATAATAATCAGCTTTTGCGTCACTTCCGTAATTAGATACTATAATTCCATCTACATACATATATAGACGCAGTGGAACCATAAAGTAATCGAATTGATTTATGAGAGAGAATCGGTTTATTGTCATGTTTACTGTGTTTGTCAAGAGCTATACTGGACATCTCGTCGTTGTCATGCATCTGCCCTAGAGAGACAGGTATTTCAAGCTTCACTCGGATAAACCCAAACAGTTTTTAAAATCTAAGGGTTTTTTTTTCTCTCTCTCCGGTTTAATCATTAAATAGAAAAAAATGCTGCTGCCTGAAATTCTGGTGAAATACACAACACATACCTAGACCTGCGGTGGTGGTGCTGCTGCATCCATCCATCCCCGTTCAATATGCATTACAAAGGTGCGATAAAGATCAATGAAAGGTAATACCACCTTTTCCGGTTAAGTCTCGGATAATAAGGTACCGCTCACACTTTTGTCTGAGCAAAGAGCAAGCCCACCGATCTTCCTACCTGTGTGCATATGATTGCCTGTCCCAAATACGAGTATCGTATCGGGGGTGCTTAACGTGCATTCCCGTACGTGACTTGATTTTTTTACACCATTTTTCTGGGACGGAATTTTCCTTGGAAATGCAACGAGCGCGCGATGATTATCCAGTGATTATCAATAAAAATTCTTCGATTTATTTGTTACCTCTTGTTATTTGAATGCATGCACGTTTTTTTTTCTTTTTTCTTCTTCAATCTTTGCTTCTCTATCACTCTGTGGACTCGAATTCGGGCAACAACAAGTGGTTCGTTGAACCGTGATACGTCACTTTTCTTGAATGCCCAACGATGGCACTATTCCGACGATTACACCATTCGATTTCGGACGGTTTGTAATCGATTTTTCGATTAGTAAGCGATATGTAAATTTTTTTGGTGTAAGCTTAATGTCATTGGACAGCGTTTTGCTTGCGTTCGCATAGTCGCGCGAACATAAAACTCAACATGTCGGAATTTAAGACTGACAAGAGAACTTTACACCTGTGGAACATAAGCCATGGATCATGGAGAAGTCTATGTTAGTCAGGAGAACTTGAGCGGGATCGAGGAATTAGGTAAATTTGTGGGTCAATCGTATGAAAATCCGATCGAAACGTTTGGGAGTTTATTTTTGAAGTGGTGCTTAGTGTTTTTCATTAAGCAAAGCTGTCATTTGGGAATAAACAGGTTAAGACGGTCTCCATTCCAACAATGGTCGAGATCGGACTTGCAGTGGTATATGCATTCTATTTGATTCGAATTCGAGACAGACGGGCTCTTAAAAGTTGACCACAGTTTTGATCCACGTTAAACCTTTCTTAGAGGAGACATTGTCTCTGCGATTGTGTCAAAATGCATTCACGATGTCGGTTGAGTGGTGACTATAAGTTAATTATGAAATTGACAGACTTTGTAATGCCAATGGAAGAGTGATGATGGTCAAAAATCTCAAGTCGACTAGATTGGTATTTACTGGATGTACCCTGAACGCAAAACTAGATTAATCGGTATATGGCCATCGTCAGCCACATATGCGAACTGTCAACTTAGTACTCAGAATTTCTTGACCAGATTCGTGGGCTACCCCTCCATAAACATCAACTGAAAAAGATGTGACCGGTGAAAGCCAATCAAAACTGAGATACTTACATCAAGTCAGTAAGCTGTCAGACTTACTAAACTATAGGTTTTTGAACGTCCCCACTCATAGAGAAAGAACATTGGGTGAGATAATTCGAATTTGAAGATACGTCTGGCTTGGTTTTTTGAGAAAATCTGTTCGAAACACAGAACGCAGTTTGACAAAAAACCTTTTGTTTCGCCCCAAAAATAATAAAAAGGAACTCGCACTTACAAACAAATCGCCGACTGTCTCAACTTAAATGTTGAGAGCAATATTCCGAACGAGAAAATGTTTCCATTTTTACAAGGGTACATCTTTTACATTTAAAAAATATAGGAAAACGTGTTTCGATGCCAATTTATTCAATAGACCTCTTTAGCGACTCTGAGCGGCAGAGAAATGAACAGAAAATACAACTTGCTGTTTGAAAGTGTTCTCTTTCTTTTTTTCATCAGGCTGTGCTAGTGTCCATAGGTTTGATTCTCTGAACCTCTTACCAATATGAAGAGGACTCGGGAAATGCGTTAACAACACGGAATTTCGTCGATTTTTCACGCGAAACTAAAACAAGTTCTGTCACATGATGCTCCTTCATAGGAAATGCGATTCGACCCCAGCTACTTTTCGGTGCAAGCACAGTTCTTTTAGCTAGAATCCTAGAATTGACATTTGTTTTTAGACATGAAATACAGCTTTCGTTTACATAGAATGTTCTTTAAAATTAATGCCATCAGCTGTTGTTTTCATTGAAAGACATTCCACCCGAAAGATGTGCTGTTTAACGGTTTTTATTATACCCTGTTCGGTTCTGCTCTGTTTTTCATAACACCCATGGCTATAGCTGACACTCGGTTTGTCAAAATGGGTACCACATTTAACACCACTATCGGAGTTGCAAGATTCCACAAGAAGAGAAAACTCTGACTTGTCAGAACTTTCCTTGATTACCTATCGGAATTATGTAAGCATACTTCTTCTTAAGACAGAATGGACTGGACTTAAACAGAGCGAGTTGTGGTATCAAAGCGGATGCTATCAGAGCTAATTGTGTTCCTTTCGCGGTTAAAACAGACAGCCATTTACCAATCGGAAACAAATGAGCGTGTGTAGCGATCCAACTAGACCGCAACGGAGTAAGGCCCCATGCGATAGTACGAAATACTTCTTTTCGCGCGTTAATTGTACTACGGCTTTCACTTATTTATTTATATATGAAGAGGGTAAAAAAAATTAAGTCCCTATTTCAGTTGCGCTGTGTACGGCGTCATGCTGTTGAAACGAAAACCAAACTTCCTAATCTATAAGAACCCCTGATGAATATAACCTTCCAGGAACCAAAAGTCCACCAGATAAAACCCCATTAGGAATCGGTTGAGTGGTCCTCAAGACTGAGTATCACCTTCCATTTGTATGGTTTCCATTGATTGAAACAGGATACTTGTTCACCTAGAGTGGGTCAGCATGCCCACCATGTTACCTGGCACAGACGAATTTCTCGTCTTAAAAGCGGAAAATGCAAGAGCACACATCGCCGAAGCGAGGATGCACTTCAATTGTTGCATCTGCAGAGAAGACTAACTATACCACTTGAAGAAGGTACTCGGAAAACAAAAGCGGATTTCGAATCGGAAAAGTAAGCACTGACACCGCCCTGGGAGGTCTGAGAGCATCCTAAAACCATACAAACACAGTAACCGTACCGTTTTGTTTCTTAATGAATTTTTCTCAAGGGATTTATCTTAGGGACCTTTGCAGAGGCAGCGCACTGTGTGATACAAGTTTCGATCCGCTGTGCAACAGCAGGTAACGAATTTTCGCCTGTCCTACTTGCAATAAATCTAAGTCGTGGTAGGTGGGTCTAGGCATTTCTGCCGAACAATCGGTCTCACTCATTAAACAATGACAAAGTTTTATAGCCGCAATATACATATACAGACCTATGGAGTGTCCTTAAATTCAAGTACGCACTCATCGTGCGCTCGCATCCTAAACAATGCCCACCTGCACAATATCTTGGTTATAATCCATACTATTATAGCTTTGCCACCTGTGGCACAAATCTTTGCATATATAGTTCGAGGACAATAGTTACCTTTGACACCTCGCCTCGCCGTTCAATCACAGGTATATAAGCGAATCGAAGTGGCGTGCCCTATCGCATTTCTTTACCACTTCCTCGTTTAACTATCTTAATCGCGGGAATGTGCAAGGAGCGCGCACATGCAAGTATAGTACACCGATGCGGGGTAAAATCAACGTCGACGACGACGGAGTCGGCTGTTAGGTAACAGCTACAACCGACATTATGCGCTCAGTGTCTGGCAACTTCCTATTTCGAAACGTAACCAAATCCCTCCCGACAACAGGTTAGATATGTGGTAGTTGTTGATGGTGGACGCGGATGAGGGTGGCGGGGGACCTGCAGCAGCGACGTGCACCACTAATTCACTTTTTTGATGCCCACGCCGCCGCTATATGGAGAAGCGACGACGAAGACGGCAGAGCTGTATTGTAGGCTACGTAACTTGTTTATAGCGACAGCCGCAGTAGCACCACTTAGCTGAGATTCGGTGTCGGTCGCTGTTCGTATACCAGTTATGTGTGTTGCTGTTGCACAGTAAACCACAAAAGAAACGACATTTTGCTGGTGTTTTTTTTTCTGTTGCCTCTTTCTTGGTCTCAATTTTCTTCCTCTTTGGTTTTACATTTTACCCACATTTCCCCTTCCTCATTTTGCAATAAGTTGATGGGCGGCAGTGGTGGTAGGGTATACGTTTAAATGCATGCAATCATCCTTTCGCCAAACACACATGCGAGCGAACAGAAGAAGGGCTGCCACAAGGATGCTCTTCTCATTCCAACTGATTTTTGCAGGATTGTGTTACCCAATAACACACAACACTCCTGATTGTTTTATAAATTCTTTAGATATTGAGAATGTTGGTACTTTTTGTCAGGGAATGCCTGCTGAGGAAAAGCATGCGGCAACGCTGGCCGACACTCGAAACTCCTTGGGGGATATCTTATGAATTTTCGTGGAATTCTAGCGAAGGGTAGAAATGGAAATGGAAATGGAAATGCTTCCTGACAATCAAAGGACAAAATGTCACAGATGGTAGCGTCTAACAGAGCCATGTGTGCAGTGCAGTTCCGAGAATAAAAAAGGCATTATTTGTGGGATTAAGGTTGAGATACTGTTTCGTGTGATGTATGCTGTTTGCTGAATCGCATCATTCAGCAGCAGCAGCAGCAGCACTGTATGCTACGCCGTGCCCGTAAGGCCGTTGCAGCAGGAGCAGCGCATCAACATCAAATCAACACACAACACCGCTGCAATCCGCCGCACGACGACATTGTAATTGTGCTGTAAATGCGGCCGTTCTCTGGTGGAGTACCGACTGAGACAGAGAGCGAGACACAGCCAACTTGAATTCAACGACGACGAGAAGGAAGAAGACTTTTGTTTCAGATTCAGATACTTTGTGCGAAGCGTGGAGCGTTTATTTTTGCTTGTTTTCCTTTTGATTTTCTTCGGTTGCCATTTTTGCTTCGGCTGCTTCGTCGTCGTCGTCGTTGTCGTTGTCGCTCGTTTCGACTTCGAGTCGAGTCGAGACTGCAAATGTGTTTGTGTGTTTGTGGAGCAATGCGGAAGTGAATTTAATTTATTTTGCGCTTTTTACATTTTAATGGGCGCGCGATGGAAGACGAATCAGTGCCGTAACGACGGACGGAATCGGGCGGCTTAGCTCGTTAAATGCGGGGGAGCAGGAGACGCCCGTGTGTATGAGTGCGGTTAAACTACACAAATCTCTCGCAACTCGCAAGAATCAGCAAGCAGTCATCGTTTCGTTGCATTGTTGTACTGCATTTACGTTGCAGGTCAACTTTACGATAAGAATAGAAAATGCATTGTAGGCAAGAACACAATACTCAAGTGTAATTTGTGTCTTTCCTTCCGTGAAATTTCTGCTGACCTTGTGCGCCGTGCAGTAGTATATGTGCGAAAGTACGCATTCTGTCACATGCGGATACGATTTAAAGCTTCTCTATTTCGTACGCGGAACTCGAGCCACTTTCCGCAAAAAAAAAATTATAAAATAAACAGGTATAACTGTTCAAAAACTAGCCGTCGATGGCAGATGGGGGTGCCCTATTGGTGTTTGCAAAGTTTGCGATGGTGATTAGCATTCTACTAATAACCATAAGCAGTGTTACATAAACAGGTTGGCCTCATGTCACTGGCTGACGCTGATTTATGTCACAAACGTGGTTTGGGATAAGATGAGCCCAAATACCTGCAGGCAACAAACACGAAGCCCGCCAAAGCCAGACACATTTGACAACAACTCAAGGAAGTCCGGGTAGGGCCGTTCAACCCATGCCGCCGATACACGCCAATATCTACAACTAATATTCATAAATATTTCATCTATTGTGTCATGCCGATGCCAGTACTTGTGATTCACACACCCAAGACGAGATTTTCAAATCTTACCTGTTTCTCTTGCTTAATTTGAATTTTGTGCTTTCAAATTAAAACGCTTTCCGGTTGTACTCCATGACTTTGGTGCGTCGCCGAAATTCAACTGGTAATCCAAGCAAAGTTTCACTAATCCAAATCCACTGCGTACAATTCACGAGTAACTGACTTCAGTCCTTTTTGTTTTTTACTGGACCGAACAAGAGCAGAGCGCACTAAACTCGAGTGTATTTATTTTGATTGGTCTTCTTCTTCGTGTAAACAAAGTTGCCGAAACGAATAAACTCACTGCTGCGACGACATTAAAATTAATATTCACCACGATTCGTGTTTGTAATCTCACGTTATTTCGTTTGCCTTTTATTTTACTTGAGAAAATCTCTTAATTATTCTGTCGCTTTAATTTTGATTCATCTATTTGTATTTTACTCGCTGCACAAAATACACTTGATTCACCAATTAAAAGTTATGCATAAAACAAAACACTGTTTTCGGGGGTTGATTCATTGGAGTTGTTGTTTTATGTTATTGCTTTCGGATGTATGCGCGTAATATTAATTATTTTGTTTTTTTGCTGAGTCCAAGATCCGCATTCAATAAACAAGAAAAAATTATAAATATAAATAAAGATCCAATAAGAACTCGACACTACCTCAAAAAACAGACCGACGTCATCGACGGCGAAGCATCGACTGGCAATAAAAGTTGAAAACATAACAAACGGAACCTGTCAAATCAGCCGAAGCAAAGCCTAGTAGCAGAAGAGAGCCGCAGTTTATTGCATTTGTGTGTGTGGACAAAAATTCCGCAAACGCATTTAAACACAAACTAAAGTGTAGAACGTCAATCCGAATCCACCACTAACCAAACCAATAACCAACCACTACTGCTACAGCGGTGGGTGAACGCTGAACGGTGAACCATATGTTTTCCATTTTCCTTTTACAGGTAGTGCACAAGTGTGAGTGGAGAGAATTTTATTTTGAGCGAGAGGCGGTGTTCCCAGCAAAACATTTTATTAAATGCATCAACTGGGAATTAGGGACGTCAAGTATCTAGTTTAGTAAGTCTGACAGCACTCTGACTAAGTCTATCTCGGTTTCAGTTGTCGTTTATGGAGCGGAAGCCAACGAATCTAGTCAAGAAATTCGTGACTGAGTACTAAGTTGACAGTTCTCACATGTTGCTGACGCAGAAAAGTGACGTTCGTGGCCAATCTAGATTTTGCGTTCAGGTTACATCTTACCCAGACCAATCCAGTCGACTTAGGATAACTAGATTCTTGAATGCGGCATGCATTCTACATTTATAAATTATCATAATATTAGACAGTATTGCCATGCCAGTAGGAAAGTCCGCTTTCTGGTCAAAACTGCCTTAAATATGCTAATAAATTAGGCTGACTTTACACATTCACCCAAGTATTAATAAACAAATGTGACAAGTAAGTTAGCTAGTAGACATCAGATGGCTTGCAGAAATTGGACGTAACTGCTGAATTACGAGTTGATAACTTTACCGCAGTGTTTATTAGTACGGGGGTCAATTTTAATATTCTTATGCAGTTTTATTGGATTTGTTATTATTGATCGTATGAAGTTTTCTCTCTGAAATTAAGTAGAGTATTATATTTAATTTACCAACAATGCAGCTCTGGCAGTTCCCTATTAAAATATAATCTGAGAGAGAGACTTTGTTGTTTGAAAATTTGTAGATAGATTTCTTGATTTGTTGTGTGTGCGTGCGTGTTTCTTTGAAATCTCAGCTCAACACAGCTGCAATTCTCCTTTCATCCGTCTTTTCATCAGGCACAGGCTGAATTGTAAATTCGTTTATCGTGTTCATTTTGCTTTGCATTGGTGTTTACTGTTTACACCTACAGCGCTGCTCTGCAACATTTCGGAAAGAGCGCCGACAACGCAACGATGCTCTCCTGCTGTCGTCATCATCTCATCTTCTCATCTCTCCTCTTACCATCGCAATCGCCATCATATCATAAGAACGCACACTTCGTAGGCGTTTTATTGGTGTTTCGCTTTAAGATTGTAATCCTCTCTCTTTCGCTCCGTATAAGTTGTAACCTGTCGTAAAGAAATAAAACCAAAACATTTTGGGTAGGTATATACCTAGCTATATTATTTAAAAATCAGTGCATCGAATACGTAATCGAAAACCGCTAATGCACGCTTGTGCGAAAAGTGGGATCGCAACACTTACATAAGGTCATAAGGGCTTGCGACTACGATATAAAGTCCATCAGCTGTGCTACTGAAAGTAGTAAGGACTTCTAGGTACGATAAGCCTAGATATTTACATACTCGAGGGGATATACCATCTACACGCGATCAGTACTACAAATTGTACGAAAGTCCTTTCATTCTCAAGGCAAACAACGGTTGCAATGAGCTAAGCTACCGGCTGCCGGTACAAAAGGTAAACTCAGCTGCCGACGCTGGACCGGACAGGTAGATGCGCATTGTCCTACGCTATAAAACCGCGAACCGAACAGTAGAAAGTGAGTGAGGCAGAGATAGAATTTCTGAAATAAAGTACGCCTGGAGTGCGCTTGCCAGCCAGTCAGCCTCCGCTATATAGCACAATTACCATTGTGCGATTTTCGCGGGTGCGTTTCCTAATCCATGCCCGCTTGCTGTTTGTCATTATCCTCGAGGGCTGCACACATTCCCGATCTCCCCCGAAAAAACCTCCACGGACTTACTCACTTGCCGGCAGTAGGTATTCCGCACTCCGAGGTCCGTGGTCTTATGTGACTGGCGTTGCCACTACCTTCCTTCTTTTGCATTTTGTGTGCCATGCAATGCACTGTTTTGTTACGACTAAAATTTTTCGTTAAAAAAAGATACTGCAGGAGTTCACGTAACCAACAACGCGGCGCAGCGGCTGGCTACAGTGCATTTCCGCATTTGAGTTCGTTGGTGAGGTAAGTACGTAGATTGGCGAGTATTCATTATATGCCGGGAAGCCAGAGTGCATATGAACTGTATGCATTTTTATTTCCCAAAGTATGGCCATCGTGCTGCAGAATCGCATGGATGTGAAAGAAGTCACAGACCCAGAGTCATCAAGGTGCAGCATTCGCATTCCTCTTTCGATTGGACCGATCACCAAAAGTTGCCACTAAAAATAGCCGACGAATTGAAAGATTCGGTTATAAATAATCCACAATTTGATTAGCCGGTGGACGATGATTGCGCGATATTGCATTTTAATGTTGGGCGAACTGTATTGAATGCAATCGAAGGGGGCGGTTATTTATAGGCGGAAAATGGAAGGAATTATTTTCATTAGACGTGTAAATTTTCTGAGACTGTCACTAGATGTTCAGGAAACTGTTTGCAATAAAAGATGTGAATTTGTTTGTTATGATTTAGATGGGCAGGTATTTATATCTGCAACAACTGTGGGGTACGTTATTATTTTTGGCGCAATAAGTGGATATTTTGGCTCAAAGGAAGTCATCTGTATTGATATTTGAAATGCATGTAACGCCAAGAGAGGAGCATTTACTGAATCCTCTTCCTTACGTATTGTTTATAAGAATTATTTGCATTTAAAACTGTTCCTTGGCATCTTCGGGTATGGAAGAGGGTATGTTTTGAATTTGGCAAGAGAAGTTTACCGTGCTGTACGTACCTTCTTCAAAAAGTATTTTAGAAAACGACCGAAAAGGAACCAAACATTAATTGACGAAAAACAGATTTTGGACATGCTTTTATTTATAAACCGCGAGATTTGTTACAAATCATATATTTGTTATGGCGACCATGATCAAAACTGATGAACACACCCATTGTGCACTTCAGCGCCTCATTCAGCACAAGCGACACTACAATGGATTATGTATTTCGATTTTCCTTGGCTGAGTGTTTTTTTTTTCTTCTTCAATAATCAAAACACTCTTTTTTTTTATTATATTAAACAATATAAATAATCACAACAACATTAAGTAGATAAAAGAGATGGTCGCACAGTAACGTCTAGAGTTGCCAACTTTTTTTTAAAAAGGAATAGAGTATATTTGATTTAGGAGAGAATAAATAAAGAGAACAGTTTATTAAAAAAGAGTATAATTAAATTGAACTTTTAAAAATTATTTGTTTTGTACTTTTCCTGTTAGATAACAATTTTTTGTTGTCTTTAAAATTCGTTAAGACAGAAACACGTGAGTTTTAAGCTCGGTTTACACTAGCTTAACACTTTTAAGCGTGTTTTTTTTTAACTTCGATCTCAATAAAACAAAGTAAAGTAGGATTTTCAGCACGCAATTACAAAAACCACTGTGAGTCCTTGAAGTGTCAAGCGTAGTTGTTGTAATAAGTTGACAGTTCTCATATGTGGCTGACGCAGAAAAAGTGACGTTCCCGGCCAATCTAGCTTTTGCGTTCAGGTTCCATCTCATCCAGACCAATCTATGTAGTCTGGCTAGATTGCACTCAGCACTGAATGTTTTTGTAACTAGTTCCCTAGGTTATGGCGCATGCATACCCACATAAAAATCTGTGCAAGCAATTGCATAATCTCCAGACAGCCATATTAAATTATGCGTCCACATGCATTTATGCCTTTTTTATATCTTATCTTTTCGAAGATCGGAAAGACTTACTGGATTAACCGCAAATCAATGCATTTAACACAAAAAAAATTAAAACCCAATTAGTTATTCGCTGTTCACGCAAAGTGAAGGCAAAGGGAAATAAAAAGTGATGCAACTAATCACACCATCAAAACGTGTTGTTTGTGTCACGTTGGGCGATTGGTTCACTGCTAGCCCACCAAAGCGTCCGAGTATTTCAAAACCACGATTGCAGAAAGACTTTTAGCCAACACAGCTGGACAACCGAAGCTGTCAATATTGATATGTCCACTTGTGCTTTGAACTTGCGATATCTCGACCTCAGAAAAAAACAATACACGTTCGTAACCCTTAACCACTTAAAGGATTCAATGTAGACGCCCCTCGACCAAACTACTGCCAGCAATTAAATCCGAGTGTCCATTTGCTCTCTATAATAGCAGAAGTCAATTGGGTACATGTAATACTCATTAGGCTTCGCCTTGTTCTTCGTCTACCTCGCCTTGGCGAGCTGCGATGAACAAAATAAAAGAACCGGTATCTTCTTTGACTTGTTTCTGTTTTTTTTTTGTCCGCTTCTTCAAAGAGGGACGCACTGGATCTGTACAATTCTCTATGCCGGAATGTCTGTGCTGCTTTTCAACTGTTTGAAGTATACGCATGCGCGACGGCTATCTTTTGTTCTGTTTGCCTATCGGTTAGTTCCTAGAAAATGCCCACTGAAGAGGTGGGTATATTATTGAGCACACACCGAGTCATCATGGAAAACAAAACACATCTCTGTCCGCTTCGAGAAGCCACATCCATATCCATATATCATCCGCCTTTAACACTTTGGATATGGGGTTCGGAAGAGAACTTCTTCTTCTCTGGCGCATCAACATCATACCAATTCAATTTAAATTATGAATATGTGTGGTACCAGAGCTCGGAATATTTGTTCGCTCATACGCAATGTGAAGGACGATCGGCCAAATGTCGAAAACTGTCAACAAACACACGCAAGAATCATCTTTGTCCGATATTGGCTTAAGCATCAATTAACATAACTTTGGTTTTAACAACTTGAAGGTTTGTTGTGTTCCTCGTCCGTCATGGCATTCTTTTGGGCACACTCTCTGACGCTGCGGCTGAATGTTTACCAATGGAACTCTTGCTCTACCTAAATATGTGCGTCGTCTTCGTCTTTTGTTTAGTAATTATACAACGGACAGATTCCAAGAATACCGCCATGAATATAATGAAAATCGTTTTCAGGAGAGTGCGCGCGATGGCAATTATGCCATCCGAATAGTTACCACATGGAACGAATCACTCGATAGAAATAGAAAACATATCGCATATCCTTGGTACAGTCAAATTGCACTTGTTGCGACGACAACGCCCGATATATGATGGCAGCCGTGCTGCCCCAGAGTTGAGTTGTGTTACGAGAATCCTACATGTGGCTAAATTTAAACTCGACGAATTTGTGTACACAATTGTTCTAGCGCGCATTTGTTTCGTCAAAGATAATTTGCCGTTTGTTTATAATTAAAACTGGAATACGGGGGATGGGATGGAAAAGACTCTCGACCACTTTGTTTATTTAACCCGACCATCGACTGCGACTGGATAATTTTCCCTTTTTGGGCGTTTGAGCGTTTCCGGCTATCCCTGGGGTGAAACAGCACACATATGGTTCAAATTGAAAAGTCTTTTCGTGTAAACATTCAACAATCTCAAGATCGAGCGATCTGTCATATTGCCGAGAAGTTGTTATGGGTTCACTTTGGCAAGGCCCACACCTCCTGTTGAAAGCCACCAACACTATGGTATAAATATTTGTTGAATTCGAAATGGAGACCGCATCCAGCATCTGCATTGTTAAACATGTATACTTCCAACTGACTCAGTAGAGGTCGGACTAACAATGATAATATTTATCCTGTCCCAGATGTCACTGTTGACAAGTTGAATGAGTTTAGGAAGACATATATTACCTTTCCCTGTAATTAGACCATTTCAGATGTCATTGGTGGACAAATGTGGCCCAAAACTTGGAGTCATGTTTGTACCTAATAAGATTTGTTATAAAAACTTGCGTTAAACAAGCGTTGAGAACTTATTAAACCCTTTTTACAAATTGCGTTTCGCAATCTGTCTAAGAACAAAGCCTTTTACTTAGGTTAAAAACCGTACTCCACTTGAGTATTGTAAAAAAGAAATGCAAATCCATTCCATACTTATTTTAACAGACGACAGGATATTGCCAACATTTTGAAACGTGAAAAAGACTTACAACAAGCCCGACCATCGTCTGCTTTAATTGGTATGCTTGAGTCTACTTAATTAGGAGTAGTTAACTCACATGTAGGGAAAAAATAAATGGTTGGCGCACCAGGTTCGTATATATTCCAGGCCTAACTTTCCGCAATTGAAAGACACAACTTGTCTTTTCCGTGGAGCGAACCTGAGACCCCTAGCTCGGTAGACGAGCACACTAACCACTGAACCACTACGTCCGTATAAGGGTTTTAATAAATATAGTAGGTCGCCATCACTAGTGGTTCAAAATTTGTATAAATAATTTCACTTCAGTCGAATATAGATTTTCAAAATTCCCCATACATACATCTAGTCCAATATCCAAGTTCAATGTCCCCAAAGAGTGAATGTTTACTATACCTGGAGTCTTTATCGGTTGCTTATAATTTACCCATCATTAATTTGTCTGATCTGAAGTCAATCCAGAATCGCTCATCGACAACTCGATTTATTAAAATGCCAACAATGAACGTAAACTTGCTGAATATAGGTGATGCTATATCGAGGAAACGAGTTTGTTGCCATTTTACGAACCAACTGACCGGTGTTGTGTATAGGATAAAAATGGTATGATACCGGATCTGAAGATTCCCACAACCGCTAGCGCGTTGATGGTACATATTGGCCGAATACGGTCAGACAAGTATATGGAATACGTACTTGCTTCCATAAGGATACGCTCTGAGTAAGTGTTGATGACGACGCGACAGACATGATTTTATATGGTGGCTGGCTTATAATATCCGCTTCAGTGACAACAAGGCGACGGACGAGTGTCTCTATTGAAGAACCGTAAAGCGTTTGTGTTGTTTTTTGTTTGTTTTGCCTTTTACGCATGCTTTTGTCATGATGGCTTGAGAAGAATTGCAGTTATGAGAGACAGTTTGTGGGACACTTATCGCATTCGTTACGTTTGTTTCCCGTGGAACCGAATCTAGGTGAGTGTGGTTAAACGATTAAAGGCGGCATAGGCTCCATTCCATAAGTTGCATGTCGTTCCGGATGTGTGACAAATTCGTATTAGGTTGTTATCTTTGCAACTACGTGTATGGCGTATATTATTTACCAAACGGACTCTATTAAGTTGGATGGTGGTAACTTGCTTTAGGGCAGTTATACATGACGAAAGGTGGTGATAAAATTGATATCTGCAAGGAAATTCCAGAAAGGTATGACAACTATTTACCAGGCCAAATTCAAGCTTATTGAATCTTTTTATAAAGAGAGCGAAGGTAGGTTTTGTTTTTAATTTTCTTTTGCAATTAACGGGTGCCGGTCATGCACTTCATATACGTTCTTTTTAAGCCTTTCTAAACCGTCTGATTCGTCTGTGATTCCGCCCGCCATCTACATTTCGTATAGAAAAGTGACATCTCTGATTGAATTTGAATTGTTGCTGAAAACTGTTTTTTTTTTTATGGAGCTAAGGCTGTGCAATGAGCTTAGATTCTAAACCATTTTCTTCCACATAAAACTTCACCCCCTCAGCCAATGTAAGTGATATACCAACTTTTAATAGGTATGCATAAACCTTGCCCGAAAATAGAAGATCACGAAAGTGGCAGCCGCGTCTAAATCCGTCTATTGACTCTGGAGTTAAGCGGGGACATTCAGACCATTTTTTACAGCCCGGACAATATTATCAAGCGAACAATTTCATAAGAATGGCTGTGTAAATAAGCGAAATTTTCTGAATTTTGGGTTTTAAACGGGCAAGCTGCTTTGGACCGCGATGACTGCTTCTTTTTGGACAGAGTTGGGCAGGACAGAGAGATGAGCTTTACTTGGAAAATATTTTATTTCACAGTGACGGGACCAAGTGACATTCATCTCGAGAAACAACTGCGCTATTCCGTGAAAACTCCACCAGCTGCTTAGTTTCAAGATATCTCACCGATTTGATACCTTTAGACTCTTGCCTCTGGGCTTGGAGTTATGCAAAAGGATTCACAAAATGTACGTCACAGTTCGACAGTATTCGTCAATCTATAGCCGAGCCAGAACCCGAACGAAAGCTGTTTCTTGAAATTAGTTTCACAAGCTTTTCACCCTGATGACAACTACATGGTGAACTGTCATTCCGCCAAAAGTAATAATAATTTTCAGTGTCCAGGCTAAATTTTTCGATCACAATGGCGAAATTTTCCATACAAAATTGCATATTGTGACCCACAAAATATTTAGTATGAAGGTTGCAAATGATTATTGGTAAATTCCCAGAATTTAGTTCACAAAGTCAACGTTTCTTGCAGCAATCTGTTTCTTGTTTCAACCGATTTTGAGATCGGACCAAAATATGGAGAAGAAAACTCATAATTGATAGCTACGTGTAATAAAATTCGAGAAAGGAACTTGTACATATCAGTTGCAATGCCCTTTCCACCACATACTGTCATCGACGAATACTTCTGTGACGATTACTCTCGATTAAGCGAAACAAAAAACCCGTGGTCAGAGTTCAAATACCGTCAATTGAGCCAATCAAGAAGGAATCAACAGAAATGTTTCTTGTGTTCCTCTCTCATTATACTTGAGCGCGTCGCGAACACTCGGCCACATGAATCCATGTCGATCCGGCTCGCCGCACACGACAGAATTTTATCACAGCATCTTGGCTACATCATGTGTGTACGACATGCGAGTATAAATTGGCGAGCACCCCAGAGCAGAGCTCCACCCTAGCGAGTATAGGGTGGCAGCCATCATCATATAGTGGAACTATGCGACTATGACTTTGGATCAAGAAGCAATTGCTTCTAAAGATTCCAATTGTGGTGTGCAAACAAGCACGGCACAAGTGCTCACTGTGTACTTTGACGTCCAAATTATCATATTAGATACATGGCGAAGACTGTCTTTGGGTTGGGTACTGTTGTATATATGTGGCAACTGGACTGGGTTAGGTGTTTCAATAGAGTCGCATTTAAAGTGGGCTGTGTGTGCGAGCTGTTTAGAAATGAACTGGCATGCAGCGACGGCGACGGCGACGGCCATCATCGCTGACAAAACGGAAATAGCCGAGAGAAATGTCTTCAAGAAAATTACATCCATTGTGCGATGAATTTAAGTGATTCTGATTGATATATTCAGAACAGTCGCTCATTGTTATGAGGAAGGAAGAGATTTTCGAAACGAATTTACCGCAATCAGACCCAGTGCGCTGGTGTCGTGACGATTAGACGTTTCATGCCCCCCCCCCGCCCACCATGCACACGAATGTATGTGTTGCAACCTGTTGAATGAGCATTGTAGATACTTTTAAAAGCTTTGCACGCCATCGCAGTTTCCGAGTGTGTAGTACTTTCCTTCCTCACTGGTGCGGCGCGCGGTTGGCTGTGAACCGATTTTCCCACATCGGCGATGGCGGACGAAGGAATGGGGGTCAGTAATGCCGCCAAGTGGAAGTTTAATGCGACTTTTCCTCATTAGATTTACGGCTTCATCTAGTGCGCCGCTTTGCGAAATTCTCCTTGCGGATGCGGAGAGACATCCATAAATCGATAAGTTGAACAAAGTTTTTGTTTTTCTCTTTCTTTCTTGATTTTCTGTATCTTGCAGTTTTTCATAAGTCACTTACGGCACACATTACGCCTGGACTGGGGCTGCTGGGAGAGTGCGACCGGGGCGCCTGCCTGTTGGCGCAAATGAGATTCGCATCTTTACAGCTGCTGCAGTGCGCACATATAGCCCAGCGTTGGCGCTTAGCGCACTCATACGGTCCAGGGATAATCACTTACTGTGGTTATGCTGCTATGTGTACCGCTGTCTGTGTATATTTGAATCCAAATAGCAGTTCTCAACAATTGGCGGTACAGTTAGATAATTTCAGTCCATTCAATCTTGGCTTTTCTTCAGTGTAACGGAGATGCGCTTACGTGCTTCCATATTGCCGGCTCAACATTTAATGTTATCGATATGCAGTGCAACTTTGAAGGCAAACATTCTGACAGAACTGATGCAAAGGTGTGTATAGGTGGGGGTATACTATATTTTGAAATGTTAACAGTGATTAATGGGCGATTAGTTTCTGGTAATTGAAATTTGATTTGAATTTTACAGCGGATAGTAGTAGATACGAGTGTTTCAGGTCGTTTTCTTATATTTGGAGTGAGTTCTGAGATGTCAGCTTTACGTGGTATAGCAATTTCCATTTTAATGCGGCTGCCAGTTCCATACATTCGTTAGCCAATTTATGGGAAAACCACACTCACTGGTGTCAGGAGTGCAGTGTCTGTCAGACATTTTCAGTGACCGCAATATTTCAAGATTTAAATTTTACATAAACCAGACATCATATGTCTCAATCATAGGCTAGAGTTCGAAAATAAAGTCAAGCCAGAGATTTTGAGCCGTATAATCATGATGTCAGTCTTGGAAAGGGCTTTCTGAAGCTGAAAATAAGCGACGCCATTTTTTATTTTTAACAAAATCACCATTGATATAAAAATACCAGACCATGGTAGAACGTAAGAATTAAAAGTGTCACATTGGCCCAGCGGTTATTGACTGGACTGTTCAAGTAAACAAATTACATTTTAGCGCCTAAATGTCCTAAGCTTTACAGTTCAGTCTTGCAAATTAGGAATGCAAATATTAACTACCGCTACGGTCTTATATGGCTCTGTTTTCTTATTTCTTTAAACGGATTAATTTTGGGTCGAGTTAATTTTGACAAGGATTTTTTTTAGATAAAAATATTCGCGAAGCTCGGATATGTAACGATCGTTCTTTGGTTATAGAATTTAGGACGTCAATAATCGAAATTAAAAGATATATACCGGAGGTTAAAGTTTTGCGTGCATTACAATTAGTGGGTTTTAGGTTTTTGGCTTGAAGAATGAGAGAATAGGGAAATCTTTTCAAATCTTATCAGACGATTATCGTCGAAACGATAGACTGCAGAAATAGCAATTATGTGATGAAATTACGAGTTTGAGAGCTTAATCCAGTTAATTTTACAAAAGTATTATGAGAGCTGACGTTTGTCAACAAAATTCGAACACAATATGACTTATTTGGTGATCAAAGTTTCAAAAACGACATACGGAACTTGCCCCCCGGTCTTGGGATCAGTGCTGCCAAAAGCCTAGAAAATTGAATTAGCACACATATTTTAGAGAGAAGAAAAATCTAATCCACTTCTAGGTGATCTTTTAGCTTGAATTCTTATAATTAAAAACAATATTGGAGTTCATCATTCATATTGAAAGACAGGTGCATATAAACCACCAAATCATCAGTTTCACATAAAATAATATGACACATCTCTTTTGAGGGTAATATTCCATGCCATCCATTCAGACCACTGCCCGCACAGTCAACAACAACAACAATAACTACATTTGTATAAGAGTTGCGGTTTTTACAATATGAAGAATAACTGCACATGCACTATACCCGTACACACCCATGCTTCAATGCAATCGCACAATGCCCATGCACCATCAAAGGGAAGAAAGACCGAGTGCCACTTGCACATTTTCTAATTATTTTTTAATTCAAATCAGTTGAACTTGGACCTTTGACAGTTTTGCATGGGAGTTCAGAAGCCTCGATCATTGCTGGATTCGGTTTCCTAGACATACCAATACCAATAAGTAGCCTTCCATCATTTGATGATGTTACATTACTGCACATTTCACCCTGATGACCTAAAGTATCTATGCGAACAGTATATGCAGACAGCATAGTTTCTTGACTAGAAACTCGCATTCAGTGAATGCAGCTACCCAGCTACGTGGGTTCGGGCTCGTTTATTACAATCCATAAAGAACAAATGGTCTGCCATATGCCTAAGAACACTGACATCTGGCGCAATACATATTGAGTCTTGGGGTGCTTCCGCAGAGTTTGCAAATTGAACAGCGTTAAGACCTACCTAATCGCAAAAGGGGTTAGTAAATGCGATTTAAGAATATATTCCACTACTTCCACCCTGATGGAGTTTTGCTTCGAAACAAATAAATGCCACTCATCTCACCGTTGGGTGTCTGCAAATAAGGAACTAATGCAAATATATCAAAAGGAAGTGAAGAAAAGTGTTCAACTTTTGGTTGTGTTGAAATTTCGGATTGACATGGGCGTTGTTATGAGTTTTGAAAGGCGCTAGGTATGTATATTATTTTCAAGACTTGAAACATTTTCTGACAGTTGGCAAAGAACACTAAGACCAAACAAAAAATGCAAATAAAGCGGTAGTGTCAGCAAAACGTTAGCCCCCGTATTAATAAATGCTGCGTAAAAGTTATCAACTGGTTACACAGCAGTTACGTCAGATTTGACACATTCCTGTGTTGCCGTGCTTCAGACTGTCAGCAACAAGAAAGCACCATCAATATATTCATACGTCAGTTTTTGTCACATATTTTAAAAATCTAAACCATTCTGCAACATAACCTGAAAAAGCTGGTGAAAATTTCAAATTACCATACTACACTACATGAAAATGCATTCATTTTGTAATGTACACGCGAAGTTTATGTGCCATAATCGATGGAGCTTGGAAAACATCTGTCATTCTGTCTCTTTCTTTACCTATCATCGTAATCCCACAATCACAACATCTCGAAATCCAAGAATGCGTTGTTGTCATCAGCCACTCCAAGCCACAATAAAAACAAACAAACCAATTGAAAGCAAATCCATAAAGAAAGGCAGTATTGAAACGAGTGCACAAAAAGTGTTTTCCTAGATATTTTTAGAAGTCCTCCGAAAAAAAAAATGGCAAACTACCGCCGTCTTCTTCATAGAGATGGTTTTCCTTACGGCCAGCCGCATGCAACCGCTGCTTGGATATATTTTGGATGAGCGAAATCTGTGAATTTGGTAGGCGATACTAGGAAGGGACTTGTGTGTCCCTTTAAAAACAAAGCTATTGCAATCCAAATAGATTTTACAATTAATGCGATGGTACGCAGGGGCGAGCGGGCCCCGAACGTTTGTGCATTTGGCAAGCCACCAACAATTATTCTGGAAACTCTTCCGTATCGAAGAGTCTATAATTTATCACACAGAAGATTGTAGTTCTGTTCCCTGCACAACAAGTTGTGGAAAATATATGCAAACGTACCTTTTTTTCCTGTTGCTGAGACATAAAGAGCTGTGTTCTCTTAGAAAAGACCTATTTTGCCTTCTTCGAGATGGTTTATTGAAATTATAAATTTGACATGTTGTTCGTATACGTATTTATAAAAAGTAAGCTTCTGTCTCTGCCTGAGGTATCGATGTACTTCTTAGAGGTGGACTAACGCTTTCTTTTTAAAAGCGCCCAATAGGTCTTTGTGCCTAGCTCCCGCACGCATTCTTGTAAGGACCTCAGAGAGCCTCCTTTTGACATAATCGTACGTTTGTACACTTACTCTATGCAACCGCCCTGAAACTTTAATTTAAAAACTTGGCACTGAATCGTACAAAACGAGCGTATGCGGTTAGTTAATGGAGGTTGAGAAGTTCATCTTCATCTTCAGCAAACTTTGTATACATTGAAAAAATACAAAAATGAAAGAGTAGATCCACCACCTATTACTTACAGGCTATTGAAATCAAGATAATGGCATGAGCTGCAGCGTATTCTCATAATTGACACAGGAACATAGCTCTATGCCAGAACAATTTTAATATCCCTAATGCGCGCACACCTCATTGGGCACAATGACGATGTGTCCTTTGTCATTGATGAAGAATCAGAATAATATGCCACTCGGTGTATAGCAGCGGAAAATTGTTAAAGCGCATTGTGACCGTTTGTGTCTTTCGGGGAATACTTTCCCTGATGTGCACTTTGACCTCCTGCAAAGCCTACAGACCTTCTCATACTGCCATAAAAACAACATCAATTAAGACCAAGCATATATACTCGACGCACAATTCATTAATTGTACTGCTTCCGACGCCATCAAAGTACACATCGCATTCTTCTGTTCATAATTTCTATTTTGAATCTCACAAGGCATCAGCGGCGGCAACCAGTTCATCTCATGGTGGGGGTACACATTGTACGATCTAGATCACCCTTCCGACACCAGATACAAAACATTGTGCTCGTGTACTCACCGCATAAACAGATTAACATCTGAGAACATTCCGTTCCACTATCAATAATTTCGAGAAGGAAGATGACAAACAATGAGGAAATCACCCTGTTTAGGTGACCAGCCACAGCCAGTATATCTTGAGAGAGCGGCCGGCGCACGGCGGGCATAACGAGGAAAGCACAACGCCTTCAACTACTGCGGGTTATTAACGCGCGGTCCGTGCCGGCATCAGCAGTATGTCCATAAATGTCTTCGCGTTCGCGCCAATCAAAGGGGTGCAGCCTTCTCCAGGCTTTAATCAATTGCCGGATCAAATGTGGAAAGTGTATTCCATTCCATCAGCAATTAAGACGAATTTAACTTTTGATTGTTGTCAATTGATCGAAATGTTGGTCGGGCAATTGATATTCCTCGAGATGGAAAGAAATCAGAAGCAAAATCTCAACTCGATCGTAATTTGATTAGACAGAGAGGCAAGCTAAATTACAAATCAATATTCGTTCGATTATTGCCTCTAATTAAGGACTTCCGATCTGCATTGCGCGCCGAGAAAGATCGAGCAATTGAAGCTAATTTACCGTCCAATTTATGTTGGTACAAGTCCCTATACAGAACGCAGGCATACTGTGTCTGCGGCTGTGCGATGTTTTGGTCTTCTTTCACTGCCACAGCAAGATGCAGTGGCGAATCGGATGCATTACAAAATTCAAATCTATTCTCGGATGCACCCAAAATCTAACGAAGAAAAAAAACAAAACCAAAAGCCAAACGATCAGAAAAGGAACGAGCACATCGTCTGGACGTGTTAAATATAGTATGACGGATGATGATTGTCCCAGGAAGAGAAGTGAGACGCGCCCAGTCAAGCAACTCGGAATGCAAATTCATCTTAATAATCGGCAAATCCGAATCTCTGCTCGCTGCCCAACTTCAGACTAAGTGTCTGGGTGAACTGCTGTCGATGCACCTATGCCCAGACCCAGAGCAGATATCAGAGATAGGCATGTGGCATATATGTGGAAGGCTGCCAGTCTTCCACGCACGCACCTTGTACCCGGTCTTCTTGGAATATTTTAGTTTCATAAACACACACACCCGTCAGGGAATGGCATGCGTTTAGAAGGCCCTCCTAACGTCTAGGAATTAAATGTGGCGACAGAGACATGGCAGCATTCGGCTTCCGCCATTGCGGAGTATGTGACAAATAAAAAGCTCACAGACTTCATGGAGTTTAAATTTGTTATGCGTTTCTGACAGCTTCAATTAATGTTACATCAACAATATGACAAAATGCTACAAGGAAGTCGCGCCGCAAAACGACCAACAGCGTCTGGGTGGAAATTTGTCTTGTGTACTTTCGATTTGGTACACGATCTTTAATTGATCAGATATAAATCGTGCCTAATTAACATCTATTGAGAATTATTTTTGTTATACGCGGTTGCTGTTGTATGCGGTAGCAAATGACTTATTGGATCGTTTGAGTTTTGACTGCGAAGGCGAATTTGAAATATTGTTACTGCTCCCAGAATGGGTTTAATTTATTGTGAACAGTTGTTCGCAAACAGAATCGTTTGGTGTTTTTTCAATTGAAGCCAAAACTGAAAAGGAAACGTTGTGTACAATTGTCTGCAGTTTTTCGGCAGCCCCAGAAGTGCCCCCTAATGCTAAAATTTTTTAGAACTGAAAATATATATTCAGGACTTCCAATCGCTTTATGTCACAAATTACAAAAGTTTTGGAGAAGTACCCAATCATTTTTATCTTATTCTGGTGGCAGGCGTAGTTACTCAAAATTTAACCTTCAGAAAACAAATTGACAGAAAAGTTTAGTATGCCGTCTTTGGAAAGCTAAGATTAAGAGTCTCTCAAATGGCACTAACTTAATTTTGACAGGAGAAAACCAAACAAAACCGCCAACTAAAGGCTGATAAAATCCAGCATTTGGTGATCTCGTTACACTTTCTTAGTTTAATATACACCGCGTTCTTAGTTAAAGAAATATCAAATAAATCTCCCTTCACAAGTTTTGTTTTCAAAGAGAGTTTTTATTTGAAAAACTATTTTCTCCATTTCGGTTTGAGGTTGTGATGTTGACATTGACACAGATTTTTCCTATTGATCTGTCAAAATTTAGCTATGAAAAAACGTATTTTTAAATAATATTTTGTCGAGATTTTTTGTACAGTTTTAAACAAATTTAGGCTGAACTGCTTACTGTTCAAGCTTTGTACATTACTTGAGGTAAACTGAATTTTATCTGCTCTACAAGTTTTCCCTCCAAACATAAGCTTAAATCTTAGCTAAGTTTCGAAATGGGGTGCATTATAGCGAAGTGTCACAGGAAACAGTGCTTCTTTTTGAAAATAACTTCCTTCAAAAATGTTTTAACCATTTCAGATTCTAAATGCTTTACAGCGAGGAATTACAAATACAAAAACAAAACGATCTGTCAATTAATCTTGAACATGTCATGCATGAAGTACATTCTGAAATTAAAATTTGATTTCTTAGCTAAATCTGAAATTCCACACGTCTAAAGAGATTCACTTAGATTAAGTTCTGCTCAATTTTGAAGAAAATTTTGTATGGGAGCTAAATAAAAATCAGATCAATTTTTAAGAGAATTTTGTATGGGAGCTAAAATTCAGCTCGAGCAGCGTACTAAGCTTCAGCTTACTAGTTTCATTTTGTCTTTGGAGATAGTTTTGAATGTGCGCTTATTTTTAGCGTGATTACCGTATCAGATTTTATTTTAAAAAGTAGATGACAAGTTATTGTCCGCAGACTTAACTCCTTTTTGTATTTAATCTATGAAAACTAAAAAAAAATACTTCACAAAGTCAGTATGTGTATGAATGAGTGATTTTTCTCCAGGAATGTCTCACAGAGCTCCCCATAAAGAGATGTCCTTCCTGAATGGAACTTACTTCAATCCACTCAACAATACATTTCATTTCCCACATCGCAGTGATTCTGATTAGGGATGATACTTCCAATAAATTAATAAACACACACACAAAACGAAATGAACCGAATCTAAATCTTTTGAATACAAAAAACACAACAACTGCAACAATGAACAATGAAAACAGGAAAATGACGCAAAAGTTATTACATTGTGCGTATGACCTCTCACTCTGTCATCCTTTTCCATTAATCGCTATGGTACATACAAAAAGAGAAGGAGGATATAACAAAAAACAGAAAACCGATCCTTATATCCTAGTCACCTGCGCTATGTTGGAAACGAGATCCTTCTTTTGGTGAATATTGTGGAAGTCTATTAAATGCATCGAAAGTAGGTTATCCTGCGACGAGTTCGTGGTGTACCGTGGGAAAACATCTTCCGAGCGCGCGATGTCAAGATTCAGGAATGCTGCATTCAATTTCATTTCCATTTGGATTTTCCTCTCTTGTGTTGATTAGGGATAATGGTTCTACCGTCCTAGGGGCCTTCCAACTGTCATTTGCCTTTGTTTCGTACAAAAAAAAAACCAACACACTTGCATCGACATCGGGAAAGGTTTCAAATTTCACAAGATGTGCACCGTTAGTAAAAATCTTTTAATGGATATTCCTGCCTAGAAGAGAGAGAAAAAAATTCCGATTTTGTAGGAGTTGGTAGTTCTGTCGTCCTGCACTCATAGTTTTTTTAATGGTGCGTTACGACACTTATAGATTTGGATTTACAAAAGCAAATAACAGGTTCAGGAAATACTTTCGTGTTTTTTGACAGCTTGTAGTTGGAATGTTGAGGAACTATTAACCAGGCAGCAATATCATCTGGTGCTGTGTAGGATTGATCTTAATTTAGTTTAAAGAGTGTACTTTTTTACTTTTTTTTAGGGGTCGATTTTTTAGAGGATTGTTTTTAACATTTGTGAGTGGAAGACAAATTCTCTTGCACAATGAGTACGCACAGAACTAAAAATAGCTACCTTCAACCCATAAATATTGAAATGAAATTTAAATGATACAAAAGGTAGTAGACTGCAAACGAATTTAGTGTTTTTTCTCCCGAAGTTACAAAGGCTGCGTAAAAGTAATAAACTGGCTAAAAAACAGTTACGTCAAGATTTTGTGTGCGCACTGACATGTGAAGGTTGACGTTATCCACTGGTTCAATGAATTCTATTTTTTGTCGTTATATTACATTTTGTTTTCTCTCTCTCTTGAAGTTCTTTTCAGGTCCAAACCAAAAAATTCAAATTGTTTCGAATTAGTAGCCAAAAGAGAATTGTTGACGCATCTTGGCAGCACTCGGTGTCGGTATGAATGGGAATGTTCGGATATCTAATAAATGTCAACTGAATGCAGGCAGGATTTTCTTGGCCAGATTTGTCGGCTACCCCTCTACACTGAAAAAAAAAGTCGTCGTCATATTGACGAATGGCGGTTTTCAATATGATATTCATTGATATGACGTACTTTTCATCAATATGATGAACAAATTCATGAAAACTTTTTTGACGATTGACGAACCGTTTTTCAATATGAAGAAAGTGCATTCATCAATTTTTTTGGCAGGATTCTTATAAGATTTTGGCAAATTTTCTCATGTAATAGGTTCATAGTTTCATCAAAACATTTCATCAATATGATGAAAATACTTATTTTGATGAACTTAGTTATTTTTTCATCCAGTTGATGATTTAATCTTCTCATTGATGAATAAAATCATCATATCGACTACCGTGTACGTAGATAAACACAGACAAAGAAACAAAGCGTCCATTCCATATTCGATTCAGTTCGCATTTCAAAGTTCAATAAGTGAGACGTAAAAGTGTAGTGATCGCGAAAAGTTTAAATTTCAAAAGAAAAAAAAATTAAATAAAAGTGATTTCGTTATAAGTGCTACTAAATACTAAAACAATTGGAGAAGTTAATTTTATTATTATTAAACAAATTATATTGTTAAATTATATTAATTTAATCCCGTTCATCTTGTCTGCATTGTCACAAAATTATTTTGTAAGGAACATCAAATATCACAGGTAGGTAATGTTATAATAATTTTTAAGTCGATGTAATTTTTCTTATACATATTTGTTAAAAGAACATTACCTTACGTGTGTTGCAATTTCTCTATATGTGTTTCCATTTTTTTTTTTGATAATTATTTTGCGAAATAAATTTGGCCATTTTTTTTACTAATCAACTCAAGATTTTATCATATCGATGATTGCGTTTTTCATATTGACGAATACGATTATATTTTCATCATATTGATGAACGATGAATTCAAGGTTTCATAATATTGATGATTGCATTCATCGCATTAACGAATGCGTTTATCTTTTCATCCTATTGACGAATGCGTTAATATTTTCATCATATTGATGATGGCTTTCGAAATATTTATGATTTCATTTTTATAGTTTTTTTTATATAAATATGATGTATGCTTTTTAAATATGATTAATGTGATTTATTATTAAGTACTTTGTTATTAGATTGCGGAACTTTTAAAACGAATGAGTTTAACTAATTCCTTTAAAATTTAGCTAAACATTCCACGCAGCAGTACCTATGTGAAATTTGAAGACTGCGAAGCCCATAAAGGTAATTAATATCATTTATACTATTTACATACTACAATTTACAAAGTTATTGTATTAATATTACAATTCCTCTTTTCATTTATAGAAAATGCGGTTCTTTGTCTTCTTAAAAGTCTGCACAATTACCTGCTTTGAAGCCGAAGGCGTTCAGCAAATAGAAGAACATTTGGATTTTTTTAAATACAAAAAACAACAACATATACTACCTTTAATAAAGTCGTATTTGTACTCAATAGCACCATTAAAAGAAATTTTTCTACTATGCTAAGCACAATTATTGAAACACTTAAGGACCAATAAAATTTAATACTTTAAGTCCATTTGGTTTTGATCTTGTAGTTTGGAATATTTTCAGAAAAAGAATAATTTTGAGTTGATGATCTTAGGTCTTTGGCTAAAGGTACAAAATCATCTATCTAAAAAGTACGATTTCTGTATTTATATAGTGTGATGGAGTAAGTATTTTAATAATGACTTTTTAATGGCACCTTTTCTATTTCTAGGTGAATATTTACGTCAATCCACTACATAATAAAGCATTTCTATTCATTGTGCTGATGATCGAATCTACGAAAATTATTAATAAATAATACACTTATTGATATAGAGAGTCATAGTTTCTCGGATATTACATACATATGGAACATCATGGTGCACTGGTATACCAGGGCACTTTAAGAAAATATTCGTAAAAATAATACTACTTACAATTTACTTATATTAACTTGAGGTGTCTTTATATACCAGTGATTTGAAACAAAATTCATATGCAATCTTAATGGTTTATATGACATCCGAGAAATTATGAAGTCTCTACATAATAAGATGATTATTTATTCTTAATTTTGTTGAATTGAACCAATTACAATTAATTATATTGATGTTAATATTCACTAGATTGATGAAAATAAAACATCGTATATATAAATATATTCCTAAAAGTGATGAAAACGATTCTTCATATAAATGAATGCGACCATCAATAGGAAGAAAGTGTGCATCATATTGATAAACAAATTTGTCAATGTGATGAATACATTCATCTCATTGATGAAATTGGAGGGGAATTTCGGTTCATCATATTGACGAATTTTTCATAACATTGATGAACAAAGTTGATGAATGACGAACGAATTTTATAATTTTCAAAGTTCATCATATTGAGGAAATCGGTTTCATCATAGCAACGAACAAATTCACTGGACTAAAATTGATGATTTTTTCATCATATTAATGAACTTTTTCATTACTATGATGTACCTTTTTGGTTCAGTGTATAAACGACAACTGAACAGACTATTCACGCGACCAATCTGTGGAAATAAAAACTGAACCAGGTAGGTACATTTAAGTCAGTCAGCTGTCAGACTTACTAAACTATAGAAATCCGAACATGTCCAATTAAAATGCAGCAAATAGATCTGTTCGTTTGATTACGAATTCGGACTAACTAACTACCTACATAAGCGTTCGCAAATTTTGTCATAAGTTCCTCTCTCTCCACAAATCTAAATAAATAAACGCAAAGTGAAGTTTAAGACAGCAGGGGATAGAGACGGCATTGGAAGAAAAGGTGAGAAAGTGAAAATGGGAGAGTAAATATGACTCAAATCCTCAATGCTAAAAGTTTCTTAATGTGTTTATAGTTACCCCCTTTTAATAACGAGGGTGTACTGAAGATACCATTCGAATCCCATTCCCAACTGACCATGCCCACAATAGAATATAATTATACTTGCATGATAAAGGAATTCGGTCCCAAAGGGCAATTAAATCGGTCCACGTTACGTCATTCCCAAATTCCACAGAAACGAATGCATCGAGCATCGGGGAGGGCATGCACCTAAGATTGCTCTGCCACTTCCAAGAACTCAAGTTCAATCGGGACCATCACGAAACATATAATTTCCCATTCGTCCATTCCAGATCTATCTATTCTCCAAAACGCAAACGCCCACCTTCCTCTTGTGCATTTTCCTTTTATCATTCTTTTCGGTCATTTATGAGGAAATCCAAACTGGACAAGGGTCTCAGTTTTCAGATCAAGTTGAAGAAATCAATCAGTTTGGCCCGTAAATTACAGGTTGAAGAGCGTGCTCCATAGGAACTCACATTCCACACACGCGCAGGCTAGAAAAACAATCGTCACCAATCGTGCTTAATTATTCCGAAACGACTGATAAATCAGCGCTGAGTGGTTTTCCACTTATTTAAACCCCATGAGACGTAACACGCTGCTCGCACTTTGATGTTTGAATGTGATTTATATGTCGGACAGCGGAATCACATGCCCATTTGGCATCAAATCATCGGCAAACTAATTAATTGCTAGCGAAAAATAGACAGGAAGTAGCATCAGGCTCACGCAGCAGCAGCACAGCTTCGACATTAGTCCCAGCTACTTGCACAGATTGGATTTATTTAACGACTGCCAGGTGGTGGAGAAACAGAAATGCAAAGCGACACATCTATCGGTAATTTATGTGATTTTAATTTGAGATATTCATTTTACACTCCCCGTCGATGTGCGTGCTCGGAAGATCGCTGGAACGAAAGGGACTTGAGGCGGTTTTAATCACTTATTGCTAGCAGCATGTACTTGCGATCGCTCTTAACATCCTTAAGAGCAGCATTCAAAAGACGAAGCATTTGTTATTTTTTGTTGTATTTTCCGACGCACACCTTTCCACCGCGCCACACTGTTTCTAATAAAAATAATCCCCCGCCAAGCAGTGCCTCCCAAAAATAAATAAATAACGATCTCGCATTTTGAAAACACATCTACTCCGTCATATTTCCTGTTTACCAACCGCGCAAATCTTCTTTTCCAATCCAATGGCAGCCGAACAATTATTTCAGGAGTATCTGATGCGGATATGTGTCTGTGAGGAATTTGCGCGCACCTCCCACAGCTGGCTTTTATTGAAACTCATTTCAAATTTGCAGCATGATAGGTGCGCGAAAGGTTGAGTTCAAGCGCTCACCACCGTTAGCTGATGGTGCTGCCAGAAATAGACTCATCGCATCGGTCCAGACAGCTCCGGCAGTGTGATTAGTTCACGCAGTGCCACATTAGCAGTGGGCCCGCAACTTCCACCAGAAGTAAGAGTTTCCTTCTTCGTTTTCCCATAACACCACAGGTTGGGTACATGGGGGTTGCCAGCTATCGCTGAAAAAACGAACGCTCGTAAACACTTGCTATAGCTATGAATTATTTAATTTCTCCCGCGCGGTCTTTTGAATAGCTCTTGAGCACTCTGGCCTTTGGCACCTGTAGAAATTAAAAATAGCCCCATGTCGAGAATTTTCGGCGTTCTAGTCGGAGCGAGTATTGTTTCTTTTTTTTTTAATGTGTGGGATGTTATGGATTCGAAAATATGTGAGGAAATGTTATTTTAGTTGCCTTGTGTCTATCGAGAGCAGATTTCCCTGCTCGTGTTTTAAGTTATTGGATGAGGAAACGACCACCGCCGCCTTCATGTGCACAGGCGCGATCAGGAGGAAAAGACACGAAATAAATTAGAAACGCATATGGAATTAGGTTACTTGCGTGATGGTTATTATTATTAAACGAGCTGGAGTTATGCAATCCCAAATTGATTGTTTAATTTTTTACTTTATGTTTTCTGTAATAAATAGGGGACTTTGTTTGAATTAACGAGACATGTCGGAGCCGCTGGGCAAGGTGTTGAATGGGTGGGTTCAACGAATCAGCTCTAAATAGCCTACAACAATTGCAAGTCACGGGAAGACAGAGTTCTCGTCGAATATCTTCGATTATACAGAGAGATAGTTTGGCGCATGAAATTTTAAAGCTGTAGGCAAATTAATTCCGTTTAAGAAAAGCTGCGTATAGGTATAGTTGGCGCAACAGGATCTTGTACTATACACCTAACTTCTCAGGACCATTCCTATTGTGTGAAAAGGAACAGCGTTACTGGATTAGTTATTCGTCTACAAAATAAATTTTCCAAGAACCCCTGGAACGTTGGTCTCCGTTAAGGCGTCGGTCGTTAAAAATCATAAGTGTACTTTTAGATTTTCACAAGTACAAATGCGGTCGGACTTAACCACAACTTAAATTTTTAGTACAGGTATAATAAAAACCCACGGTACGACTTTTTAATTAAAGAAATATCTCATACAGACAACGACATTGGTTAGAAAAAGCTTCGCATTATTTTCGTCAGATGGCTAGGACAAGTGGAGCTTCAAATGCAAATGGAAAACACAACGCTTTTGAAAAACACTTCACCTTAAACGACTTAAAATTCACAACTGGAGGTAGTTATACCGTCGAAGCTGATGTGCTGAATGATTTTAATTGGTTAATATGGCAGTTTAGATTGTAATTAGACAGTTCCGCCGCTAATTTAGTACTGCCAGTTTTCTTTACTATGCTATGTGGTAGCCTAAAACTTTTAGAAAGAACTGATAGATTCCGCTTACAGTAGGTGACAGACAGTGTGACCAATTTCAAATAAAATTTGAAATCGTGCTAAGTTCAGCAGTTTAGCATGTTTTTTTTTGTATAAAAAAAGTGCTTAAAATCATGCTAAACATGTTTGGAAATCAAAACCAGTTTTTCAGGAAAAATAAGATATATTTCACAAAAATATCAATAAATAAAAATTACTTCGTGACGCTTACTATGTATTACATAAAAAAATATTTTAATTCAATTAAGTTCAGTCTCTGTTCGTTGCATAAAAAAAAATATAATCTATTCGTTGAATAGATGTGTTCACTTTGAAATGAGAATTGTAATGGCTTGTTCACACTTAGGTTCGTCTACTTTGATATTATTTTATTATTTTTATTCATTATTTGGCTAAACTAAAATCATACTAATTTGTCATGCTAAAAAAAAATGCTGGCATGATTTGAAAAATGAGAGGCTAAAAATAAAATAACCCTGCTAAATTTAGCAGGAAATATGCTAAATTGGTCACAATGATGATAGGTAAGCGATGAAAAAACATCCTTTTCTTTCCATTGCCTTTGATTGGTAATATTTCCTGTGATCCTCATGTAACGTAGTCCAAAGCTTCCCAGACCTCCAGTTGCTGATAGTCAATTTTCCTGGCGAAACCTCGGATACAAGTTTTCAAGACCCTATTCAAATCTATTCTCTAAATTTCCTCTTAAAACTAAATGAAAAAAATTCCAAATCCCAACTCTTCAGCGGTCACCCTTCAACAAATAAAATCAACTAAAATTTACAACATTATGATGTTGGTAGGTACTAGTGCTTATTCCTAATGAACACAAGAAATACATTAATCCAACACCTACCGCATTACATCTGTTATCTGTACGAATACTATGCACATGTCCAGCACCTTAATCAGTCAAACAGTCTTAGATCATAAAACACTAATTGATTGTTTCTTAAAAGCAACATTGCCATGAAAACACGTGTCATTTTCATCGCCAGTCACTACCTATGGCCAGGGCTGTTTCCCTCTTCCTTATTAAAAATAAAATACCAAAGGCAGACTGCAGCGCGTTTAACTGATTCCGATTCGGAAAGCATTTCCAATAATTGGCAACCACTGATAGGTGCATCGTGATTTATTTTATTACGTCAAAAAACGACCGAATGCGAGAAACTGGAAACACCGCGAACGTTATGTCATCTGCAAATAGCAAAGAAACGCAACAAATATGGATCGAAATTGGTTCAATCGCAGTAGCCAACGGCAAAGCCAGCCAGACACGGCAGAGGAATCACGGCTGGTAGTGCTGGTGCAGAGCGCAGACACCTAGGTAGAGCACTAGGCTAGCATGTCAACAAACTACATACCGATAGCGTATAAACAAACGACGACGAAGACGACGACAACAACCACGAAGACCAAACAAACAGGTCTGTGATGCAGTCACAGAGCCCCAGAAATAGTCACAGTGTTGTTGGCGGCGGAGTGGAGCTGTGGACCATATGCCCCACAAAAGCGGAGCTGTTCGCAAATGTGTAATGAATGGCGGGTTTCGGTACTTCTACCGGTTCGACTCAAACAAAACTTTCACCTTTCACGTAATCGTTCCGTATATTGCAGCAATCGGTGTATGTGCCGTGTGCGATTGCACTCGGTTGGTTGGTGCACGTTGTGGTGCAGTGCATCTCCTCCACCAGCCGCAGCGGACCGATTAAAGAAGGCGATTTCTGTCGAACTGTCTATCGTAGCTTTGCTGGCTTATGTAGCTAACTGCATCATAGTACAAAGTCTAGCTGTCTAGCGCGGATACGTGTCAAGCTGCTTCCAACACAATTAAGCGGTTACATGTTTTCATGGACATTTGCATTTGCCTGGCATGGGCTCTTTTTTTACCACAAGGGATGTATATCGCTCTTGTAATAGGCAAGGTGTAGGCGTCCAAGCGCTAATGAGCCTCCAAGGAGAATTTGTCCAGGAAACGCCAATTACGTACATGCGACTTTTAGTTTGAGTTTGTGAGGTATTGAGCTATTACATACCTGTTGCTCTGAAGTTGGAAGCAATGTTGTGTCATCGGAGTTGGCTGTGCCAGGCGCTAGCTGTACTGGGTTACTGGGTAAATAGGGATATGGCGGTTTATATTTCGTTTGGTGAGCTTTGTAATATTTTAGTGGGTTACGATACTTTTCCCTTTTTCAATCTTATTTCATTTGTTCGACAGCTGGACATTGTATGCGTTAAATGACAGATCAAACTATATTGGATATCTGTTATAAAAAGTCCATTCATGAGCTACTCCAACAAAACACTTGACATAAAGCACACGACACAATTCGTAGTTGCAACAATGTACAAGGCCACTTGAGTGCATGGATGAACTTCCTATTGATGTTGATTGTTTTCCGAGCTGGTCAACATTGTATTAAATTAGTTTAAAAAATATAAGTTGACCTCGTTATTTGTATTTCATTAGGCTCTTTCTTCACTCTTGGTTTAAGACGCATTTAAGAGTTTTGTTTATTTTTTGTAAAAAGGATAAGCAGTTCTAACAAAAGAGACATTCTATATTTAGACAGCCAGACCTTCCTTTTCTGATTGGCTTTTGAGAGTTCCACTTTTTTCCTTACAAGGTTTAAAAAGGGGGAACACGGTCTTCAAATCAAACTGGGATTACAACCTTTTTGACGCCAGAATGTAGACATATATTCGCATTCAACAAAGTTTCGTGGTAGAATCAAAGCGGCGATCTTTCTTTGGGTTACGAAACTTACTGCGAAATGAAAAAACATTAATTGTACAAGATGGCGTCTTTCGGAAGATATACGGCAACAAGATATAAATCGCTCTAGGTACTCCTGAAGAACGCAGAATAATGGTTTCGATTTTTATGCATTACAATTGTCAGAGCGTGAATTTTGGCCGTCAAGATCGCCTTATCTTTTATTAGTGGGGTTTTTTGAAGTCACGCGTCTATGTCAACAAGTCTCAGACTCTTAAAGCCCTCAAAGAGAATATTCTAAGGACCTAGAAATGGAAAACGCCATAAATCGGTCCCAAATGGTCATCAATTTTGGCGGCGGCCACTTAGCCGATAGCATTTTCCCGATTGAATTTAAAAAAAAAATTAAATTCATCGGATAAACATAATCCAAAAGAGAACCAAAGTTTTTCATTCATAAAAAAATTACAGCCCGAAGAACATCAGGTCTTCTTCTGAACTTCTGCGCTACCTTGTAGGTAGTTACTTACGGAGTGTTATCGAAAGTTCGAATGGCCTCGATTTATCAAAATTTGATTGAGTATACCTACCTTTTGCATAATTTTCGATTTTTTTTCTAAGCCCTCGGCACGGATTAGCTTTGGCAAATGACGCACGAGTGAACCAACTGCCCACACCCATTTTGCGTTTTAGCTTCATTTTTAAAAATCCATTCAATCGTTTTCAAAAATAAATTTCAATCGATTTCGTCTGCCTACTAAATACAACCGACCGATAATTCTCAAATTTCATAAGTACAAAGTGTACGTACCTGGCCTCCGGCCTTCAGGATAACTGCGGTTTCGTTGTTCGCTTTTATTTTCCGTCTGAGAAAAAAGAACCATTCTCGAAGGTTTCAGTAGGGACCCCATTAGAATCTGGTTATTATCTCCTAAATGAACTCGATGCCCTGTCCTTTTTGCCATTGAAAAGGTTTTGTTCTTTTTTTTTATCAATCTCAAGAAGGTACGAGTGCTGCAGCCAGATATGCGGGCACTGGAATTCGGATTATGTAGATTTTGGATGATTGAACAACGTGCCTACTCTTTACAGTGGTTGGGTTTCGTTGAGGACAAAGTGATGATCCACTTGCGTAATTTGTTTGATATTTAAAACCATCCTCGGGGGAACACCTGCGATTATCTGATCTCTTGCGGATATATAAGAGTTTTTTTTCCTCTGATGTCTTCAATTATGCTCTGCGACTGGAAAGTGAGCTGGTTGAGCAGATTTGCATGCGTTGAAAAAATTGTTTATTTTTTTAACGGGTTTAGGATCTTCTTGGAATGCATCTCAGTATGTAAAGTTCGAAAACCGCACTTTTGATTTATTTTTACGAAAGGTAGACAAAACTTGAGTGTAGCCGTGAGTGCCAGCTGTCAGTTGAACAAATTTGATAAAGTTAGTGCTTGCTATCATAGTCGGATTGTTTCCTTTTCGGGACTAGTTTTCTGAATTAATTTTTGTTTTTGGATAACAAATCCATTTTCTGATTGCTCTTCGAGTTCGAGCTCCTTTTTCTATTTATAAAAAGTGTTAAGTGTATATAGTGATTTTTAAAATCCAAAGGCAAGTTCCTGGAGAAAGATCGTCTTATGTAAAGTATAGAATCGTAAGCGAATTCGTTTCGCAAGAAAATATTGTTTTCCCTCCCCATAGAAGTGAAAGAAAATGTCAAAAGCAATGCGGATTGTCTCCTTTTTATGCACGCCAACAGAGTAACCCCTCCGACTGAAACGCGCTTTTATGCCATCGTCCCCTGACAACTGGAAAGATCTATAGCATATTCCCCGTGGGGAATACCCTGCATACGCCTCACGTTTGCAACCACCTTCTATTATCCCATTTACTTCCGTTCCGATTTCCGTATTTACACAGATGCTACAATCAAAATTCTAATCGGGTGACATATGCAGAAAATGGGATGCGGAAAATACCACCCCATCCGAAACGAGTTTTTCTCCGTGTACATTCTATTTGTTTATTGCTGCTTGACGATGGGATTCCACCCATTAACGGAAAAAACGACTCAAGGCCACAGGGGTGTACTTCACCCAAACCCAGGAGTACAGCATTCGATTTGGGTTGTCTTCGGTTCCCCTAATGCTATAAAAACCGCTTCCGTGATGAGTATCACGTGTTTGCGAAGCCTGTAGTTTGTCGCAGCAAGTGCATGTGGTGACGATAAGTAAGTGTGGGTACAGTTTTTCAGATCTTATCTGACAAATTTAATAAGTTTCTGTCAAATGTTTTCATCTAATCGAAGTGTGTTGTACATTGATTGGGAGTTTACGATAATTCAAAAACAAGAAGACAGTTCATATTCGGCAATATAGTTTCCAAGATTTCATCGGTTTTCCTTTAATTGTCAATTTTAATGAAACACGAACTGATTTTGTCGCATATTTTAAAAAGAATGCAAAATCATCGATAGTTTATTTACACCAAATGGCGATGGTTGCGTTCAGTAAGTAAAGCAAATAAATTCATCAGTAAACAATCACTTAGCATAAAATGCAATGAAAGGTTGGAATATTGAGCATAATAAATTAATAAAACTAAGCAACTTCCAATAACAACTTCCTTCGCAGAGCAATAGTTCCTATTTCGATAAAATGTGAGCATACCTACTCGTCTGTGACTATTTGCCTTTTGACGGGAAAAAGTTTCCCACAGAACACTTGACATATCGTCCCTCTTTTAACGCCAACAAACTCCCCTCGAAGCATTCATTGACCCTTTGTACCCATCAGTTCGTTCGAAGTAAATCTTGTGACAACAATTTCAAAATACGTTAGAGCGTGAACAATCATAATATTAACGACGATCCCCAACCGTAACAGTAACGTGGAGTACTTTATTCGTTCTCGTAAGTCAAAAATGTGCAAGAAATATATTCTTTCGTAGAACTTTTGGGTTGTTAACCAGTGGATAGTGTGCTGGACTACTGAGTTCAGTCCCCGGAAAACACGCAAATTACATCTTTCCACCTCTCGCGAACGTATGACAGACATGAATGACAGTTTAACTATATTGACGCATTGCAATTAAGACAAACTTTGTATGTGTCTCAAGTAGAAGTATTTTTTTCAGCACGTAGCTCCAGCTAAATTAGTATAGACATTTGTAAAGTTGGAAATAGGGTTTAGTAGGTTTTTTGGTTGCTTTGATATAAGCTGTCATACTGACTCCGCTTTGTGACATTTGTGATCAGTTTGATCTGGGAAGTCATTATGAATAGAATCTACTTTAAAAGCGCTATCAAGTTATCCGAATCCACTTTAAAAATTAATTCCCGCAACATATGCCAATAATCCGGACAAGATGGAGGTAGTTTCAACAAAATGGCGTTAACCACTGACCGCCACTAACTTTTTGACATTAAAGTTTGGCGAGAGAACCATTTTACATAATGAACATGTCCAAGAGCGTGCGATCTGTCTGAGCTACAAAAAATCAGGCATATTCCCAGAGGACAATACAACGCATAATAATAAAGTGAAGAACTAAGATGAAAGTTCCCTTTCCCTTGGCATTCCTGTCAAACTCCATTTTCATTTATGCAAGATCAATGTGAAAAATACATCAGTGCTGGATATACAACTGTTTAGAAAGCAATGCAAACGAGACCTGAGTGGAAATGTATAAAAAAAACGAAACGAAAACGAAAACCGCTTTCGCATTCTAAAAAACAAAAGAAATCATGGAAAAACGAAAATTTGCCCAATTTATACCTCAAAAGAGAACAAAGATAACGAGCACGAAAAGCTGTCGTCCATTCGAAAATGTCTTTCGTTTTCGACTTTGGGTACGCCAATGTTATTTCAAGCGTAATCTCTCAAAAAGTGATTGACATGCGTTTCACTTGATATTCCCATCAATTCCATACTCGGACATCAAAATCGTATCACAATGCTGGATCATAATCACAAGTCTCATTTCCCGACCCCATGATCTATTCTCTAAAATCTGAGTCTATTAACACAAGGAAGCAACATTTCATTACTAAGTCGCATCCGACGGATGCAAGGGTAGTTTCAGGTTTAGAATATCAACCTCATCGCCACGCCATCCCCCGATGAATTGTATTGTGGTTGCAACAGAACCCCAGCATTGAACAACTGTCTCCAACTTTGCCCACATTTGGGCTTTGTGTTACAACACAAGGAACTGAGCCGCACACCCACACCTAAATGCAGAATCATCATCCTTGTGACTTCCTCATTATTCCACAGTTGGTCCATCCACTGTTGCCGGTCGTCGTCGGTTGTGTTGTCGCAACCAACAACAAAGTTCAAAATGAAAATGTCTACAAATCATCTTGTGAAGGCTTTTGAAATTTCTCTTCCTTGAAAATGTTCATCTTCCTGCTTCCGGGATAAAATGTTCATATTTCGAGGACATTTTCAGGAAATAAAATACGATGCCATCCCAACTTCCTGTATGTGATATGCCGGCGTTACGCCATCGCCACCCACTGCCAATATGAAGAATACACAACGGTGAACCTATAGAGTCGGGCTGTCCCAATCCCATTTCCCATTTCCCATTTCCCTTGTACCCAGCCAACGACGACAACGACGACGGCGGGTATCTCGTTATGGTTTTTGCATAGTTGTACGGTAACCCTCCAGCAGTCTTCCCGGTTTGTGAATCTGAATCGGAGACTGGGGCGCTTCAGGTTATTACGGAAGGACATTTTCTAACTTGTGTGTCAGTGCAATGTGCTGTGATGTAGGTATCTTGCAAGGAAGCGATGGCATCGCACGCTAAGGCCATAATCGCACTTTTAGATGCTCACCCAAGGACGCCTCACACTCTTGCATTGAAATGTATACGCTCAAGTAATTTAGTTTAAAGCATGGAGTGCTTCATGCAAGTGAAAAGGACGAGCTTGCAACAATTTCTGAAATGTTCAACCTTTTCACCACTTACTCCGCTTTGAGTCTCGCTCTCGATTATGCGATTTAAAAGGGGACCGTTCTGATTACCAGACGAGTTGGGGTGGGTGCCATTCCACCCTATGGCTCTTCCGGAGCGAAGGGTTGTTTGTCCTTGTGCAGTGCATACATTCATGTGCGCCGGGATGTGTGCTGGGTTTTGCGGAAGCGGATGTACGGAAACTAGTGTGGTAGGTAGGCTATGAGGTCGCACTGCTTCCTTTTCCTTGTAGAAAAACTCTCTCAACTCGCAAGCACAATGGAGTTTGGCTTAAGCTTCCTCCTTGATGTATCCCACTCAATACTTGACAATTCACATGCACGTGCTGGAAGAATAGTTATTTTTTGCGCTTTGCATTTAGCGCGCAAGTGGGTCTGGCAGTGCTCACTGACCATCTAAAAAGTGGCCGTCATCGCTGACGACAACGAGCTACTGGCTCATCAATTCCAAGTTGAAAGACCTGCATTACGTACAGTGTGTAGCCGTAGTCGTAGCCGTAGCCGATCCGAATGTCCAAATACCTTGACATTAGAGGAGTGACTGTCTCCGGATAGAGATTGAGTGTTAGGGAGCGACGAGGTTCGTTCGTTTCACCTGAGCTGACAGAGTTACTTAAACGTGGTAATTTTCCCTACAGACGTCGTCATCTTCTCCACGCAGCACTGATCAGGAAAAGGAAGTATGTGTAGCGGAGCATGATGCGTTTCCTCTATGAATAGGGTCTTACCTGTGGCCGGTGAAGATGTGATTTTATATGCCACATGCAATCGTCGTACCTACCTACGTTAGTGCGACGAAGACGATGGTTAACAACCTGAACGACATAAGTCCCCATTCGCCATAGTAGACGCGAGCAATTAGGTGCCACAAAATGGGACAACTGTATCGAACGCAACTTCCGAAGAATCAGGGCACCTGGAATGGGTACATCCTAAACGTCGTCAACGCGTTTAATTTCCTTAACTCTCTACTGCGTAGTTGAGCGCTGGAGAATGGTGATAGCGAAACCTTGTCACGTCATCCAGCTTACCAGCATTTATATAATCAACAAAGCGGAGTCACATATGCGCCTATCGCCAGCGCGCCGGCAAAATCCTGGATGCACTTCTTGTTGGCCACTGCCAGTTGGCAGTTCTCTTTTGGTCATTGTCTTCTGGAGTCAGAAAAAGGTAGTTCTTAAGCAGTCTTGGCCATCTCTGTATGCAGTTCACGGGTGCAAGACAGTTCTGTGGCACGTGAAGGAACGTTAATTCAGTCATTCGTAATGCGTGTATACCGCGCTACAAGCTACACACTGGTAGTCAGTCGTCCGCATTCGAGTTACCAATAATGATGATGATCATCATCGCTGCGGTGATCAGTGTCATTGCACTCCTTTGTGGGTCTCCTGGGTTCTGTGTTCTGTTGTGTTGAAGTGGTGGTGGTGGTGGAGGCTTCAATTCTGGAAATAATTTGATGTTTTGCTTGGGATGCCCCTTGCGTCTAATGGTCGTACGTGTAAGGCTGAAGCGGAGGCAATAGATCGGCGGCCGTGTCGGTGTAATCACGTGGTGTGCCTCATGTTTGTTCGACCAACTCGGAATGCGGATGAGTCCATCGAAATTACCATTTTGTATGCAAGTGCAACTGTTTGAGGGACTGTTTTATGGGTGGAGTTGGAGTGTTCGAGTGTACGTACTGACGTACTCGTATGTGCTTCGTTCTTGTAATGATCCCGGATCTCCGGCGGACCTCGAACAGAATTCACTGTGGCACACACGTACACGTTTGTTTTTATTTCTCTTCACATCGAAGATCGAAGAATGACTCTTTTCCCACGGAAGGTTGTTTTTTTTTCTTTTCTAAAAGCGTTTAGTTGGGCCTAAATTTATATAACCTCTCGTAGGATGATTGCAATAGGCATGACAGGGGTGTGATCATTCGAATAATTGAAGCGTATTACATATTTTGTTTCGCTTTAACAAATTACGGGAATAAATAAATCAGGGTACTTTGAGTGGAATAAATGAAGGTAGTAGTCAATTCATTGTTTACAAATATGTGATTATATGCGTAGAGAAGCAAGCTGGATAACATATTTCTTCACCTACGATAGAAAATGCTATACTAAAAGTAGCAAGGAAAAGGTTCTTTTGCGAAATGTATGTACTAGAAGGACGGTTTTGTAAGAGAAGTCTTTTTTAGCGCTAACATTACTTTGGTGTCAAAAAAATCATTAAAAACTGTAAATTGGTGATTTTTGGAGTGATTTTGGATGATCCAGCCCTATTAATAAAATGCTTCCAGTCAGCCGTTGCACATTAGTTTAACTATTCGGTGATTAAAAGACTTTTTCAAAGGTATATATATAAACTTTATACCTCCACCAACCAGTTATTTAAATGTTCAAATGCAAACAATCTTATACAGTTGGGAACACTGCACCTAATTCCAATCATCGCCAGCTGAGATATTGTTGTAATTAGCTTTTCACTTGTTCCTTAGCCGTCAAATATCTATCAAAAATGGTTATTAAAAGCATTTGTGCTTATTCGTTGGACAAAGCTGAGTTTTAACCTAGTTGGCAGCTATTTTGTTTTTATTATTAACGCTTATCGACAGAAACAAGAAAAAAGAAAAATGCAAAGTGTTTAAAATTCAAACAAAAAATCTATAAGTATTCCAATATACATAAACGAACTTGGTCAGCATGATAAATTGCATCTGAAAATGTAATGTAAACTGCTGAAAGTTAATAAAGTGTCAAATTCTTGATGCATCTGGTAATGCTGTCGCAGCATCATATGCGTCGCCGTTAGGTTGGTACCACTTGCACAGCTACTTGGAATGTAAAACGTAGGTCTGCCGTCGAAATTGATATTAAAGTTCCAATCTGTTTCACAGTTTTAAATTCATTATTGCTGTGGAAATGCTACCACCTAAAAACGACGTTTTTCAGATCAGCAAAGCTTCAGACGCCTGTTGTAGTCGTCAGAAATACATTTGAACACTCGCTGAATAAAGTTGCTTTCGCTTTCTTTAAACTGTACCCACGACTTCTGCTGTAAAAGTTGTACCCTGTGCCAAAGTTGTGGGACCCCAGAGCAATCTTATTTGTTTACGAACACCCTGTTCAGATTTTAATATCGTTTTCCATTTGGCAAAAAGAAGCGTCCGGGAGAGTCCGGAATCGAAACCATTCTGAAACCATTCCATTGGCACCAAATGGTATTCTGCGAAGAGAGTTTCGCTTCTCGATTTGATGTCATAATCCACTCGAGAAGCGCTCACACAAGAGTAATTTATGTATTTTATACAAGTCAGCTGACAGAAGGCGTAGATAAAGTTGTGTCTTTTAACCAATACTTTTGTGGATTCAATTCAAAGCAGTTTTCTTGTTCCATTGGATTACAGATTAAGTGGATCCCCGAGTGAAACCAATGGAAAACGACATAATTTTGACTGCTCGGCTCAGTAAAATTTTTCTAAGCTTATTGGGCACATTCAAAACCTAGTTATCTTATGTCGAACAGATCGTTTTGGACTCATGTGACCGTTTTGAACAGGATCTGAACATAGAACTGAGTCACATCAAGTCAGTCAACTGTCAGACTTACTAAATTAGATACACGAACGTCCAAATTCAAAGCGAAAAATGGCACGAATCCAGAGAATTATGTGTCTGTTGTCACAGTTAAGGCTCTGCTGTGAACTAAAAAAAAACCTATAAAAATTGCATTTCAATTTCAATTACGTTTCAATCCCACACGTGCCGTTTTCTTTTGCCAACAGCGTAGAACGAAGAGAATGCCAATTGAAATGTTAAAATATAGCGCAGACAAAATACTTTGAATTTGGGAAAACGATGCGATCTCAAAAAGACTAATTCCGGAAAGTGATTCATTCATAAAATCAAATCTAAAACAATTTCCAGAATCTGAACTGCACAGTTACCGTCTTGTCTGATGCCAAAAACGATTTTAAAGCGTTTCCCCGCGTAGGCCACAACAAAGTGATCTGTCCCAAAACGGTCATTCCGCCCCTTTAGGGATTGTCTCCACAACCTCACCGATAAAAACTTATTACCCCAGGAATCGTGAGCAAAATTTAGATGAGCTGCCATTCGAATGCCTGTAGTCAGTACTCAAAAGTCACCTCTTCACTAATAAAATTATTTAAATACACCACTTAACCGGAATGACATAAATTTTTTACTCATAAAAACTAACAAACTGACAGAAACAAAACAAGAAAAAACGCACGTCAGACTCAGATCTGAGAACGATCGTGGACAGGGAGCTTTCGAGTGCCATCGAGTCGTCCGTCCGGCTGCTGCTGCTGACGAGAACAAACAGCTTTTCATCGATTATTGCCATGTTTGGTATGCAGAAGGTGTTATTTCCTGTTTAGAATAGCTGCCACAAATTCATTTAACATTACGTCGCGTAGTCGGTGGGGGCATACGGCATACATTATTATTTTTGGGAATTTATCCGCTGGCCGGTGGCTCACGCAGCCCCAAACAAAGTGCTCATCTCATTCCTTTGATACGTCGCGTCGGTCGGGCCAACGGCAATTGTCGACAGCCGACACAAATTGATAATTCAATTTAGCGAACATTCCTCCCGACCCGATAGTGGACAGATACCAATTGCTACCGTTCGTGGAATTGACGGCAGTTTATTTATAGCCAGCACACAGCACACCTACACGTAACCAAGAATCGTTAGGAAATCAGAAGACGAAGGATTGAATAGCAATCAACACGATCGTAGAATGCGACTTAAATTACCAGGTCCGGGCGAGTATGATAATTACCATTTATGTGCGGTTCGGCCAGCGGACCGTGGACATTAATATTCTGCTCCAAAATCTGGTCGCAGCTTTGCTCTGGCTCGGGAACCGAATTATGATAAGCGGATATGTCATACATAAATTCACCTGGGCCCATTATGGCACAAGAATGCCAATTCGATTCCGTATATCATGTGCACGACGACGGTCTCAAATAGCAACACTGCCCCGCCTCGGACTCCCATACCGATCGATGCCTGAGAATTTTTCGCGCGGCTAATAAATCTCTGCAGGTATAAGCAAAATTGAAGAATCCACAAAAAAAAGCCTCACCGATCGCAAGCATGTAGAACCTCTATGCCCGAGGGTTAAGTTCAAAAACTTTCACATGGTGTAAGGTTATCGGATGTCACCTAACCCCGCCGAGGCAGTTGTTTTATTTTGCATCGACGACGAGTCAAAGACCTGTCCTGCCAAAGGACAATGATGGAATCAATCTGTTCCCCATTAGAGTCTTTGATCGATGGCTTGGAGTATCATTGTGCTCTGGTGGAAGGAAAAAAAACAGGGAAGCCTGTTTAAGAGTGTAGGCACCCCAAAAGTGTAATTGATCTTGTTTGCGTTGGCAAAGTGAATGATCAGTCAAGCGTGATAATAGGCGCTGCATCTTTTTGAGTAGGGAACAAGTGTCCAGCCGTCGTCGTCCAAGTGGTTTTCTGAATGCTCTTTGTGAAGTTGCAGAACTTTTAGCCTTCACTTTGTAGGCACGTATGTATATGCATAAAGAGGAGAGTGCAGGTTGCCAAAACCGCAAATATGAGGACAGGACTTGTCTGTAATCGTTTCACAAGGAAATCCGAAAATTGTCATGCGTACGTATGTACATTGTACATCCTTTTGCCTTGTTCCCCAGCCGAATAGGGCCAGTGCGAATTTTTGAGTATAAGCAGAGGAATAACGTAAATATTTGGGTGGCTTCCAAGGTATCGTGGTTTCAGGTGACAAATTTGATCTGCATGATTGTTCAATGAAAGTCTGAGTAGTCGTAACTGTTGCGGCGTAGGAATTATTGCATAGAAGGTAGAGTAGACCTACATTGTCTTGATTGGTTACTACCATCCCCATCAGAACTTTAGAAGGCTAAGTAGTATGTTGTTCTCCTATGGTCTGTCATTGTTCATATATAATAGGCGTTGGTAGGGAAAGGGTTTTAGATGCAAGTTTTGTTTTCTGAATATTTAAATCACCAAATGTCTCAATTCCTATACGAGTCGAAAAACTCTCGTAGAAAAATAAACTGAACTCAAAGGTCGAATATATGTATGGGTAAAACCAAATTCCGTGCTCGTTCACGGACGACGCGATTCGAACCCAGTTTTCCACAGATTCTTAATTAAAAGCTACAGTAATTTGTAGTAAAATTATCAAAAATTCTTAAATAATCGTCAAAAGTGCAGTGAAAATAACTTTGTTTTCCAATTGAAACGTTTGGCTAGAAACAGGTTGGAGCAGTCAGAGCAACTGACAGCTTTTGACTGTCACCGACAGAATTCCATCGCGTATTCCAAACCTGAAGCATCGTCTTTAAATCTTAATTATAAATGTTGCAGATGCTACCAACCTGACGGCAAAAAAAAACCTACTATTAGTAGGGGGTTTTTTAATAAGGACGGTTCGAAGTTGAAATAGCAATAAGCTGTTTGTGAGGTATTAACGAAATCCTTTTTTTATTTGAAAGGTCCATATATGCCATTATGCATGATATGTAAAATCGTTTAGCATTAGAATCGTTTTGGATCACTCACCGTTGATGGTGATGGCCTAGCCAACGTCATTTCCAAAAAAGTATGGACCAATGTCACCGCCGTTCCAAAATCAGCACCAAAGAATAACTTTTCGTAGATGAACTGGACTGGACTTGGACTGCCTTGGGTACACTTTCGCAGACCGGGGCATTGTTCTCGTCCGATCTGGCGTTCCTTTGACGAACTCGTGTTGGCAGATTGTGCACCGAACCGGTTGTCTTGAATTTGACTACAACACGTTGGAGTTTGGACAGTCGACTTCTAGTCTAGCAGCTGTTGCTATTCTCAATACCTGTCATTTCAAACTATGTACTTACTGTCCGCTGGGGTTTTTTAGTTCATAGTAGTAGTGGTTCTAACAAAGACGGTTATTTTTTTCAAGCCGCATTCATCCCTTTAAAATCTTTTTAAGCGCGTAGTGATTTACTTATCGTTTTGCCGTATCTGCCGGTGCCTCCATCCCCTTCTTTCCAATCGGTTGTCTAATCCACAAACCGAAACCAGGCTGCCATTTTTTTCTTTACCAGTTGGGTGTTTTTCGCTTAGATTAAGTTAGTCTTTCCCTATACAATATAAATCATTTCACTCGTAAGTCGTCGGACAGCAAAAATATTTACAAAAAAATACTAAATTCTAATCAACGGGCATTAGGAAATAATCTTTTTTTTTTTAAAGTAGGTGGATCTGAATGTCCAAAGGGTTGCAAAGATATAAATCGATTGATCAGAAATAGGGGTTTCATTATTTTTTATTCATAACGAAAATAGTATTGTATTTCCTTAAAATCCGAATAATCCGAAAGTCGCTGATTCGAAGACCTTTTTCCTCCATCCCATGTAACAGAGATAACCAAACTCGAAGCTATGTCCATTTGAAAAAAAAAATAACATTAAAAAAAGAATTTCCCTTTGTACAGATATTTCGAGAAAAGGGGAAGCATCTTCACATATATCAATAATTAAGGACGTATATTGAAGAAAATTATCCAATTTCTACCTGCTCAACAGAGTAACAGAGGAAAAAAAAGTCTTGTAAAGAAAGAAACCAAAATGAAATAGGAAGAAATAAATGAATAGATACGAGTAATACCAAGAGGATGCGATCGCAGGTACAGTTCCATTGATTTACAAGTGATACGCACTTACATCCTGATTGTATGTGTTCCTTTTAACTGAATGGATTTCCAAGGAATTTCCACTCTTTCAGATACACATTCGGAGAGTGACCACTTGAACAAAACCTGAGGGTTCCCTAAAAAAAATCGGATCGCTTCATGTCCTTTACTTTGGCCAGATAAAAGGCTGACGTATACAGAAAAACACTTGTGTAGGGAATATCAAAAACAAAAAATTGAAGAAGAGGCGGGAAGCATCCAACAGAGTGTTGCTCTCGGAAAAAGGATTTCTGGAAGTGCCTACCGGCACCGACATTTGCAAATGCGTTTCCAAACTATGACACCTTGAATAAAGGGACAAGTGTTGGTGAATTACGATGGTCAAGGCAAATTTGATTGCTATCGTAAAACGGGGAACAATTGTATCTAATAATCCTTTTACGATGAGAGGTTTTGAAAGCCTCTCTGGTTGTCATTGGACTAATAATTACTTATAGTTTGAAGTCGTTGTTGGACCCCTTTTTAGGAAACTAGTCTTAAGCCGTGCATAGACAATACATCATTTTTGTTAGCAACTCAGCTTAAGAGCTAGGACGTTTTTTTTTTTTGGTAAGGGCAGCAGGAATTGAGATTCAATCGAAAATCTTTCTTTATTAGGAAGAAGAGTAGCAAAAGCACCATCATGCGGAAGAAGAAATTTGACTAAGGATCGATGAAACCACGCCAGTCAGATCAATTTTATTGGTGTAATATAAACTTTACTCCAGAATCAAACAATTATAGTATTTACCAACCGAAAGAGTCCTAGTCACTGTTATTAACACATATAAATTTTCAGGATAGGCAATTTTTTCATTTTTCATTTCCATTTGCTTTTCACCTGAATTCGTGCGAAGCTGCGATTCCATCAAGAACCAGAGGCAGCGATCTTCAATACTGTCAGTTAGAGCTTCGTCGGACCAGTCTTCCAATTCCCGAATAACTTCTACGCAAATGCACATTTCCTCCAGAAATATATATCCACAAATTCACGTCCGTCTGACCACCGAAACTAAAACAAAGGAGTGAGTAGTATAATAGTAGGTAAATTCCACTTACTTTTCAAAAGAGCACGCATAACATCATGTTCGTACCATTATACAGCCAGGCTTTTGGATTCTGTCAAAGTTTGAGCCCCATGGATCTACCTACCTACCTATTTAATATGTACGAGTGTCCGAACACGTACATTGCTCCCAGAATCATGAGACAAATCGTTAGAACGTTCGTAAGTATTGCTTAGCCCTTTGAAAACAGAAGATCCGAGGCGTCGTATCGTTTACGAACCGATGGCTAATATGATCAAGTATTGATTAAGTATGCAAGACCGCGCTCGGCTTCAAGAAATAAGTATTTTCCGTAATACGTGATAAAGTTTGGCCTGTGATTGGGAATGGTTTCGGTTCGTCTAATGTTTAATTTTTGTTCGCAATACTTTTCGGAGTCGAAGCTCTCTCATTCGTTGTGGTGCGTTTCCATGCTGCAATAAATGATTATGAAGTTCACATTCTAGCATATATCTCAACCATTTTGGATTGTATCGCCCTCTAGGGATGATTAGAGCAAACGCTAGTTGCTGCATGTGGCGAATTCAATTACAAATAAATTTATTGCTCACCTGCGATGACGGTGGTTAGTTTTACCGTCCACCGTCATGTTTTACGTCACAAAGAGGAGCTCCAATTGGGGGGTTAATGATTCCCCCTGTGTTTATTTTCTAACTTAGTCATACTGATAAGGCAAAGCTTTCCCTCCAAGTCTGATGTGATTTGTAAAGTATTGCGTTTTCGCGGACAACGGACATATCTTTTTATGGTAATGGCTCCCGAACCCGGGTGACTTCCAGATAACTACACAAATTGCGTCTATAAAAGTGATGTTAGCGAATTTAATTCTTCAGTGTTAAAAGGCAAATATGAAGAGGTCAATTGGTGTGCTGCTTGGAATTTTAGTGTTTGGGCTGCTGCTTTTTGGGAGTACTAATGGCGACGCAATTAGACATAATGGGAGAACGTGGTCAACCAATGAGGTTGGTACCTTTGAATTGTTTAGTTTCATATTATGAACATTAAAATTTTTTTTAGATTATGACTCTGAAGTCATTGAAAAAAATGTTCGCTCGACCAAAAGTTCTTGCGGGGCTCGTAAGGAGTGGATTTTCACAAACAGCTGTTGCGGAAGACCCTCACTGTCCGCCTGGATTTCAACGTGGCCCAAGGGGGCATTGCAGAGAAATTTGGTGAACATTTCATTATAAATGTTTGATAGTATGTTGCTATTGGTTTGCTATTCGTTTGGCAATCTCTCTGTAGCTATACAGCTTTCAATAAATATATTTACTTTGATAAGAATGCACTGAATAGTTTTTGCTTATTTTTGCAATAGTCGCAAGGCTGTGGCCTTTTGGATCATGCATTTCTGATAAGAAAATTTGTTACTCAATGCACTGACAATAAATTACATATGCCTACCGAGAAAATAGTTATAACCTATATTTAAGAGATCTATACCAACACCCTCTCAAGTAGAAAATGAGACTGACCCAAGAGGAACCCTGCAGAGGGTGTGGAGATGAGGGAGTTCTAGAGGTTACTATACGGGGAGGGGATATACAATTTCCCCCAATAGATATCACAATGGGTCAATATGGTATTGAGTGTGGCGTCGACTTACCTAATATTTGAGGAAAGAAAATGTTGGGTTAGACCTACTTAATAGCATAAATCACAGAAAAGTCGAAGCCCATCATTGTGTAAAGTTAGTAAACGTCATTGCATACATAAATTTTAAAATAAATTGCATAGATGCATTCGATCGGTAAAATTTAAAAAGAAGGTTATCTCATTGAAAGAGCTTAAATACTCTGGCGGGTGAGATCGACATTTGTTTCTTGCACTTGAGTGTCACAAATCAAAAATGAACTGTATCGTGTTGAAGATGAAGTCCATAAACACAATCACTTAACAGGGTGATCGCAGCTCTGACCCGGTGCTCTGTCATTACTTTTTATGTGAAAGAGGTTACAGTCGTTGTCGTTTGTCTTTTGTTGTGCACACATAAAACTATTTAATTTTTGGTTACAAAAAATACCATACTTGCCATTAACCCCTCGAGCCTAATGCTTATTTGGGGACCAACTGACAAAGTCGGAGATTTTAATTTAAAAATATATAGTAAGTAAATAAATAGTCGGCGCAACAGGTCCGTAGGGACTACTCACAAATATATATTGCAGTTGTTAAAAATATAATATGTATTTGCATACATTTTCATACTTACAGGTCCGGTTACAAAAAAAGTTACCACATAAAATCGTTTTTTTTTGTCATCCCAAACTTTATAAATTCTTTATTTTCTTTTCATAAATTTAACTTAAACAATAACAAACTATCAACAACTTGAGTAATTGCAAGAAAAAACAAATTATAATAATAATAATATACAAAAACAATTACAAACAAATATATTTAATGTTTTATGTTTAACATTGCAGAGAACTAGAAATATACACTCCTACCAGCCTTTTACACTGTAGATAAAATTCATTTCGTTATCTTCGATTACCTACATTAAGATGCACGTCTACTAATCGTATCACAAAAGAGAGAAATACTAACAAAAGGAGGTGTCGCGGCAAGATCTTGACGCGGTTGGTTGTCTCGTCAAGTTTACTTCTTTATCTTATAGCCGTCGGTAAATCCATATGTATTTGCCACTAGAATAAAAACAAAATCATATTCCATTATTGGGCTCAAAGAGAGTGTATTTCGCAGTGAGCTTACTTTCAAAGTCCTTTTTGTAGCAGTCAAAGAAATCAGCCAACAAGCGACCAGGTGGGATCTCCCACGTCGTAGTGCCGCCATATTTCGCGGGTAACAATTCCTTGTTAATGTGTGTCGCTAGAGATTTCCAGTCTTTTCCGTGGAAGAAAATCTATGAAAACCAAAGCCGGTTATGAAATGGTTTCTGATTTTAATGATTCGTTTGGGCTCACCCTCTTGCGAAGTTTCTCCTTGATGAAAGGCTTGAAAATCGCAAACAGCATGTTGAAGATGTACGAGTTATTTACAATGTGAACAGCCTTGAGTCTCATGCAAATGCTATCTTGGATATAATCGAGCAGCATCATAGCAAACGATGGAGTGAATTGCATAACATGGCTCACCGGAAGCCCTTCCATATCGATGATGACGATAGCTCCGCAAATCTGTGATGTTGGCTCTGCCATCGAGCCCAGGACGGTAAGCTGAATGCCCTTGAACATGTCACCCAATGGAACCTTAGATGGTTTCCATCTTTCTGTTTATGAGGAGGATGTCAGTTTAAGTTGTGTGGACTAATTATATCAACTTACTTCCTGATTCAATGACGAGTATCCTCCGGCCGTGTTGATCCCTGTTGGGTAAGAGGCAAAGACAATTTTCCTCGAAGACGTTTCTCACATTGGATGGAAGAATGTTGTCACAGACATCGCCATACTTCAGTTTCATTTGATAAAAGTTGGTAAGCTATAAGAAACAAAACAAGTAAAGTGGCGCTCTCTTTAGACCCCGATGGAACGTACCCTTTTCAAAGCGCTCTCTGGATAGAATTTCACCGGTCTCAAGAACATCGTCATGTATTCATCGTCTATTGGCAATTGCAAGTGATCCGTTTCTATGGAAGGTGCGTTATATTGTTACTAAGTATATATTGCATAAACAATTCATAATGTGTAGCGAATAATCAACTCACTTTCAACTTTCAAATGCACAATGCAAAAAGATTCGATGATTGATGGGAAGAATTAAAGCAAATGACACTTTTCGGCCTTACCCTCAAAAAAGGAACTAAGAAAGACATATTTGAATGCGGATAAGCATTTTGCAGTACAGTTGCCAATTTGCAAAACAAAAAATGCAACAGCCTTGAATAGGTACCCGACCCCAAAAACTGTTAATTCGAAGTCGATATAAACTTGAAAAAACTCCTTTCAACTGGAGTTTTATTTATAAAGCGAATCGCAGTGATATGCAATGGCATCATCACATCAAACAAGTTTACCTGTGCCTTCATACATAGTTATACATTCTCGAACGAGTCACAGTAATGCTCGTGAAGTCCCGTCTATAAACAAAACCAGTCAAAGATCAAAAGTACATCGAGTGGGTACTGGTTTCACTCGCCGGTCTGTGGGTAAACACAACAAAGTCTCACGTTATTGTAAACTTCTCAACAAAGACAACAAATGGAAGCGGGCGGTCAAAAAAAAAAAAAGGTTGACTTGTAATCAGGCGCAGACCACGAAATTATGCAGAGTGGATCGCGACACTCTTGTATTTCATGAAAATGGCCAACTAAAGATGGAGGGCGTCGCAGAGGATTGTGCTTGAAAAATGTTCAGTCGCAAATATGACATATTGTTTGTTGGCTACATAAAAAGAAAATACGTCCAAAAGAAGGAAAAGTTCTTATGCCAGCAAATCATAGATATATTGGGGACGTTCAAGAATCAAGCTTAGTAAGTTTGACTGCTAACAGACTTAATGTGTCTCAGTTTTTATTAGCCTGATCAGTCACGTGACAACTTTATTCAGTTTATTTATTATGGTGGGGTAACCGACGAATCTAGTGAAGAAATTCGTAGCTTAGTTGACAGTTCGCATATATGGCTGACGTAGGAAATGTGACGCTACCAACCAATCTTGTTTTTGCGTTCTTATAGTTCAGATCAATGTAGTCGACTTAAGAAAGGTTTTCAAATGCCCCATATTCCCTTTCATTTGAAGTCATAAGAGTTCTAGTTCTGAATATACGATCTTTAATTTCTGACAGGCATGTAATGCCTGTCATTCCAATTTGTAATAGCTTTTGAAATAGCATGTTAGTTTGTGACAACATAGTAACAAAATCAAAGGCAACTAATGGAAGAACAAAAAAGAGAACGTCATTGGGATGAAGGGCGATAAATAGTTCATAATCACAGTGTAATTTACCACGTCAACAACTTATGTGAAGGCTTGTAAATTGTAATGAAACAAATAGAATCAGCGACATTCGACTAGTGTATGACTAGAATCCAATTACGGTCAATTAAAATGAGTCAGTTGCATAAGTTTTCGAACGTCAAGCAGTTGATCTTTTTGGACAATATAAGTACTTAATGCATAATTTAACACTCTTACTTTTTAAATTGATCCATTGCGATAAATAATTTAGACGGATGTACTGAAATTTACAGGGATGTGCGGGTAGTTATGTAGCCAGCGTGTTTCAGTGGAGAATGAAAACTATTGTAAATTGAGCGCATGATTTCTTGGTTCATTGGATTGGTATTGAAAACTTTGCCAATTGTTTTTTTTCCAAAACAGTTTTAGTTTATTCATAAAAATAGGCTGTAGCTATTATTCCGCGTGGCTCGCGTCAAAGGCTATCAACTGCATGTTATCATTCTGTGCTATTGAGACCACATTTGTTTATCCACACACTGTTTTGCAATGAAAACATCATTTCGTTGCGCATGTTAACGTATATCCATGTCACAAACGTCAGTCAAACGTCAGTTAGCGAAAAAGTATTCGAATGATGGCATTTTTATTTCAATGTTACAACAATTATTTTAAGGGCTACCTGTCTGTTATCTTATTTGAAGTATAGTTGTGATCAGTTTATCCTAAAGCCAAAGTGGAGTAGGCTACTGAGTAGGTGTGGAAAAGTATTCCCTAAAATCACTAACTGCACTATACCTACATGATTCTTAAATTCGGTTCGTGTAATAACTCTTTAAACAGCCTTGGTTTCTTCATATAACCTTGCTCATTTATAACTTAATCCGCTGTTAACTTCCTCCTTCTTGCATAATGTTTATGCATTATTCATTCATTAACAATGCAATTCGTTCGATGTTTTTTCAAACACTCATTTCAGTTAAATAACCAGTCAAACTTGACCTTGAAACCCTGCCGATAAACAAACGCACTCACATAAACAGACCCATTAAAATCGGATGACCAGCATCCAAATATTGTGTAACAAGGTTTGTTGAGATGTGTCACCCGGCAAAGCCAAGCAGACAGGGTAAACAAGTCGGAAGAAACTGACTTGGTTGGGCTGGCAAAACCAGAGGGGCTATAAAGCAATTGATTCGTTATAATCTCTGATCAAGTGTTTGATGCACGCATGCTAAAGGCAAAATACTAAACGCATCTGTTGTGGCTCATCCCAGTGGTTTTTTTAACAGACGCCCGAAATGAAACGAAAGAAAGAGTGCCGAAGAAGAATAAATGCGATTACTTCGGCGAGAGCGCATAAATATTGGGCCTAACCAATAAGCATTTCTTGTTCCAAGTTTCGTTTTAAATTTAAGTAATTCACTTACTAATAATCAATCTTAACCTTCACCTACTTTTTAGGTCACAACGGGTAATTTTATATGTAAAAGTTCGCCATTGTGAGTTCGTAGAATTTAGACTGGGCACTAAATATGATTACCTACTATGATTTCTCATACCAAATTTGAGCTTCCGCAAATTGAAAGTCGAGACCTAAATTTTTTGTAAGCACGGCGCATTGAGTGAGCAGTTCAGTTCCAAAAATCAATTGACGAACACAATATTTGAGCTCTGTGAAACGTAAAACAACATGGCAGAGCAAATTGCACTCGAATTACACGTCAACCCTAAAGAAAATGTAGAAAATGTCCTTTTCGGTGTTACAACTTAGAAGTCCAGCTTGTTACCTTTGATTGCAGCATTCACCATTAGAATTGTCCATACGAATCTTTAATGAGTACCATTTCATTTACTTGTGCTTGAAAATCGATATTATATGAAACTTGTAACTATGAAAGAAAATGGCATCACTGGTTCGGTTCGGTTTTGTATTCTAACTTATACTTGTTTCCAATAAGTATGGTTTAATCCCAGCCTGTTTATGTGCATCGCATTAGGCAGTAAATGCAGAGCCGGATGGGTTAGACGTGCTTTTGCAGCCGATACTTGAATACTTGGAGTTACCTAATCGCTCTCGAAAACAAGTTTTCAGTAAATTAAATCTCATTATCGATGCAAAAGCAAATTTGTAATTCGCGAAGCAGGCATCACTAATCAACATGATGACTTTAACAAGAACGTGCTTTGAAGCACAATACCTATACTAATCTATCATGTGTACTTACTCTGAATTAATTCTCGCAAATCCTTAATAGCTTTCTCAACAACTTCTGGAGTCTCGCGAAGCTCGTCGCGCGCCTTGTCCAACACCCACTGTGGTGGGTCCTCCTTCTCCAGCCGAATGGCCGCATTGCCCAAATCGATGTAAGGCAACTGATTGTTGTCAAACTTGAGACTCGTTGCTTCTGGAGGGCTCATGATTTTATTTTTACGAACCTGCAATGAGAAGGAGGTATAATGTAATGTGAGTCAACCGACAATAGGTCAAGTAAAATAATAAAACAAACATTGTAGCGGGGGAATACTTTTTAATGATTTGGCAGCGATGACTCAAACCTGCCAAGCATATCAAAGAACTTTAGAGTACGATGTTTGCATACAGAATTACATATACTATTCATTGTATACATATACTATTCATTGTATAGTGTGTATACTTTCTGTGACCACAACTTTCTTATCACCCCTCGCCATTGTGTGCAGTTTGTTTTCTTCTTCGAGCATACTTTTGCTGATAAATAATTAACTTCCACAAGAGACGAACTGGAACAAACTTGAGAACTTAATCTACATCGGTATTTGTTGCAAGTATAGCCCTGAGTGCTTCAAGTTTCAAGAGCACTTTAAGAGAAACTAGTTTTTTTTTATTTCCGGAAACAGAACCATTTATGTTGTATGGTTCATTGGGTTTCAAGTTATAGCTAATAGAGACTCGATACCTTTCCGCTAGAAAGACCAGAATAGACGGCAATTTATTCTGCAATTGGAAAACCGGAACTAGTTTCCATCTCAACGTATTTCACTGCAAGCCCAATTAAACTAATGTCGTTTTCGATTTGGCATTTCAGATTTCGATCTGAGAATTCAGAATTCTGCTGTCAAATCGAACATGAAATCCGAATTTTATTGGTTTTTGTTTGCATTGAGTTTTGTTTCCATACTCGAAAAATGAATAATTCAGTTACAAAAGGAATCCTTCCAACGATAAACAATTCGCAACCGCCAGCTGTGTGTCAAACACATTGGTATTAGTGTAAAGTATGTGTAAATCTGAGAAAAAAAATCAAGATTTCTCAAAAGAGAGTTAGATAAAAAAAAAATTGAAATATTTGGCAAATCGAACATGAAAAGCAATCTGGATCAAAAAAATTGATCTTTTTGCCGAATCGAAAACGACATAAGCAACCATAAGTTCGCAAAACCGAGTCTTGTGGATAAGAGTATTTATAACTACTTGCATATAACATTCAATTGCAGGCAAAGAGGTTAGGAAAAGTGTTTAAATAACCATAAGCGTTGGCCAGAATTTCAAAGTCACCTTCTGAAAAGTGCATTCATTCCATCCTCCATGACATTAATATAATGTTCACAACTATTGCCAGTTGAAATTTTACAAAAAAACTAGAATAAATAAATATGCCAAAGGTGCAATGTTTTAGCTTTAAAAACCTCGAAACTATTTTACAACCAAAACTTATCGGTGACAGGAACTTATCCTAAATAGTTTAAGTTTGCAATAAGTGGGCAAGTTCCACAAAATGTCTCCAGCTAATATCGTTTTTTTGTAATTCTTTCGATGTAGGTGATTGTTGTTGTTTAGTTGATAAGAGACACCTTAACCTAAAAGATCTGTAGGGACCGAAAAAGTGTTTGATTTTTCATCCCCTTTTGAAAGTTGATTAGAAGATAATAAAAGTAAAGTAAGGCTTATGGCTGAATTTATAGCCGACATAGGTGTATATAAAACCGTTCAGGTCCAGTATGAATAGTGAGCTAAGGCTAAGGCTATTTACAGCAACTTGGTTGTCCCCGATTATTTGAATGTGAAATATAGTTGTCAAAAAGCGTATAACTTTGCCTCGAATTAACTGCGGCTTTTCCCAATCTACAGGTACCTATTTCGAAAGAATGTGGTTAGGTCCGTTCGGTTATCAGCTCCCACAGCTTGATCAGCTTGTAACTTGTATACATATTCTATCTCATTCTAGCTCAAAATGGCAGCCTTAAAGCCCGCGGTGATTTGGAGAGACAAGACAAACTATATAGCTACAGCTGAAAAGTTGTTCCATGCTTACCTATGTAATTATAGGTTGCAATTAGCTGCCATAAGCCAAGGAAACACGTTCTAAAGTCTGTTTGCGTTTTTCATACTGGTCATACTTTAAAACCTATTCTCTAAATTATCGCGGTCAATCATACATGTATCCAACGAACAATTATGATCGCCGAAAATGAGAATCGTAAAACCGTACCTTCGAGTGCTAATAAATTTCAATGTCACACAAACCTAAAGAGTCGGTCAAACACGTTTCAAAGCGACACACGTATGTATAGACAGGTAATCATAAAACGATCGCAAGCCAGACGTGCTACACTATATTGAATAATAACTAGCAGGCCTTAGACGCATACATCTCTGTCCAATGGCCTGAATTAAGGCATCAGCCACAGCTTGATAAACATAGGTAATCTATTGTCCAATTTGCAAACGTTGCCAACTTCCGTTGGTGCTTTTAATCTTCGAAAAACCTAATAACCATCAAAATTAACATTTGACGGGTCGAACATCCAATTAACTGATTCAGTTCACCTTGAATCAGCATCGATTCGAATCGTAAGTTGTACGTCGCACCCATGTGTATCTGTGTCCACTGGTAGGTACCAGCGAAGGTATATCCAGAAGCAAAGCACACTACAAAGCAAAAATGAGCAAAGTCACGGTCGTTCAATGTTCGAAGAGGAAGTGTTAACTTCCTCAAAGATGATTCAGCTGAATATATAACTTTTTCGAGTACGAAAATCAATTGCACTCGAATTTGATTGTGCAAGAGAAAATTCACAATTGCGGCTAGTCTAGCGCAACCAGGTGTTAACAAACATCTTAGACACTGAACAGAGAATAGAGACGGCAGCAACAGTCTGTTGCACAATCGGCCGTCATGCTTCGTACCTACTTCGCAGGTGGTTTCTGTATTCAGGTTGGTCGCCAGCGCCACCGAAGCTGGTTGGAGTTGGATATCTGCGCGCTAAGATCACAACCAAGTCAAGGTGTGCCGCAGAATCCCCCGCACTGAGGCCGAGGCATCGAATGCGTACCATTAATTGAATTTAACGAGATCAATTACCATGTCTTGCATTAAGCAGTGATCTCTGAAAATAATTGCAGTGTTTGACGACTTTATTGGTCGCAATCAAGTATATATGGTTTCTAAGTGACCTTTGGTGTGGCCATGAAGTGCAAACTTCCCAGCCTACAAACGCACGCTCTGTTTACACATTGAAACTGCTCAAGTGCTGACACTGGCGACCTAGTGACCTATAGCCGACTCTCGTGTGCGTATACGGAATCCACAAAAAACCAGTACAATTCGAAAAAGGTCAGCGATTGACAAAGAGATATAATTAAATTTTGTACGCGCTGCATAATTCAATGTACCGCTTGTTCAGTATAAACCACACAGTCTCTGAAGGTCTAATAAGCATTCATCAAAATAAGCATTCATCAAGGCTTCGCACGAAATTCGGCCCACTCGCCAGAGTAATCCCTTGGCGAATTGAATGAAGGACTCAGTGTTTATAAGTCCATTTGACGCACATAGCCCGAAATCGAAACCTAATTTACGTTTGCTGGCCGCGGTTTAAATTGCTAATGCGAGTGCAGATGGGCAGGAGCCCCATACGAATAATTTCGTTGCCAATGACCTGCATTACATTTTGTGTATTGATTCACTCCACGTATGTTTGTTTCCAAGGTTCACTCGTTCAAATGGTCAATGAATTCTTTGGCTCAGCGCACCACCAAACAAAAACGACGCTTACCTCCTTTATTATATATTATTGCTTCGAGTGCCTAGAATTAATTAGCACCGCGAGCGGCTTTATTGCATATTTTTACGACTCACATCAACACACTGGGAGCGGAGACGTCTTTCTTTCTCAGACGGGTTAACCTTGAACAAAAATTGGTGTTGCGACTTGGACGTTGTTCCATTACCATATTCACAGAATCACACAAGTACAAAGCTGGCGACTGCCTAAGCGAAGCCTATAACCGCGGATTTTCCTCCATTCACTTTGTTCTCGCCTATCGAAATTGGGAGGAACTGAGAGAGAACCAAAACTCCGGTTGTGGTGGCATCTTGTGCTGTGCTTAAAAGAGCATGTAACGCTGGAATTCCACACACGCACATGTACACCTCTAAGCCTAAGCACACTTTCAAGTGTATTGCGCAACTTTTGTTTACTTACTTAGCCGAACTCGCTTCAATTGCAAAATATCGTACACAAACGCAAAAAGTCACAAAACAAAAATTCTGAATATTTAACCACGAATTACACACAGTTTATATGGTAGACTAATCCAACACCGCTAGCGACTGTCCGCAGTAAGAGCACTCAAGTAACTGACTTTAGGTAGTGCTAAGAGCTCTTGCTATATTCTGCAGCCAGACTGGAATATGGAAATTTTGCCGAAGTCGAAAAATGTTGCTGTTTGCAATCTAGGCGAAAGCTTGACGCTAAGCAAGGCTTGTTATTGAGCTTGAGTGCGTTTTCGGTGCGCGGAGCTTTTTTGCCAATGGGCTTAGCTAGCATGCAAGTTCAATAAAAACGCAATTGCTTATTACCAAGTTCACTCGGTGTTGGGAAACAGATAATAGAATAAGTGGCAACTCAGCCGAATTTGGCCATTAGGTACGGTCGCAGATCGTTTATCCAGTTTTAGCCATATCGGTTGTACATTTATGTAGATAGGTGAATATGTGGTTCGGTTATTTTTTTGTTGGTTGCTATTGGACGGACGGTCTGCTATAATTTTCGACGTGTTATGCAAATTTACAAACTTAAGACAAACTCTAAATTGAATGTCATTGTGTACAACACCTGTTGTTAAATAGATTGCGATGAGTTTGCGACTAATTTAGTGGCCAGCAGTCCCCTGTGTTATGTCATTGTCACAGAGAAATAATTGCATTTAATGCAAACGACAGTGCATGGCAATTTGAATCATTGGGTGACGTCTTTCTGCGTGGCAGACAATTTGTTGACATCACGTGTAGTGTTGGTTTTTGTAGGAATAGTTGAAAGTGCGGGACTTATATAAAGTGGAGGCAACTGCCAGAATTGAGGAGTTTTTCTTGTTTTGCGAAGCAGTTCTTGTTTCATTTTTAAACTTGAATTTCAGGAGTTAATTCTTCGAGGCGCGTGTGTCCATTGGCATTGGCACATCGAGTAGGTGTGAGAAAGGGTCAAAATACCCGAAAATTGTAGGATTGATACTTTTGCTAAATCTACTGGCCTTCTTCATCAAAGTCAAAGCATTTTTATTTTTCCGAATTTTGATTTCTTATGTGGTATTCGATTGGGCGCTCTCAGAGCACTTTTTCTGCTCTCAGAGCAATTTTTATGTTCGTTTGGTACAAAAAAAGCAATCTTTTTCAGATTTCAGAGCACTTTTGCGAATCTGGATATTTTCTCAGATTTGCTTCAGATTTACCAATACACGTGCGTTTGAGTTTGACAACTAGTGGAGTTTGTTTACATTTTAGTGAAATTTTTCAACTGCAAAGAAATGCATTGCATCGGGTGGATCTATTTTTGTTAATTATTTATGTACAAATGTTTCCAAATCAATCTGGACGAGCGTTTTGAATGTTTTCATATAAAATTTAACCAGTGAATGGAAAACGCTTAGAAAAGTGTCGAAGGCTACACATATTGCAGTCGCACAAATATCAACAAAAAAAAGAGCAAGTGACGTTTTTGTGTTCGATTAGCCACACGAAATCTGAAATCTGAGAGCAAATCTGAAGAAGCCCAATCGAATACCACATTAGTGAGGCTTGCGCCTAATTCTCAAACATGCTCAAAACCTAAACATTTGACATTTGTCAAACTTTGAAGTGTACGTTTTTAGATGGAGGGTCTGTGAAAAATAGAGGAAAATTTACATTGGCCGCTGCAATACATCAACATAAATGAATAGATTTTTATATCCACAAAAATCTCATTTTATGTTCCATTGGGCACGAAAAATCTAAAATCTGAGATCAAAATCTGAAAATCCTAAATGCAACGACAAAAGTGCACAGCTGTATAAATCGAAACTTTCGTACATTTAAAGTGAGTCTAACAATCAGAACGACGGACATTATTTTAATTTGATTTGTTTTCTTTGCACTTGAACTTAATTAGGGTACAAAGTTAAACTACTCAACGTCAGGGAAAACAATAAAATACTTTGTAGCTGATGATATGTTGATAAGAAACACATTGACTCATTCGTGTCACATGATCCATCCGCTGACCACGTTCCCAGCTATGATAAGCGGATGCATTTGACATAACAATTTAAGCTGGAATCGAATCAAACCAGTCGTTTATAAGTTATCGAATGAAATGACGAAGCGACGAGTTAGAAACTTTATTTACTTTTGAGTCTCATATAGGGAAAGACCCTCGCTTGCAGATTATTGAAAAAATATAAACAATTTGGTGCAAAAGATGTCATTCGATGCACTTTGCTGGAATTTTTTTATGAATGGAAAACCTAAGCTCTGATTTTAGATTATGTTATTTGATGTCCTAAAATTGTTAATGATATCGTGATATAACTTGCCGCCGCCAGAATTGATATTGATAATCGATCGGGCCCGATTTGTGACATTTTCCATCACTCTTGCCGGACCTATCATTTCATTTCATTTATTTTAATTAAATGCTTGCACATTAAGACATAAAGTTATCTTATAATATAGTGAAAGCTTAAAAACCAATAAATTCAAATATGATACAAGCTACTAAAAGACATGTTCAGAGATTAAAAAGAGAAAAAGAAAAGAAAATGTAACATTTCTTAAGGAAATTATACTATATATAGATAAAGATACCTTCCGGCGATAGGTTCGCTCATTATTGATGGCAGATATTCGCTTTGAGGACTTCAAGAGTCCGAGACTTTTTGACATAGAGTCGGGATTTAAAAAAAAGCCATACAAAAGAAATTTGAAATGGTTAGATCAGGCGATCGTGTTGATCAGTGCAAATCGCCAAAACGAGAGATTAAACGACCCGGAAATGTAGCTCTCATAATTCCGGTTATGGCTCGTGCTCGCGCTTTTGCTCCGTCCTCTTGGAATCACATGCTTTCCAGTGCCAATTCATCCAATTGCGGAAGGTGAAATTCGTAATGAGCATGGCTCTTTGACGTCTATAGTCGATATTCCGTGCCCTCTGCGACATATTCAGCCACTGCTGCGATTCAGCTGTCATTCAAGTCTTGTTGACGTTTTTTTTGTATCTGTTTACTTCACAAATGTCGAAGTAGATTCGATATTATTTGCCGCCATTTGCAAGAATTATAGCGTCTTCCGATATTGTGGTGACGTTTGCGTCACCTTCCACTTGAAGTCATTTTCTAATATGAGTTTTGCCGTGGCACTCAATTTTTCATGGCATATTTAGGTGCATAATTGCAATTTTTATATCGCTTCTGCTTCAAAGTTTGAAAGAAATATTTTTAGGGGAATATTGGTCGTAAAAATCCTTACTTAAACGCTTGTCAATCGATTGAAGTCACGTGCTGTTTCTTTGTCCTAACGAAGCAATTAGAATGTAGATTCCCTGCCATTACAAAACGCTTAGGAGACTATCAAAGACCCCGATCGTCCCATTTAGGGACAGACAAATTTACTTAAGCCAAGGCGGATGAAGATATCCTTGGCCGTTTTGTATGCAAAATTCTTCGAGTGATTTTTGGCGCCGTTTGCGTGGACGTGGTAAGAAGAAGGAGATTTTTAATACAGTCGACTAAGATTGACTTACATAATGTATTAAAACGAAGTGAAAAGCATGGAAATGCTTGACAATCCATGACATGATATATGTATAAGTGTTTAATAGTACATATATACAGATCTTACACCTGCGCAATAATGCACGAAAGAACTAACAAAAACACTTTTGCACTATTGCAATAATTTTTCTACAAAATAACTCTCCTGTTTCCTCCGCCACCTTATTGAACCACTCTTCGCAATCTAAGGTATCTTGAAACAAATTTGTAAAGTTATTTATAAACTTAGTATAAGGTTATACACAGGTCCTTTTTTAATTGGCTCAACAGAAAGAGTTTCGTATTTAATGCTTATTTCCTTCATTTTGTACAAGTTTTTGTGTAACCCACTGCTAATTTAAAATTTGTTCATGTTTTTCTTGAGTAAATACAGACAAAGACAAGTTTAATCTTGCCTTAGGTTCATCGTTGATTTCGATCTTACTTTTAAAAATGCTGTGAGTACTTAACAATTGTGGGATCATAGTGAGCCATAGCACCACGACAGATGAAACAAAAGTCACAATTGGTCGCCTCAAATTATTGTTTGCGCATCACACTTATTGTTGAAAGAAAATTAAAGTTTTTTTGTTTTTAGTAACAATAAATCGCCATTCCTTTTCTTCAAGTGCCATCGGGTTTACTACTCCTTTCGTGCTGTTAGTCAATGGATTATTTTAGACTTTACATAGAGTCTGATGATCCCAACCATAGACAAATCATACCTAAGTATGTACGAGTATTTACTTTGTTTGGCTATGGTCCCAACTACATACACTCAGCTCAGTTTCAGCCTAGTTGCATGTATTACATATCGCTTTGTACAAACATATAGCATATCTGTGGGCTCGTTTACAAATAGCAAGTCAGTTGAGTTTGTTTACATTTTATAAATGAATGCCACATAAATATAGGAATTGAAGTGCGAAATGTGTTAACAACAAACAGTACATAAGTGCACATCAGCTGATATCAAAGTACATGTTTCAACGTCAACAAACAATGTCTTTGTCCGCAACACGTCTGCACCTCGTCACTCTATAGTGTAATTCTGAATCACCATCACAATGTTTTGAACTTTGATCTTAGTTACTAAATTTTTGATAAATAAAGCGCTCTGCAATACGACCTTAATATATTTATATAAAAATATAACGTCATATATTATATTATTATATGCGTGGCTCAAAAGGCTCCCACACAACGATCGTTGGTGTGTGCTATACGAAGGATTCAATGTCCATTATCAGGAAAAAAAACCCAAGTGATAACATCATTTACCAATAGGTAGGCAAATAAACCTTTTTTTGGGGTGCATAATCTACATCCAGCCACAGATCTTCTCATTTCATTGTCATGTACAGGATAACTTGTACAAATAACCTTGATAGAACAATTATTGTCCCACTTGTATCCTTAAATAAGTTCAAAGTTCTAATTTGCTATCAAAATCGAAAAATAACTACCAGCTGTCGCATAATTGTCTTGACAGAAGTCGATAAACTTGGACTTTGCCTGGCATATAGTTCGATAACAAGTGCTATCGCATTTGATTAGAGCTAAGTAGGTATCTTATTGCAGCGTCTTAACAACAGTGCTGGGGTATAAACATAAAGTTTATCAATTTTCAAATTTGATCGACAACAAACAACACTTGAATTCTTCTGATTAGCTCGGCGATGATTGTTTCTAGCAATGTTTCACCCACGATTCGTGTGTGTGAGTGAAAACTGATAGGGATAGGATGCACACTCATAAAGGTTCAAAGCGATCGGATGTATGTGCAATAAATCAAATTATCAATGATATTTGTAGACCATAGTTACACTTGTCGATTGTTTATAGTTGACGTTGAGGAGTTTTGCTTTAGACAGTTTCTTGGATGGATACTAACTACGGAAACTATTGACCAGGATCAACAGATTCGATCTTGAGGGCTATTGATTTCAAGATCATCGTGCTTCGTATGCACATGACTTTTGCATGATTATCAAGGATCGGATATCGATTTGTATCATTAAGGAGATACCTGAAAGAAAACAAAGCCTAAGTTCCAAATTGAGTTCCAAATTGAGTAAAGGCACCAAGACTTGTTTTTTTTTTATTGAAATTGACGTCAAATAGACACATTATACATATCAAAAGTCTAAAAGCCACGCAAAAACCAGAATGGTCGGCAACGCCACTTTTCCAACGTCAGCCACATTTACAAACTGTCAACTTAGTACTCAGTCACACAATTCTGGACTAGATTCGTCGGCTACCCATCCATTTACTTTACTACAACTGAAAAAACTGATTATGTGATCGATCAAGGCCAATCAAACCTGAGACACACATCAGGTCAGCCAACTGTCAGGCTTACTAAACTAAATACTTGACCGTCCCCCAATTTCTTATATGGAGGGAGGAAGTGTTGTGGTTCTCTTCTCACCAAGTTCTGCGCACGGAAACGGAAGTTGACGGATCAAGTTTTAAATGCATTTTAGTAAGTTTTTGCAATCAGCCAAAATGAGCAAATAATATCTGAGGTTTAAATGGCTTGCAAACTGTTTCCGGTTATTTTTTGCATCTGGCAGAGATGCAACCACCAATCTTCCAACTTTCAATTAGGGAAGTCCCTAAGCTAATTTGGGTAATAACTTTTTGTATACTCAGAACCTTATTTCGGACGTATTGTTCACTAAACGAACATTTTGACATCACAACTGACAAAAATGGATTGTGATCCACTGTGGCATCCTTGGATAGAAACCATTCAGAAACTCAACCCCAACTGTATCGTATAGATCCACTTCGCATAGTGGTAGTTCATCGTTTCTGATAAAATTTAATATACAACAACTCAGCGAAGTTAGAAAAGTATGAGTTTCACATTTTTGACAAAGTTCAAACCTAGAAATAAATGTAGCTCCCTGAAAACACACAAAACAGAAGTCAGTTCGGTATCGCAATGTTTTCAATGTGTGTTATACAGATATACATTGTATATTTTTATTTAACCATTACGTACACTTCCAGCGATAACTGTGGACAGAGTCGCATTTGTCGTAGCCAACAAAGTTTATAATCACTCCAGTTTTGAGTAGGTAATTTCACAGTCGGCACGAGAGCTCCTCAGTGAAAAGTCGTGCTTGAAGACGTTTTGTCTTTACCAATTAGTCGAAGCGGAAAACTTTTTTAAACAAATAAATGTAAGTTGTAGCCAAACAACATTAAACGCACGCACGCTTAAACTATTCTGAATTATCGTAATTTTGTGAAATCAAGCAATCATTTCAAAACCATTTGTACAGTTTGATAAAAGGATCATTTCGGCTTAGTAGTGTCTTAATTGTGTACGTGTATTTTTTCAGCATGGAGAACAGCAACCCAGCCTTCAACATTCGTATTGGATATACTGATCCCTCATCTTTGGAAATCGCGAAGACTGAACTGCGTGAAACCCCCGAAGTTCGGGAGGCAGCCATCAAGGAACTCCGCGAGTTGTTGCAAGCTAGCCCGGAAATTAACTACAAGGACGATGACGAGTTCCTGTTGATCTTCCTCAGAGCCTGTCATTTTTATCCACAAAGTGCCCTCGAAAAGGTGAGAATGAGAATTAAGAACAGTCACTATTTTTAGATCGGGGCTGTTGACCGTTGCCACGGGTGCTTATCTGCTTGAGCTGTGTCTGTGTATCATCAGAAACAGATGCAGATCACTATATTCGATCGGGGAGAACAGTTTAAAAATGGTGCTGATAAGGGCGACTTAGAGAGCATCGTTTGATGTTAAACTGCGCTCAGACGAAGAAGAAACGCAATATTTTCTCTAGTTATGGTCAACGGGTTCAAGATTCATCGTCATATGTTTGCAACACAACATGCGCGTACAACCAAGATTGCGTAGCACCTTTACTGCCTCAAAACATAATATAAAGACCTTTGACCAAAGTTAATCGTTATTGCTGCTTTATTGAGGTGGAATGAATGTGCAGATAAGCCCATTGTGGTTGGACACAATTAGTGTGTATTAACTCCACTATCGATCATGAGAAATTGTTGAGATAACTTATTTTATTGGGCCATAAACACTAACAGAACAGAACATGTAATAAAGCTCAATTTATACTTTGTCCACAGATGAAATCGGTTGCCGACTTCCGAAAGGAAAATGCCAAACTCCTTCATGGACTCAAAATGGAACAGCTGAAGGAAAAATTCATCAAGGGAAATGTAGTGACTGTTCTAAAGAACTGCGATCAATTGGGACGTCGAGTTCTTATTGTGAATTCCGGCGTTTTGTGGGATCCCAGCTACATTTCATCGGACGAGATGTTTCAAATGCTCTATGCCGTCCATCTGGCAGCTCAGTTGGAACCAGAGACACAGATCCGAGGTGTTGTAGTCATAATGGACTTTGAAGGCCTGTCCATGAAGCAAATCAAGGCTTTGTCTCCAAGTTTCTCGAAACGCTTGCTCACATTCATTCAGGATGCGATGCCGCTACGCATGAAGGAAGTGCACTTTGTGAAGCAGCCATTTATTTTCAAGCTGGTTTGGTCGCTCTTCAAGCCATTTGTCCGCGAGAAGCTCAACAAGAGGGTACGTAGTCTTAACTGATTCCCCAACGTAGTTGGTTGTCATGATTTTTATTTCTAATTATTTGCAGATGCACTTCCATGGCAGCGACATGAAATCCCTGCAAAAGTTCCTATCGCCTGAAATTCTACCAGCGGACTATGGCGGTGAGCTACCTAAAATTGATTACGATGGCAAGGACTGGTATCCAGCTGTTGATAAGCACCAAGACTTTATCGCTGAGTGGTCTGAGCTAGGACCGGCCAAGTGGTAAAATTTATTCCAATGGATCTGTTCATGTGCTTTTCTTTTGAACTCGAAAGATTTTAGTATACCTATAGTTAAAGTCGTTCCAAGATGTAGTTATTCCTTCATGAACGGATTTATTTTTGCAAAAAGGTTGTTTTGTCTCTACTGCCTGACATGATCAATTATAACTAGATTTTAGTACCTTAAGTGTTAACATATTATTTTGTATTTACATTTATATTATAGTTATTAGCTTAAGAATAAATTCGATTGTTTACCTTACACTTTGTTTGTTTGATGTGCTATTTGTTGCGCGATTCTTGCTGCTTCGCCGAAAAGAGTTTTTATTTTCCATTGGACTCATTTCATGGAGCCATCTGCAGGGTTATGTACTACACCTTAGATTCGTTAAATATATAATACAAATCTTTTTCCGTACTTCGTGGCCTAAATTAGCTAAATGTCATATTTCTCTTAACGTCACACACTTTAGAAAATAACCGTCGGGGCAATTTCCGTGTTTTCAACGTGCTCATTTTTCGGTTAAATTGACTTTACTTTGAAAGAATATATCATCGCCAGGAACAAGCCCCAAAGATTGGCCACTGAAAATCATTTTAAACCTTAACCATAACTATGTTGTAGGTAACAAAAGATCACTTCCGATTTCCGCCATTTTGCGTAATTTTGAATTGGCAATAATTTGAAGTAAGTAGAGTTACTAGTTTTTGGGTATAATTTGAACACTTTTGTCTGGTTTCTTGAAGTAATTTATTTGAAGTATACATGTAGGCATTCAAAGATATATAACTATTGCTTTTATACTAAGCACGTTTCATTGGGTGTCGTTGTACTTTCTACTCGTTGTGGATGAACATCGTTTATAGAAATTTACACCGACTTTTGGACACGCTTATCAATCCCAGTCTACTCGTCACATACGTTAGTTTGGCAATGGCATTATAAATAGCTCTTGTTGGACATTTTCTAGTCCAGCTGTGGTAAAAGCGATCTTAAATGTGTGGCGATACTTTAGACGGTGCAATAAAGAGAAGAGGCCTTCTCGAGATCGTTGTGCAAGTTAGGGAGGATAGTCGTTATTAGAGTGGCCAGCATCTTGTTCTTACTATTCCTGAGTGTCTCTCTGTCGCAGCGTTAAGTTTGTTTGCCTTCGATGTTGATTGGGAGAATGTGAAGCATATCGCTTTGATGAGGTACTCAGTGCACATTGATACTATGACATGCCGCTCTGGTATTTAACCAGCAAAACAGAAGTACAGAGTTTTTTGAGATAAAGCGCATGCACTATGCATGATCACGCCTGTTGCCTGCAGCATCAGTGCCAACTGCTCCATCTACAACAACGCAGTCCTATATCTGCCAAGAACTATCTACTGGGAAATACCGCAGCTGAAGAACTAAATTGAGTACTTTTTTACTGAGTTCTATGATGAGTTTGTGGTTCCTCAGCAGTATGTATTCGGAAATGCCAATGGAAGGAAGAATGAAACAAATAGCAAATAAAAGCAGGCATGTTCTTGTATTTGTTTTGTAATAAATATCAATTTATTTTATTCATTACATTTCCTGTAGGGACGCTCTCAATAAAATATTTCTAAATTTATATTTATTTTTCTAATTCATTTTGAATGGCGATGACTTCCGAGATATTTTAAATGAAACAAAATAATATTAGCCAGCAAGTATAATCCAATTTATCAGTTCGCCAACAAAAAATTTATAGACTATTCAACAGAATAACTTAACAATGGGTCGACTATCGCATGGCCGGCTATTTACAATATCATTGATGCGGGATCTTCTATGAACTCTTGGAAATGCTGCAGCCATTTGGCACCAACGGCCCCATCAACAGTCCTGTGGTCGGCGCTGAGTGTAACAGTCAGAACATTGATTTCTCTAAAGCTGTTAGAAAAGTAAACATTAGTCAGGCCTAGAGAGAACCGTGTTAGATTACCCCTTGACTACAGATGGATCTACAACGAGTTTCTTGGACGTTGTTCCCACAGCAAGAATGCAAGATTGTGGAGGATTAATAACAGCAGCGAAGTTGTTAATACCTGGAATATGTGTACATTAGAACAGAGAGTAGATAATATTTTCTCAGCTAGTGACAACATACCGAACATTCCCAAGTTGGATACGCTTACGGTGCCTCCCTGGAATTCCTGTGGCTTGAGCTTGTTGTCGCGAGCCTTTGCAGCTAAAGCCTTTACATCTTTGGAAATGTCAACTACTCCCTTTCGATCTGCGCCGAACACAATTGGAGTAATCAGACCCCGATCTGTGGATACAGCCACCGATACGTCGACGTTGTCAAACCTAAAACGAAAGAGATAGGTACCTTCTATGTTCGCATCAAGCATTAAGCATGCTTACTGTCTAATGACGGTGTCCATCCAATAAGAGTTTGATTCTGGAACCTTGCGACAGGCAGTGGCAACTGCTTTAATGATGAAATCGTTGACTGAAACCTTTACGCCCTGCTTTTCCAGTTTCTTGTTAACCTTCTCACGTAACTTCAAAAGCTATTGTAAAGAAAAGTATTCAAGTTTAACCACTTATCATCGACACTGCAATAGACTTACCTTGTCCACATTGCATTCGACAGACAGATAGTAATGTGGAATCTGTTGCTTCGATTCCTTCAATCGCTTTGCGATAACTCCTCGAATGTTAGATACCGGAATATCAACGTAACCGCCAGGGCCTGCTTGTGCTCTTGCTGGGGCAGCTCCACCCACATCGGCACTCAATCCTGCAAGATCGTCGGACTTTATAGACCCAAATATTCCACTACCCCTTCCTACACGCAAACACAAAACAAACAGATGTGAATCCAGCAAGCTCAAAACATTAGTGCACACCTTACCTTCAAGTCTTAGCTTTTGAGCCTCAGCTAAATTCTTTGCCATTGGACTAGCATAAACTCTCTCACCTCTTTGTTCTGAAGCGGTCATAGGAGCAGATGGAGTTGGTGCTGCTGCCACTACAGGAGGGGGGACAGCTACGGGAGCTGCTGCTGCTGCTGGTGCTGGTGCATCAACATTTTTCGGTGGTGCTGCAGCTGATCCGTCGTCTTTAAAGTCTTTGAAGGCAGCAACATCAGCTTCGTTTTCCACAATGATGCACACAAGTTTGCCAATGGTCACGTCCTTCGTTCCAGCAGCAATCACGATTTTAGCTAAATAACCTTCCTCTGGAGTTTCAAAGCCCATTGTGGCTTTGTCTGTTTCAATTTCAGCCAAAAGATCACCTTGTTGCGCAAAAATAGTACACAATATCTTGAAGCTGCAGTGATAGAAATTTGTCATCGCTTACCTTCGTTCAACTTGTCGCCTTCCTTCTTTTCCCAGCTAACTATGGTTCCCTGTTCCATTGTAGGTGAGAGGGCGGGCAGCGTCACCTTTATGTGCTGCGGCAGGCTGCTGTAGGCACGCACGTAATTTGTACTCCAAGCTGTTGCCTGCTTTGGCTTTTTCAACTCATAGTCGGTTAGTCTGCGTTAGCAATAGACAGAAGGTGGTTTGTATGAAATCAAAATATATACATTATGAGCAATCTTCACTGAAACCAATAACCCTACTTAAGTGTTAAGCCCTTTTGAATTTCAATGTTGTCAACAGTTATCTTTAAAACGGGGGAAGGAATAACAAGGGAAGGACTATCTTAAGTTATATGAACAGTGAAGTGCACAATGCACAATCTTTCACGCGGGAGGATTCTAGTCTGGCTAGTTCTTTCTTTATAAATTCCCAGGGAAGGCATAGCGAACAGAAAACTCGACAAAATACACCGCAGTACAACGGCCCTTAAGTATTGGAAAGACTTTATCTACCTGTCATATCATCGTCCGATATTTAATTTTCAGTACTAATACACTTTCGAATCGTTATCCTTACGTCACAATCCACCAATTTTTTTTAAATTTAGCATGCACTGTCTAAAAAAAATCATCTTCGCTGGCTAAATCCAAATTGATGTCATATAACCCCATGTGTGGTATACGTGAACGAGATAATGCTGTGCGATCGTAACATTTTTGCTGCCGTTTCATATTTTAAACTATAAATAAACAAAAACTTCCAACATAGTAGGCTGACCCCAACTTTTAAAATGAGGAGGTAGTTTGTTGATAAGAAAACAGCTCATGCCAGAGCGCCAAATTGCACTTCTTCTCGACGTCGACGCCAATAATTCCGTAACAAATTTGCAGTGGTTCTCACTAATGCAATTGACGTTTGTCACAGCTTTAGCAAAATGCTTTCCAACTAGATTACACAACACTTCTAACCTTACATCTATGTAAGATTATTAAAATTAATATTCCACAAAAACTCTAAGGAAACGTTTGAATTGATTTACCTGAAAATCTGCTGCTTCCTCGCTGCCTGTGTACTAAGGAGGCGTAAGGCTACTCTTGTTCTGGCTGCCTTGGACAGAGTTCCTCGCAGAATCGATTCGTTGCGGATGGCAATGGTTCGTAGCATTTTCTCGATTGATTCGTGGAGCCCGTTAGATAGAAATTAAATGTCTCTTTTCCTTTGAACTGAAGGTGTCGGGATTTTATATAAAAAGCCGATTAAATTTTGGAGAACCGCGAGCGAAATTTTCGACACCGACCTTAAAAACTCTTCGATAGGTCATACGTTTTTGACAGTTTGCGAAAGCTCATTCAATGTTTTCAATAGTTTTTTCTTGCTATATAAAAGCTTTTTGCTCCAGCATGAAAAGTTGTTTTCAAATGTCAAAAATTTGCGAAAAACAACCGGGAACTAAGTACTGTTTGTTTTGATGTTTAATAAAGAGTGTTCCCCACTCGAAAAAAAATCCATGCCGATTGGGTGTTTTATGTGGTATTCGATTGGGCGCTCTCAGATCACTTTTTTTGCTCTCAGAGCAATTTTTATGTTCGTTTGGTACAAAAAAAGCAATCTTTTTCAGATTTCAGAGCACTTTTGCGAATCTGGATATTTTCTCAGATTTGCTTCAGATTTACCAATTGCACTTGAGTTCGAGTTTGACAACTAGTGGAGTTTGTTTACATTTTAGTGAAATTTTTGAACTGCAAAGAAACGCATTGCATCGGGTGTATCTATTTTTGTTAATTATTTATGTACAAATGTTTAGAAATCAATCTGGGCGATCATTTTGAATGTTTTCATATAAAATTTAACCAGTGAATGGAAAACGCTTAGAAAACTGTCGAAGGCTGCACATATTGCCGTCGCACACATATCAACAAAAAAAAAGAGCAAGTGACGTTTTTGTGTTCGATTAGCCACACGAAATCTGAAATCTGAGAGCAAATCTGAAGAAGCCCAATCGAATACCACATTAGATTTCGGACTGAAATTTGCTGGAAAGCTATACGAATTTCCGCTCGAATGCAACTCGTCATTACACTTTATAAAATACGTTACACCTGAAACTTTTATTTTACTTTATATTTTACATGGAACGAAATATTTTATTCCAACAATCTGATTAATAAGGGAAAATAGAAAATACCTACCTGAAAACAAGGAAGAAAACAGAACTACGGTATTTGTATAAATACTTTAGTTATAATAATTTAATGTCAGCACTTATCAGAAATGTTTCTCCTTAAAATAAAACAAGAAGGAGAACTAAAATCATATTAAATCAACGCAATCATTATACAGCTACTTACCCGAAGTAGATGAAATGAAACAGAACTGCTCAGTTGTTGGTTGCCTGAACGAAGTCTCAACTGAAATAACGGCAAAATGAAACGAAAATGAATAAAACTAAAACGGGGATATGCAGATGAACTGCAAGTTTATTATGATTGTTTAGATACTTTTCTATATTTGTTTGTAACTTTTTGTTTTAAAAGTTGTGCCTGTCGTAAAGAAGTTCGTTCTAAAGTGAATAGTGAATCGGAAATGGCACCTGTCCTGCCGCGGGATTTGTAATTCGTATACCTAGATAAATTTTGCTAGGAACACAGATGCGGTAAGAAAACAAAGTGCGTAAGTACCTAAAACTTAATGTATTACAAATATTATAAGAACATGCTTATTTTAGGTTCTCGATTGGTGTCAGGTCCTATACACCAGAGACAATACTGAGACCACCAACTTCGACCGATTTCCCGTTACTTAGCCTACAAGCTATATTTCTATGGGGTGGCACATGCTAAGTGCGCTTGTATTGTACATAGAAATTCGTATTGACAAATGTCACGAAACTTCAGAAACAAATACACTCGCACCTTGCATATGCCACTTCCGCTTTGGGCAAAGTGGCTTGCAGCGTTCATAGAATTTTATCCGTTAAATTTGAAATTGTTCGTTACGTGGGAATAATATTTTTTTTTAGGAAGAAGTGTACATTTGCTTAAAATATTTACGAAAAATCAAGAATGTAGGTTGGTTGAGGGAAAATGAAAACATTTTGAGCAAATTTTCCTTATATTTAAGAAAAATTTACACACGAAATCGAAGTTAATTATATCCAAAAGCGGGAAATACACAACCATATTTGTCCTCATATATTTCTAATATGTAAAACATTTCCTTTAGATAGTTTTATTAACCACACAAATCAAATTATTTACCTTCAAAAAATTTATAATTACTAACCAATGGCATTCAGTTATGCTAAAATGTGGTATTCCCGAACTCTTGCACATTTCCCCACGGTTGCCGAGGTTGGCAGCATTTATTTTTGTATTTTTTGTATGTTTTTGCATGTCACACGGATTCATATTTGACATAACACCGATAGGAATACAAAATGGCGAATTTGAAAAAAAACTGAGGGGGCCAGCGGCAAGAGGATTGTGAGTTGGGGGTCTCAGTATGGTTTGTCTATGCTATACACTATCATAAGCCGGTAAGTTTTGTTATTATATATTTTTTTTAAACATATGGGTGTTGTAACATCACGGTACATTCTCGCGTTATGTATAATTATGTAGGCACATAAGTTCAGTCCTCGCAAACAAAAGAACGTTTATATTTAAAAAAAGATGTGTCTTCAAATGTTATTTGTTCCCAAACTAAAGAACGACAACAATAAATGATTTTGGAAAAGAATGAGGTTGTGGCGAGCAATGCATAATATTCTGTGTATATATTTATTTAGTTATGCTACTATAGCTACCTATATAGACTTTTATTTTGTAAACAGTATCAAACAATTAAATCATAATTTCCTTGTTGAATATTACAAAAGCTAGACATGACTCGAATTCGTGTCATTTTATTATGTGCAGCATTCCTTACGAACAAAAACTGTCACCAAAACGTTCTGTTTTCAATAATAACATTTAAATGTGTTTTACTAACTCACAAGGCAGGTACAATTAATAAATGAAAATAAATAGTTGGCGCAACAGGTTCGTAGGGACCCTAGGCCTAGCCTCTCACAACCATTCGTTTTGTGTGAGTTTTTTACATTTTCGGGACGAATGGAAGGTGAATAGAATTTATGCCGAGTCCAAACGGCTAATTGAGAAGCTCTTTAAGCGCTGCGTAAAAGTTTTCTTATGAACTTGTAACACAACGGCCAAATTTTTGTATGTTAACTGGCGTTTGTTAGCTATTTAACTTGTGCGCATTCGTTTATTAATAAGGGGGAATATGTTTGACTTTGAGCATAAGTTAATCTTTGAAATCAATTATGTTCTTATACGAATAAAACTCTTTTTGCGTAATATACGAACACATGCTCGGTTCTTGAACGAGCAGAGATAGCAATAATTTTCAGTTCCGGAAAGAACTACATCGTCAGTTCATTAGTTAAGTTTTTTATTTAAGGAAGCATTTTCCTCTACAGTAAAAGCCCTTTAATTCGGAAAACTCGTTTATTCGGAAAAGAAAAAAATTTCCGAATAAAAGAGATTTTTCCTAATAAATGAGAGTCGGTTTTAAATTTTTATTATGTAAAAATTAAATTAAATTTATTATTAAATTATAAATAATAAATGATTGAACATATATAGGTATCAAATAGATCTCTAATATGTAAAAGTCTGAACAAATCATACAATTTTTTTGGGGGGGAATCCCGACAATCCACATTTAGATGTTGTTCGGGAAAACACCAGTATAGTTTAAGTTGGCAATAAATGTAAATCATGGTCCTTTAGCACAATAATTTAGCATTTTATCATCAATGGGAACGCGTTTTAGTGCATACAAAAATTCTCTCATTAATTCGGAAAATTCGTTTATTCGGACTGACCTTCCCCCCAACCATTCCGAATTAACGAGCTTTTACTGTATTTCGTTTGCATTTAAAAATACGTAACTAACTTCGGTAGTGGTAGGTTGAGGTGACCGCTTTTGAACGCATCGTGCTTTTTTGATACTATAAATTAATGTGGACTGTTTGTTGGTATTAAACCGAGTATCATTCCAAAACATCTGGTGCAGTTGAGGAAGATAATGATGTTGCATTAATCTTTGAAAAAATTAGGAGTCTTCGTACAAGGGTTTGCCAAATATGCGATATCTGTTGTAGGAACAGGATTTTACCCTTATCCTTGCAACTGTAGCAGTTGTTGTTGTTGATCTTTGTGTAGCTTCGCCTAAGCCTAAGTGTACTTAGAATCGAAGGCTTTACCCCAGTCCAAAACTGAAGCATATAGTTATTTTATCCTCTGACAAAGAGTCTCTGAAAATTGGAGAAAAACTGACCAATAAGGAATATTTGCTAGTCAGAGCATAACACAACGAACATTTTCAAATATTTTTTGGCGACCATATCGGATCAAATGGATGTGCTGATGCTGATACACTCGGAGAATTAATTAAATCACTGAAATTGGAAATTGCACCCAACATTAATCTTAGCACTATTGAATTTAGTCGAAAAATGCCGTGGGGCCGTGATTTTATAGTTATCCTAATAATCCACTCCCCGATGTCAAAAACATAAAATTGTGTATCGTTGGACAAGCTGGGGTCTAACAACATTGATTAGCGAAGGCGATTAATACAGTAGGATGTGACGTGAACGGTCACCATGCAAAATGGGGTAGTAATTATACAAACACAAAGATGAAGTCTAAGTTAGCAGAAGTCATTTTGAATTAGTGAGGCTATCACAGCGAAGTTTGTGGACCTGTCTCTACTGAATGGACAATGTCATTGTAATAATTGTACAAAGAAATAAGGAGTGTTAAATTTTTTTTGAATTTTTAATTTTGAGCGAGGTATGTTATTTTCTTCTAGTACTTTTACCATCTTTACCCGATTTTACTGCTTTCGCAAAATAGACTTTGTAGTTAACCCTTATATGTACTACGATTCTAGAGAAGGTGTAAATTAAGTGGCTTCTGTATTCTTTCCCAATCTCTGCACGGTTGAAATTTTCTCAAAACGGCTCCAGCAATTCTTTCCGCTTCAGCTCTTTTAACATTCACTTGTGACTGTAGTGCAACCTATTTTAAAAAAGCCAACAATATCTGATTTTTTTAACTCCATCCATGTATTTTTAGCAAAAAAAATGCGACTCGTCCGGCTATGCCCGATCCTACGATTTTAAACTAATGAACAGTTTATAGTCTATTTGTGAGTTTAGTCACTCGCTGATTTCCATATTTATTATGTTGATTAAACAAAGTGGAGGGAAATTCCAATCCAATCTAATTTCAATAGAATTTTAATTGCTTTTGTTTTAAATGAACTTTAAGTAAGTACCTACCCATTTAAAGAGATGCGCTAGATCCCATTTGGAATGCAATCCACATAGAAAATACTTAATTTACAAATGAGTACGGTTTATTGTATCGATTTGTTGTGCTCTTATTTTGTTACTGCTGACCTAACGTTCAACCGAATAAAAATTATAAACTCTTAATTCAGACCTTTATTTCTACAAATATACAAATATAAGTATCCATGACGAGTTGTCTGCTGGACAGCGAGCTTCCAAAGTCGGTATAGGTAGTTCCTGAATAGACTTCCTGTTGAAATAGAAAAACAAAATGCCAGCTAAAAGCTAGCGGAATAGGAAAACAAAAATTTTAGAGTTTATTCATAAAATATAGATATACAAAAATTGCACAAACATTAATCAAATAGAAAAAGAATGAAGAGAATCATCCGCATATTGAATGTACTTCAACATGTGCCGGGTTTCCAATTCACCAGAGCACCTGATGAAGTACAATAGACATGGGATAATTTAAAGTAGGATCAGGTTCAAAATCATAATGAACAAATGAATTTTAAGCTGAATTGGGAGAAAAAAGTAAAAGAAATTCTTCACTTCTAAATGATGGTTTAATGATGCTTTTAATCTAGCACTCCGCGCGCTACTTCAGGTACCTGACTGCTTCAAATATATGTTTATCTCAGCCCCGGTCTCTGATTAGCGCGCAAAGTATTAGGATCTTAATAATAAATCTTAAACAATTTGATGAATTGTCGCATTCGTGTGATAAATTGATGGCATACGGCAGCCGATTCCGGTAATATCAATAACCCGACAAAGATAATGATGCTTTCTCAAAGACGAATTGGTACAGCATTGTACGACACCGACAATGTTAGTTCCAGTTCCTCTTTATCTTGTGCTTCTTTGCCAAAAGGAAACGACCTTGTGGTAGTTCTACATGAATCTTTAAGGTGAACGATCTCGCAACTTCACGCCACCACTACTTACAAGATTGGTTCCAACCAACACTCATGCCATCGTTACTACCTTTTACAGAGCTTTTCCGACCAATGATTCCACGCGCATAAAAATTTATATATATGGCTGTACATTCGTCCGTGTGGATATAAAATAAAAATTAAAATGCACAAGAGACCAAAAACTCGTTGTAGCTATATTGACTTTATACGCACACGTATGCCGCACCGATTTCGAGGTTAATATTGCGCGATACTCGTCACCGTATTACCGTATACGTGCATATGGTACTGGTACCACTCTGGGAGTGCGTCCAATTTAAATGAAAAGCGTAAGAAAAAAAAAATATGAAAGAAAAAGACGTGTTAGGAGGCGGCCGCGGCGGCGGGGAAGCACTATCTTTATGGAATGCGTAGACTTTGCACACAATTTGAAACCAACACTGCCACGAGATAACACACACTCGCTCATTAGCAACTACATTTTCACCGAATCAGCGGATTATTGTAGCATTTGTCATACATTTTCGCTCGTTTCGTGATGATGTCATCTTTGAAATTTTTAAACCAACTTCCTTTCGAACAACTGTCTCCGTCCCCGACCAAAGGCACACGCAAACCTGTTGCAGATAGTTGAACAGGACACTCAGATATGCAGTATAGTTTCAAAGAGGCCTGGGAATTGCACACGTATAGTCAAAACTCTTTAAATAGATACCAGAGAAAAACCGCACTGTTTACTTTCGCATGTATATCGCATTGTCAGCTGATGATCATCATCATCATGTATAAAATTTAATCAGAAAAAAAAATCCGAAATTATCGCCCAAGAGATATTTTATAAGTAGAACTTTTCAGGTCCACACATGTCTAATTTTGCCACACTAAAATATTCAAGATTGGACGAGCAAACATTAAAAAGATTCTTTTTAGTTTCTTTTATTTCTCTTGATGAAAAAGTACGAATTGTTGGAACAAGAAGAAGCAAGGCAAATCAAGGGAATGTGTGGACAGAAGGAGAGAATGCCGAAACCGTCCCGCACACGTTGTTGCCAAGTGGAGACGGCAGCAGTGGAATGAAAGAAAAGATGATCGCGGCGCGCATACACGCCTAATTCGCGATCACCACCAAATACAATCAAAAACACGTGCCCAACTACATTCACATTTGGCTAATTACTCATGCAGAAAAGCTCCGCCGATAAGCTTTTCATTTAATTCTTTTCACGACTTTGCGAACGTCGAACGACCGACCGGCGCGCCGGGTCGTCGTCTCCAGCCAGTAAATGGTGTTTGCAATGAACAATGACAAATGAATAATTTTCGCGAAATACCTTTGGGTGGGGCAGATCCACCATACACGACATTCACAGCACAGCCATTGCCATATGAAAGCGACACATGTATATACAGATGACTGAACGTGAGTGTGTGTGTGTGTATGCGAATTTATGGCAGAAAAAGAACAGACAGAATGAAAAAAGAAAAAAATGAATTAAGGAGCTTAGGATGGCTTCGCGAAGGAAAAGAATTTAATATGATATGGTCTGGTAATTCAATTATTATTAGGCAGACTAAGCGAGTGGGCAATTAATTGCGATGAACGTACGGACTTACCGGCTTTCATGCAAAGGCAGGGTGGTATTGGCCACGAGACACTATTGCAATTTTGCTTCGCTTTGCCAGTTTGCTAGCAAAAGCTCGACTAAGCTTTCGCCGTATGCTGCTGCTGTTAAATGTAATGATTTTTGGTTTATTCCATGTGATCGGGGTCGTCTACTTTTGTCTACTTCCCTTCACAGAGTTCATTTACAAAACAGCTGTATGCGTCTGCCGAAGCTGCTCATATGACCAACCACAAGAAGCTTTTGAGGATGGACGATGACTGCCTTTGAAAAATACGCACAAAAAATTTACTTTTCCTAATAATTTATGTAATGACCTATGGAAATCATTTGGAAACGTCTAGCCACACAATGGATAACAATTTTTAAAATGTTCAAATAAAATATCCTAGAAAAGTATCAACCCGTGCGACGACGACGATAAAACCGAAGCTCAGTTGTACCGGAAATAACTTTCACATACCTCAACATTTACGTCATATATACGAAAAATACATGCAAAACTGCTAAAAATAAATTCAACCACATTTAAGTTCTTATTTTTCCATTTTTGATTATAAATGCCTGCGAATTTCACAATAAAAATCAGAGTTCTCACTTTTCACACATACGCACGACGAGTGTTCAATGCGATTGTCTATGGTCGTTAGCACTATTTAAATAATTTATTTTTTTTTTTTTTTTTTGGAACTGCGATTGTTGGTAGAAGTGATGCAGTATTAGTTTTGAACAATGTTATAGAAAAATGAATTAGTTATTACACACAAGTCCAACTGGAAGTAGAGCAGCAGAGCGCACAAAACTTCTATCCAAACCAATCCGACCGGCTGTCGCCGATCAAATGAGTATGCACCACCATATAGGAGTTCACTTCGAGTGTCTTTCTTTTGTGTGCATAAAGCTCGTCGGCGGCGGCGGCGGCAGCAGCAACGACGACGACGACAGTGGTGGACATAAAGCAATATGATATATGTACTGTACATACATGCACAGGCAGTCGGTGTCGGTATGGTTGGCGAGAAAGCGACGAACGTACACGTCTACCAAGATGACGACGACAGACAGCAGCGGCAGTGGAAACGCGACGGCGGCGACGACAACGGCGACGATTATGAGTATGACCACGGCAACAATACACAAATATTTAATTTAAAATGTGTTCAGTTCAGAAAGAATGTCTTGTGGCACTGCTGCTACCACCCCAGTTGTTGGTTCGTTGATCACTACTGGCTCTGGTCGATGAGAACTTTCCCAAAATGAACATTGGTCCTAGCCAGCAGCCATCCAGCCATTGCCATATTGCCATCCTATGCAGACGGCGTTTGCATGCCCCGATTATATAGTATGCGCGAAACTTTGGATAACACATACGAACAGTTGCGTTCCCCGCAGAGGAGTAAATAAGCTACGACAGCAGCACACTCTGGCAGTTTGATTCGTCTCTATGTGTGCGCGAAGGCGAAGAAAAGTACAAACAAAATAAAAATGAGCCGGCAATCAGCAGTGACAGCCAGGGTTAACTAATGTCGAGCTTTTCACTATTCCTTTTCATTTATTTCTGCTCGTTATTTCTCTACTGTGGTTACACTCGCAAAAGGTAAAAACTCGAACTTAAGTACTGGCCGATTGAAATTATTCACTTTTCTTAAAACCGCAAGGGGTTGTGACTAATATTCTTTGCCATGATGGCACACAACACACGCTTCCAAAATCTGATTGCGAATGGAGCTAAGAGCTGGCTGTGCGCTACTTGAAGACCTCGACATTTACAATATCCGAACAAACCTCTTAGTCATATCTGTGTGTAATGATGTCGGCTCCGAATTTCGACGATGGAAGGGAGAACACTTTTCGTGTTGGTGGTGCATGCATAGAAGGAAGAGCTGTATGTATACATCACACCCATCGATTTTCATCATGGTTGGTAAACATCAGCACAGCACATCAGTCTATCGTTTATATGTTCATTCTCCTGCCGAATTTCGCGAATGTTTCGATGTGGGCCTTATGTACTGGCGGCTGTACAGCTTTTACATGCTTGTTTTGTTTTTGTTGTTTTTTCTTTTTGTTCTGTTCTGTTCTTCTTTTCAGCTGAGCCAGCCAGACAACCTTCACCAGAGACGCAGGTTGCATACAACTCAAACCAGGATCGTAAGCTTTTTTGGGATTCTTCTTCACCTTTCCCTGCATCGAAATGCTTCGTCATGTAACTTTCTACATATGAATGCTGCATCTGTCTGTGCTTGTGTTGTGTAGTACGTTTGGCATTGTGTTCTTTGACTGCGGCCATCTAATTTGGTTTGGAGGAGGATGAACGGATGGCGGTTAGATGGATAGACGGATGGGTGCAGATGTAGCCGCCACCGTATGGTTCGATGGATGAGATGTTTCTTGAATTGCAGCGGGAGCGGTGAGCTTTAGGCAGACGTTTCCACTTGATAGACGTACATAAACACTAATGCTACCATCATTTCCCACATCCTTCATTTGATTCCATTGTTGGATAGATGGGCCTGGGCAGAGTGCTGCATTATTAAAGCGTCGCCGATAGGTGGGGCGCGGTAGTGTTCACCGAGCGGGATCAAAAATTTATCGTCGTCCTGCAAATCAACGGATTATACTAGCTGTAACTGTTTCGAATATTTATTTTTTCACCAAGGCCAAAACCTCAAAGATAAAGATACGAAAAGGTCAATACAACGTCCTTAAGTTTCTCGCCCGAACAAAGAAAGAACAGAAGTGAATCATGCTTCCTTTGTATTGAGGTATATTTTTAGCAAAAGGACAAACAAAATGCGTGAGACTTGTTTCTGCAAAACCACAGAATGATTCACAGATTTTTACCGGTAGAGCTTACGTCAATACTTATATTATGACTGTCATTACCTTGTATAGAATGAATCTTTAGTCTGAATCAGAGCTATATGTATTTTGATACCGTGCGATAGTGGCATTTCAAATAAAACAAACAGTAAATTTATTATATGGCGAAACTTATAGCAACTAGTCTACAGACAATTGAGTAGATTGAGCAAATGCATCGGCCATAAACCCCTAAGCTCTGAAATTAAATGTAGACCCCCGCATAAACGAGGCTAAAGTTCTCCACTCATCAATTCCCTCAAATTTGTGAATGCTAACTGATACCCGCTAGCTTACCAGCTTATGTAGGTACCTACCTACCTTAGTTTATTTGAAAAGGGGCAGAACTTGTAATAAAAACTGACAGGAATTAAAAACAACGACTTGAGGTATTTTAATTTTTATTTTTTGAGTTTGGAAAAGCACTGGAGTTGCTCAAAAAGGTTTCTTTTCACAAGCTGTTACTTATTGCTAAGCTTCTGATATATTTTTAATGATTTTATGCATCTGAAAATTGTTTTTATTGTACTGCTTATATTAATTGAGCATATTAATAAATTATTAAATTATTTTAAGCAAAGCTGATCAAGTGGACCCTCACAGCTCTTAATATTCCACTACCGGCCCTTATTATCATTCAGGGAAAATTTCATCCTAGACCTAGACCTTTGTACGTAGGTGACACCCAATGGCATCGATTTGGTGTTGCAAACATTCGTAGAACGTGACCACACCAAACTCAAGCATAGACTGCTTCGAAGCAGCTGTAGCATATTTTGGGGCGTATACCAGCTCAGCAATAGATCGAAGTAATTTCATTTCCGCGATTTAATTTGTTTGGTCAGCACTCGAATCGCATTACCATAGGTAAGGTTCCCACCCACAAACAGCAGATTAAAGACAGATAACTAGAGGTTCTGACCTTCTGATGACATAGCTGTTTCGAATTTGATCCAGCCTGACTGTAAGGCAGGTCAAAAACAGCATTGATCCTTTCATCGCTACTGAGCTCGGGGATACTTACGACTTCTCGAGTTATTTCAATTTGTTAGCTAATTCTCTGAGACTTTCTAAAGGGAAGCGAAGAAGAGTTTCCATAGAGCTCGCTGTTTGGTCTCCAGGGTCCAGTGTCGGCCAAGCTCATAATTTGTAAATGAGAGTTTCATTTTGACTTACGTCATTACAACGGCTCGGCAGTGTGTATTATGTGGGATATCCAGTTTGATAGCATTGTCTCCTAAAGGCCAGTGCCCTGTGTTGATCACTGTTATTTTGACATTTTTTTTTCCAAAAATACAACGCATTCAAACGCACATTCAAGAAGGTACCCGACCTTTTTATAACTTCAATCACGCAATAGTGAATCACTAGCTATAATTATACAATTATCGCTAGTACTTTGAGCAGCAGACGTTTTCTTCAGAAAAACGAGATTTGCTTATGTATTTTAACAAAGTTTAAAAGGAAGGGGCTGCTAGCACGCTGTTTGTACTGGCTTTTAAAAGGTGCATTTTTGCTTGATTTATTCTACTTGAAGTCCATCACACGTCCCACTACAATAAAGTTTGAGATCGACATTCATAAAGCTGCTCGGCCGTATCTTAGACATTAACCAATCGCTCTGTGCAGATCCACTCGTCCTAATAGCCGGCAGGGAACATAGCTATTTTTGCACATTTTCCAATTTAGAATTTTGCACTCAAAATATATGCCCTCTTCGTCCTCTCTTATTTGGACCAAGCTGCATGCCTTTGCACAACACCACGCATTTTGTTTATGGATACAGCCAACAAAAGATTGTCTATGTGTTTGCGAGACTATTTTATGCCCTTAGAAGGCGGAAGTCAAATTAATACATACTATGTAAAAAGCTCAAGCAGGTGCTTATATTTTTATTTATTAACTTTGAGCACCATCAACCGCCGACCATTACTCACTAATAATCCCTTTGTTTGAGAGTTTTACCATTCTTCAGGAAGATAGAAACATCCACTGTCTTAATTGTAAATGATTAATGGTGCTTTTAAAGTTGAGTTTGCTGCACATTGTCCGAAACTGTTTGCGGATTCGTATTAAGCACGCGATTTTCACAGTCTGTTGGTAAACGATTCCAGACACAACTTACCAGTCGCTGGTCTAATTGGAAAGGTCTGCCACAAATTAGATCATCTTGCGATTTATAATCAAAGCAGTGTGCTAACAGATACATTAACTATTATTATTTACTTTTATAATAGTTCTGTTTGAGTGTACCGTGACTTTTTAGCGCGTCCTAACTTTGTCAGTCCAATTTTGACGGCGGCAAACGATTCCAAATCTAGACTCACAATAAACTGCATCTAAATTTACATTCGTGCACTTTGATGTTTGTTGAATCATTTCTATTGGGAAACAAATCGAAACAAAAATTTGCGCGAGTCCAAATCCAAATAAAATTCAGCTAAAGTTATTGAAGGTCTTTGAATGCAAAGATTATGTGTCAACTACAGCTTGCATGTTTTTCCAAGGAATCCCGCCCATGTCCTCGTTACTGGAAGCATTCACGTAATATACAACTTTAGGGTATTCTTTATGACATTTAAATTAAGCCCATGAAACTAATTTCAGTGTTTAGTGAACTTTTATGAAACCTTCAAATAAAAAACGAATTCGGCTGACATACGACAAATGACGGCAGTTGGAAGTAACCGAGCAATACTCCAAATTATACAAAGAAGCCAGACAATTTTACGTTCCAAATCACAGTCAATAAAAGAGACTTTATATCTTACATGACATGTAAAAGAAAACCTCTCGTTTTATTTTATACCTACACATTTACACATATTTGTTACACTGACTTAATTCAAAATGAGATATTTTAAGGTGAATTATTCGCCTGTGGCGGAACGAATGGACTCCATCTTAAGCAATTGTCATCGATTTTCGGAAAATTTCCCCTTCGCCGAAGCCGTTCTTCAAATTCATCAAGAACATCCTTAAAGAAAAAAAGAAAAAAATTAATATAGGTATAAGACATTCAGTGCAAACAAATAACACACGAGACGACGATTCTTGGTACAAGTCTTTATTGCAACTGACGTAATCTCGTTTCGACAATTATCAGCTAAGCTTAACAATACGAATCGTCTTGGGCAAACAATGGAATACGGAACTTATATATCTACGAGGAAATGTGAAGGTTAAACTGTCTTATCGTTCGATCTATGATCTCGTTGTGTATTATTTTACATAAGATACGCTAAGTCGCTAAGCGAGCATGTAAGTGCATGGATTTGGAGCGATAGGGTGATCAGTAAATTATTTTAAGATCGCAAAATTATTTGCGTAATACAATTGAGTTTAAATTGGCTTCTTACAGCTCGATCATCCTGACAATAAATCGTCCTCGATTTATCTCATGCATATACATAGACACTTTTACATTCGACAAACATTTTCATTCTGAATATTAAACATAACATTGGGATACTTTTAACATACAAATTCTCAAAAAAAACATAGATAATATTGTTTACATAAAACGAAATGTACTGAGGGTACAACAAAATAATATACATATTTTACAATAGTGAATTCATATTGGCTTTCTATACGAAACCGATAAATAATTAAACGTTTTATAAATAATAACAAACACAAAATATCGATACGTGTGAAACTCTATAAAGCAACATACGGCTTCATGTTTTCGGGAGATGCTACTCCTTCGTATGGTATCCTTGATATTTGAAGATTATCTAAATCTTTTACTAAATATCTATCATTTTCAAGTGATTTAATAATTTGATATGGTCCTTTGTATTTAGCTATGAATTTTTTGTTTATTCCAGGAGTATTTAAAACATTTTTTATCATGACATAATCACCGACCTTGTAGGGGTATGGGCTCTTATGTCGCTTGTCAAAATAAGCCTTATTAAATTTCTGAGTCTGAATAGTTTTTTCATGTGCTTGTTTTCTGACGGACTCTAAATTCCTCACCTCTTTTGTGATAATATTTTGTTCCAAATGATCGCGGAGTTTGTCACTAACTACACCTTTTTGTGCAACACCAAAAAGCAAAACGCTTGGACAAAAACCTGTACTTTTGTTCTCTACATTATTAAGAGCGAATTCTACTTTATTTATGTGCTTTGTCCATTCACCGGGTTCCACTTCACTCTCTTTAGCAAGCATAGGCGTCAGGCTTCTATTTATCCTCTCCACTTGTCCATTAGATTGTGGTGAACAGGTAGCAATCTTAATATGCTGAACATTATAAATACTACAAAAATTCGCAAATTCCTCTGAAGTAAAACAGCTTCCTCTATCAGATACTATTCGGGTTGGTTTACTATAATTCGTGAAATATGATTCTAAACACTTAAGAGCTTCTTTCGTACTAGTGCTTTTAACAGGATAAAGTTTCGTGTATTTTGAAAACCCATCAACGACCAAAAAAATGTGTTTCTTAAGATTCCGCACTGAAAAGGGTAATGGACCATAGTGGTCAATGTGAATTGTCTCAAAGGGTTTGTCACCTTTGGGAATACTGTGCAGTACGCCTTCCTTTTTACCAGTCAGTGGGGAGAAATGTATGCATTTTAAGCAATTGCTAATGTGATTTTTTATTTTGGATTTCATGCAAGGAAACCAATACGTTTTCCTTAAAAAGTTGTAACATTTTTCAACACCAACATGGCATAGAGCATCGTGGTGAGTCTGTATCACATTTCTTACCATCTGCGCTGGAACATAAAAGTAGACTTTCTTATTTATTTTACGATAGACGAGACCGTTTATCAATTCATAGCATGGGCTTTCTCTTTTCTCTAGCATATCAACTAGCCCTCTTATGATCGTATCTTTTTGTTGAGATGCAGCCAGGACATGCTCAAAAGACTCCGGTTCAATAACAAGTATGTTGTGACACCTGCTGAGAGCGTCAACGTGACCCATTCGTTTACCATCCCTATGTTCGATTGAGTAATCATATTCTTGCAGCTCTAAGGCCCAACGTGAGATCCTTGGATTCAGAAGCTTTTTACTGAGGGTCAGAGTCAGGCTCTTACAGTCAGTAATAATTTTGAATTTAATACCTGTCAAATAAATCCTGAACCGCCGGAGCGCATAAATAATAGCCAGAGTTTCTAGCTCGTAAGAGTGATATTTAGACTCTGGAGCTGTGGCACGTTTCGAAAAGAAAAAGATAGGGTGCAAACGTTTATCTTCCTGACGCTGTAAGAGTACTGAGCCAAATCCAAAGCTGCTTGCATCGCAGTGCAATTCTGTATCTGCATTTGGATTGTATATGCTTAGTAATGGTGCATTTAATAACTTTTTCTTGAGCATATCAAAAACCATCAATTCTTTTTCCGCAAAAAGAAATTCGGCATCTTTTTTTACTAGATCGTATAACGGTTTAGAAATTATTGAAAAGTCCTTAATAAATTTACGGAAATATGAGCATAAGCCTAAAAAGGAATGCAAGTCTTTGGTGTTTGTAGGTCTAGGAAATTCTTTTACAGCTCGTAACCCATCCGCATTTGGACCTATACCGTTTGCAGAAACCTCATATCCCAAATACGTTATTCTTTCCAAGACAAATGAGCATTTATCGAGCCGTAGCTGTAAATTGTGTTCTTTAACTATTTCCATTACTTCTTCTAGTACCTTAAAATGTTCCGCTATAGTTTCCGTAGCAATAAACAGATCGTCAATATAAATTAAGATTTTTCCCGATTTTATGAGATTTCTAAAAATTAAATTGATATACCTTTGGAAAACAGCGGACGCATTTTTGAGCCCAAACGGCATCCGCAAGAACTCGAATTGGCCTAATGGAGTAACAAATGCGGTATATTTGATTGACTCGAGTGACATTTTAACGTGGTGAAATGCACTTTTTAAGTCTAATAAAGAAAAGTACTTTTTGAGTCGCAATGTGTCTAATTGATCCTCTATTAAAGGTATTGGAAAATTATCTTTAACTGTAATGCCGTTTAATTGACGGAAATCAATGCACAACCTCAATTCCCCCGACTTTTTCTTAACTAAAACAATTGGTGATGCAAAAGGCGATTTGCTTTCTCTGATCACATTCTTATCTATCAACTCATCTAAGATTCTTTGCAGTTCAAATTTATGGGCATACGGTAACCGTCTTGGAGCACAATTAAAAACCTTATTCGTATCAGTCAATACAATTTTCATTTCAAAATCGGAAACCTCACTTGAAAAATCTTCAGTATTCGAAATATTACTGCTTGAAATACTCCCAGAAACCAAATTTGTTATTTTTACTTTCTCCTCATAGCTTAATTTTTCGTTAATGTTTAAAGAAATTTCATTGCAATCGTTGCACGTATCAATATTTAGAATTTCGTTATTTTCATTTTCAAAAGTATTACTCTCAATTTCCTCGATTTCATTTTGTTCGTTATCTAAAGTTAATTTAATATTTGCTTTTTGCAAAAAGTCTCTTCCTAAAATTATAACATTTTTCATTGTATCATTCTTAACTACATATAGATATAAGTTGGTATATAAATTGTCTTTCTTAATTTTGCAAAATACCTTACCATAAACTACTAACTTACTGCTATTGATGCCGATGAAGTCCTGCGCTCCGGACTCTAAAGTTGTCATCATATATGGTTGAATATATTTGAGCTGAACAAAGCTAATAGGGCTTCCTGTGTCAATCATAGTCATCGCATTCATCCTTGTACTAATTGCCTCAGGATCGTCGCTGATAAATTCATACTCGAAGACGCCATGGAAGTCTTGTAAGAATGAAGGGCTGGAACAGTTGTTGGTTAACTCGTTGTTTTGAAGCATCATCACAGAGGTTGATTGTGGACAGTCTTTGATAAGATGCCCCATTTTTCCGCAACGAAAACATGAGCCCTTATCCCTGCGTGGCTTTGGACAATTTGTGACGATATGCCCAAAGTCATTACAGTTGTAACACTTGATGCTGATTTTGTTGCGTGCTTGTTGTACAATCTTTGGTTGTATCGGAGTTCTGATATAACCACTCGTACTCGTCGATGATGAAGGTTGAAATTCTGGTCTCATTTTCTCGTATTTTCTCAAGGCGGCTTTCAATTCGGACATGTTGTTGGCTGTAAGCAGAATTTGTTTATTAACCATTGAATCAGGTATACCTTTGATTATATAATTTATTATGTCTTGCTCCTCAATGTCTGCTGCACTGGCGATTTCCTGCATAGTTAAAACATACTGCTGGTAATTCTCATCCTTCTGTTTTTTCCGATTACGCAAAGAGTTGTGCACGTCAGAAGCTGTTGAGTGCTGGTGAAACTCACTGAGTAATGCTTTTTTTAATTCGATCCAAGAATAGCATGATGTTGATCTTAAAAATAGTTTTGCGGTTCCCTTCAGCAATCGCTGAGCGTAGATGAAGCATTTTGATTCGTCAAATTTGTAGATGATTTTGGATTCTTCAAACGCTTTGATCCACCTCGCGATAGGAAAGTTGTCGTCGCCGGAAAATGTTGGAAGAGAATCCTCTATATCTCTGAAGCTAACACTGTCAGTTACTGAAGATGGTGTAAATGTCTCAATAGGGCTGCTCAACTCGGCCAGTCTCTTCTGTAATGCATAGATTTCTTCCTTCCTCTTCACCACTTGGCGCAAAGTCTCCAGCTGTTGGGTTACCAGCCTATTCTCCTCTTCCAGCTCCGAAGAATTTTCGTCCTCACTTATGCCATCAAGGACAGCCGCCGGAAAATACTCTTCCATCTGGACATCTGTGATTTGCTCGATTGCTTGCTCCAAACGAATTTTCAATGATGCTTTCACTCCAGTTGTAGACAAACCAAGTTCGGCTAACTTGTCTTTTAATTGTGGCACAGTTGCAATTTGCAAAAATCTCGTAGCACGTGATGCCATTGTAATGTATAGTTAGTTGCAATTTTTTTTTTCGTAATTAATTCACCAAATTGATGCAAATAGTGTGTATAACATAAAATCACACGTAACATAAAGGTCCATAAAGTTTCATAAATAAATTAAACTTGCAATAATTTCGTGACAAAAAAAACATGCGTTTGTACACTAATCCCACTTCTGATTTAACTATAAGACATTCAGTGCAAACAAATAACACACGAGACGACGATTCTTGGTACAAGTCTTTATTGCAACTGACGTAATCTCGTTTCGACAATTATCAGCTAAGCTTAACAATACGAATCGTCTTGGGCAAACAATGGAATACGGAACTTATATATCTACGAGGAAATGTGAAGGTTAAACTGTCTTATCGTTCGATCTATGATCTCGTTGTGTATTATTTTACATAAGATACGCTAAGTCGCTAAGCGAGCATGTAAGTGCATGGATTTGGAGCGATAGGGTGATCAGTAAATTATTTTAAGATCGCAAAATTATTTGCGTAATACAATTGAGTTTAAATTGGCTTCTTACATAGGTACTATTAATAAAACAGTCAGGAAAAAAGAATACTGACCTGCTTCTTTAGCACAATATGCTTCCCCTTCCAATACTTCATCATACCAAGAGCCTGGAGTGTACTTACAATATCATAAGAATAGATTGCCATTTCCTTGAAGCAAAATAGAAAAATAAAATGTTTAAAAATATATACTCAAAAAATAAACCGTTATTAGTAGGGGCAAAGAAAGAAAGACATTATCCCCATTCAACAGCTGATGAAAAACGAATAGTTATGGGACCCCTCGTACAACTATTAATTTGTTCCATGCATTCTGAATCGTGTTTAGTGGGTCGTGTGATGGCTTCCTTCATCAATTGGCTATGATTAGGTATTAACTTTGTATTTATCGCGTGGGAGCATTGTTAGGTTACGTTTACGTTTCCTAAATACATGGTCACACTTTTCATTTAAGTACCTAAATAAAAAATAACAGCTCGTTATGCTGATTTTTGACAGACTCCCATAGTTATTTTTATTATTTGAAAAGGGGATTGTTGTAATGCGACCTTTTGGTCTATTGCACCTCTGCCTACACCTTGGAGAGGTATGTTCCCTTATAAGAGTTTCCCTCGAATTACCATTCCTTTCGGAATTATTTTTGAGAATCCTGTACTTTTACTTCTCCGTCCTATAGCACTCTTTCTAATTCAGTTTCTTTTAAGAATCCAAAGATAAGAGCAGTCTCAATTGCGAGTATTTTCTCATGAGATAAATGGTACTTCAGTCTTTTTTGCCTTTATGCCCCACATGATCCCAGCACATGTTCTGGGATACCATTGGACTCGTCGCAGAAACTGCAAAGACCTTATTTAGATAAACTCAGTTTCCTGAGGTGTTCCTTAAGTCTGCAATGCCCCGTTAGGAAGGATACGAAGATTTTTTTTTTGCTCATGCCAATGCATGCTTGGGATCTTTCTCGGTGGTTTTGCCGCAGAATTTTCATTCCTAATGTCCTGAGTGTTATTCCAGGTTCCAGCCCAGTTTTCTTTCTCTAGAATCATAAATTATCCTTTGAGGGTGTAATCCCCTCCCCCGCAGATTGTTTCAGGACCTATGAAAGTTTGCTGATGCTCAATTTCTTGCTAGGAAGTCGGAAGTTCATTTCTCTATTCCCACATGGCCAGGCACCAAGCAGATGGTTATTTTGTCTCATTAAGTTCATTCACAAGTTTGGATTTAATGATGTAAGAATCAAGTGCTATATCAAAGTTGGTTTTATCTCTGTCGCGGTTGAGTTTTCAGACGCGGGTTGGCTCAGAATATTTTGTTCATAGTTCTTTACACAAAATTTTCTTTAGGTTTAAGAACTGACGGCTGAATTGGACATATTCTTCACTGTTGGCGTTTAAAATATAAGAGACTGATTTTCAGCGATCGCTTTTTATAAAGCCCAACAACATTATCTACGAAAAACGTGACATGTGAAATAGCTGCGTTTATAAACTGCATACTTACGTCTGCAACTACATGAAATATCTATTGCATGAACCTTCACTCATATCGAAGTCTTAAACTGTACCCTAATAAGCAAACTAATTATAAAAAAAATGCTTAATTACAGCCTTGATGAATGGAAATGTACAAACTTCGGTCTGGGTTTACGTAGGTATACCTATACGGTCTTGAAAATGAAAAGGAGTCCACCAACCCCCACTCTTAATAAACCGTTTAATAAAATTTTTAATTACCTGCGAGACTTCCTTTATACTCAGTGTGGTTCCTGTACGATTGCAAAGGTAATCCAAGAGTACATCCTTCCAGTACGACCGATAGGATATCAGACCCAAGTCAGATAATGGCTTTTCGGGAGATCCAATCTTTCCCTCAACTCTAGTCAGAAGGTAACCTGTTATAGAAAAACCATAAATTATTGTAAATTAAGTGTCAATGACTTAAGATTATCTTAACATAGCGTTTCATAAAAAAAATCAAAACTATGAAAGAAACGGGGGGAGAAAAACCCAGAGGACAAAAATCCGAATTGAACTTCCCAGACAACTTTTTGTTTTCGAGCTTTGTATTGTTTGTTTCTCTCTGTCTGTGTTGCGCATAATATCGTTAGACTGAAGTTGCGCATTATTGGCATAGGTTAGGGTGTTGCACTCAGGCAAACATAAATTTTTGGGGTTTCCCATTCTATGCCGTTTACATGAGAGAGGGTAAAATTCAGACGGCAGACAGACTCGTTATTGATTTTTCCAACAGAAACACACGGTGAAAAGAAGGGAAACGCAAGGACATACAGCTTGCCAGAAGCAGCCAGCCGCAGCAGTAGTAGTAGTAGGGTTAGCCTCTAAATTATTTCCATTGCTTGATTGAAGAAATTCGCAAACATTTTAAGCATATATACAACATTTTTATTTTATTTTGAAAGAGAAAAACAGCAGTTAACATAATTTTGAAAAGGGCATGATGGCTGCCTTGTACTGGTGCCATTGCGAATTCTCCTGATACACTTACGTGTGAATGTACCCATATATAGCAAACGAAACGTAAATATTTCGTTCGTCGTTGGCGTCTGGAGTTTATAAACCCCTACATAATATGAAAAAAGCTGTGGCAGGTTTGGAGTTTGCCACTCTCCAGTTTTGCATTTGCCTATCGCTCTCTTTCTCCTATATAATCACTTCCTCTCCCCGGGTATCTTTTGTGTGTATCCTTTTTTGCGTTTTGAGAAACGTCGAGACGATTTTATCGATCCATCCACTAGTCTGCTAGCTACCTTGTTCATGGTCCTGGGGACGACGCCCTGTACGTTTGACCTGCCCTGACCTTTTCCGACTTTGCGTATTGCATCGAAGCGACGACAAGAGCATACGTCGCCTTGTGTCTTTGATTGAATAAAACTTTTTAAGGGTAGCTATATGTGCCAGGGAGGCGGAGGCATCGTTATTTTGTTTTTTAAATTTAAAACGACTGTTCTTAATTAAAACAAAACAAAACAAAAAATGTCAGTTAACGTATTCACTTAATCCTTTAACTAAAACTGCGAGAAAAAAAAGCAAATGAGGTTCATACTTTGTTATAAAGCTTTCACGGCATATGCAAGTGAAGCATCACCGTTTGCACATTGCATGCATGTATATTTTGCACTTCTTCCTGGAGTATTTATTTTGTGTCTGGTTATAATTTAAAGCGTTTGCATGTCCAAAGCATGAGGTCAATGTCGCGTTGCTTTGATGTGAGCCCGTTTTCTCTCGAACTAAGCGAAGGGAATGAGTCGGCGGTGTAGGCACAGCTGTTTATCATATGGTTTTTAATTACGCGATACATTTCACTTATATAAAACGAATTAAATGTCTGTAAATGTCTACTATGAGTCATATGAGCCAGTGAGTAATAAGTCTTGTTTTAGAAATTACTCTTTACAACTATGCTTAAAAAAAGAGTGAAGTATTTACACAACAAACCGTTACAAATATTAATTCGAATTAATGCAATTATTTAAATATGCGTAAAGAAAACAAAAGGTTTCCTTTAGTAGATACATCAAAGTCGTTTGGGAGGAATATCGCTATTTGTACCATTAGTGGGTGCAGTACTTGGAAAGTGACGCAATTGGACGTCGGACGTAAGCAGAAATGTGGTCATTGAGTTATTCGTAGTTCACCAACGCGTTGTTTCTATTTATAATGATTGAAGTTGCTAGGTACTTTGTCGCCGGAAAGGAATTCAATGATGTCTTGCATCTAAAATTAAACATCTCGAGTGTTCTCACTTACTCTCTCACAGGATTAGGGACTTGAGATGACGGCAGGTGCGCAAAGAGAAGCCGATGTCGTAGAGCTGAACATTATCACTGCAAGAATCAAAATGTTCGCCATCGAAATTAACAAACAAGATTTTTTTTTCCACTTTTCAATCAGCTTAGAAGTCTTTAGTATAACAGTGAAACTTCAAAAATATTGAAAATGGGGCCGTGCAGCATAGATCGCAAGAGTTTGAAGACACTCCACACTTTACCGCTCTGTGCTCATTCCGTCCAAGATAGTATCCAACCAACGCGTTACCCATTCTCTTTTTGTTCCTTACCCCAAATATGTCACCTCTTCGTTCCTCTCCATGTCTCTTTCTGCCCCAGCTGCGGTACACGCGATACCGTCTTTTGCTTTGCATTGAACGCCGGTTTTATTGTGAGGCCCTGTCGCTTCACCAAACTGCGGAATAAATGCCCAAAGAACTTTCGATTTTTTCGCTTTTCTTTGGAATTCGGAATGACTGCTTCAAAAGTTTAACTTTAAAAATTAAATTGCAACAAAAGTAAAAAAAAACTAACTTTAATTTTTCGTACTTCGTCTTTTGCTCTGCAAGCATTTCGAAACTTGCTTTTGGATCCTATTCCAAAGTACCCAGCTGAACTAATTTTAGGGCCAATCACAGAAAACCGTTGTTCAACCAGAGTCTGAATTCCAATTTGCTTATATTTACGAAAATGTTTGGCAACACACGCTCAATGTTTGGACCATTTTAGAACAGACGCAGAGAAAAGAAATTTAATAGGTATCGAATGCTTGAATGCGGGAAAGCAAAGAAGTACCAAGACTTTCTTGCTTAATTACAAGCAGCCTTCTATCGTCAAATTTTTTTTTTTATTTTTTTTTAATAGAAACCAATTACGTTTGTTGGAATACAAGCTACTTCCAGGAACTCCAACAACTCTTCATCAGACTTCCTAAAGTCATATTGAAAATTTGTTTATTTAAAAGCAAATTGTGGGTATTTTTCTCAAGAAAATCCGTTTAGATAACAAGCAATACTTTAATAATAGCGCAAACGACACAAATAATACAAGGTCTAAACTGTTTTTAATTAGCTGGCAACATTATCTTCACCCCAGCCATTTTATTGCTATAAAGATAAACGCTTTCTGAAGAAGAACTTTTACAAAGGGTTTTCCTACAAACTAATCGATTTATAAGTCATATCTAACCAGAAACAAGTTACCGCTACCTAGGATTCATATTTGGTGCAATTTTTAGATTTAAGGAACAAAAAGTTCAAGTTTGTACTACCTATTTGAGAAAGATTGTAGAGACTATATTGCCTAACATCACTGAATTTACTGAAATATACCCAGTTTAGTAAACAGAGTTACAAACGGATGGATCATAATAATTAAACCTCAGATAAATGATTAGATAGTCGCTTTTTACCGTTTAATAATGATATCCAATGAATTTTGCAGATATTTAAGTTGCAAGACAGTGATTAGAAATAAATTTAGATTCGAAAAAAAAATATGCTGATGTAAGAAGAAAAACTTCCCAAAACTTACTAAAATCAATAAGCAGCCTTCCGTATCCTTTTCGCTGGTAGGGCGGTAACGTCAAAATACACGAAACATTGTAAAATGAATTTTTCTCCTGAAAGTATACAACAAATAATGTTCTTTAGAATAGAAAAAAAAACAGCAATATTTTAAGATAATATTTGGTGGTATTCTTTTCTTTTTAGCGCCAAGGGAATGAGAAATAAGCCATTTTATTAGAGGTAGGGATCCCAAGTTCAACAACCTTGAATACACTGATATGTACCTACTAGGGGACGACAAGCGCTATTTACTCCCTCAGATGTATTTATTCCCCAAATTGTATTATACTACGTAGCTTTGTCGGCGTGCACCCATACCAATTACAAAAGCATAGACACATATCTACCATTGTTAGGTAACTAACATCACCATCGATATCATCGCCAGGCTCCCAAGGGCCCTACTCTTCTCAAAATTTCGCCAACTTCCCAACCAACCCCATGCCACGCAAAGGAAACACAAAAAATATATATTCCCAAACTATGGAGCCACAGACATCGTGTGTACAAACTTTGCCCGAAGTTGGGGAAAAGATGCAGACTATTGGTTCCTGGGTTAAATGGAAACACCCCTTACACAGCAGACAACCCGAACTTCGGTAAATGCGGAAATTGTCCAAAAATTTTGAAAATAGCTTCAAAAAAGCATACCCCACACATGTCTCCACCTACAAATTTATCAAAAAAAAAAAGAGTAGTTTTTATGGAAGTTCCAGAACCGCAAAAGCATCAAACAAAAAGCACCTGTCCTGGCTGATAGTGCCGAAATGTCCGACCTGAACAGTACAAATCAGATTCGCTATCCTCGGCGATTACAAGAAGTTCAATGACCATAGATTAAATTTGTACAAACATTTCGCTATAGCGTACATGTTAACTGTCGTCTGGCTAAAGAATTGTCTGCCAAAGTGGGGGTGAACACAGAATGCCATTGCCATACCGAGTCGAGCAGCAGCATCTCCCATCACCCCCAACCAAATGCACTGACTATATAAATACCCATCTAGGCAAAAGGCGCGGCGACTTCAAAATGTCTATTCCACACGCAAAAACCATTCTCTACGCGAGAAGCTTTCGTCAGCCAGGCTAGACAGTAGAGAGTACATATCACCATCATCCTCATCTTCAACACCAGCAATATTATCACCTCTCCTCGTTCTCGTTCTCGTTTGCAATTCGCATTCTCCTTGCCGTCCGTAACCATCGTCGTCGTGTTGTGCATGAATGAAAGACTGCAAAAGCTCAACACACAAATGCAGTGCGCGGAGGCTACAAACGACGGCCCATCGTAGAACAGCACTCATCAATTTTAGTCTCACTATTATTATTTTTGTGTTATTTTTGTTCTCCCCATTGTGGCGTCAAAGAATTTATTTCATTTTGCTGAAGTAATAAAATCGAAGAGGCAGATTGCTTGCTTCTCCCTTTGTCGTCGACATGCTCGTTGTCGGTAGAGGTCCACGACCTTATTATATGCTTATGTACATATCCATATGGGTGGCGCTGCGACTGCGAACAGGGAGCAGGGAATAGAGGCACACTGAGAGCGAGATAGTAGCATTTTGAGAAAGCTTTGTATCCTTTTTTGAACTTGTTGTGTTGTGTGTAGTGTAGACATGATGTCACGTCATTATACACTTACTTGGTGTGGCTGACGGTATATACATTCTTCGCCACATGTCAAATGTATACACAAAAGGTGTGTGTAAGCGAATAGCACAGAGCTGGGGAAAACGTCTGGCACCAACACATAGGCACCCAGGCCGCGTTTTAATGCGAGTTACCCTTGCCTCGACGTCGACACTAGAGATTGTCGCGTTCGTTGGGCTTGTAAGCACTCTGAGGCTCGAGTTGTACACTCTGTGCGCGCCTTATATAATATAAACGGTGGAAACAATAGGCGTCTGCCTGTGTGAGCCTGAGCATTCACAAAATAAATTTTTGAAATGTACCCACGACATGCGCAATTTGTAACACAAACCCAGTCTTCAGAATGTCGCACCAAGCTTTTCAGTAGGTACTACACTACACTTTATTCCTGTAACGAAGGGATAATGAACCCGTTGCCATTGAAGACATTAGGGGTGAGAAGTGTCTGCGTTTGGGTATGGTCAAGATTTGTTGTTTCTTTGACTGGGAGCTTTATTTTTTTATATAGCTAGAGCTACCCAAACGCTAATAGGCGGCTGTCGGAGCTATTTTGCTCATTTGCAGGAATAAAGGGGTTCTTTCACTGTCACTTTTTTTCATTGCCACCTATACCTCACAGTTAATCCCCTATCTGTGAAGTTTACTTGTACGCAATTATAATGAGAAAGGATTATAATAGGTACTAAGATTGCCGATTGTTGTTGTTCGCAGACACATGGCAGGACATCGTAAAACTGGCCAATGAGGTTTTCGTTTCTAGTTTGACTTTATTCGACCGATTCAAACCATTGCCCAATTGCCACTTGAACACGAACAAATGTCATTGACCTATAGTTTATGTCTGACAGTTTAATAGAAGGCGCTGTTTCTCTTGAAATGAATGCTTTGAAAAATGGTCAAACCAAACACATGCATGTTGATATATTTACGAGGCTTCTAAATAAGTGCACAGCATCAGAACTGCTGCCCAAACGCATAGGGGTTTACTGTCGGCAGCTGGAACTAAACTTTTTTTTATGAAGCTGTAAATGTTCGGCATACCTTAATAGCGTAGCTAAAATCGTTGAGATCGTGAAAAATGTTATGACCTAGTGAAACCTTCCACATATAAGGGGAGTGGACAATTATCTGTTCTCCTCCATGCAGCTCCTGACTTTATAAGCGCTCAATGGGGATTTAATTTATAATAGAACTGTAAACAAATTTGTATATGTCGAGGATAACGTATATTTGCTAGTTGCTTGTGTCAACCGATCGATAATGCCACTATCGAATAGAAAAAGCGAGTAATACAATTGCAATATACTTTTCCCCCCTCCAAGGTCTATTTATTTTTGACTATAAACCATGCTCAGTAACAAACATTGTTGCTCCTCGTTTTACCCAAATTTAAGCAGATACTTATTTAATTGAAAAGTTGGTTTTGTTTATCGCAGAAGGCTTTATTGTTACAACTCAATTGTTCTTGTTATTCTTCATTTATTTGCTTCCAAATTTGTTTGACATCACCAATCACTGATAAGAATGTTTAATATTATACGTGTCTGCTTATTGGAGACGCCTGTTTCTTGGCCGTCAAATTTGTCTATAGCTTGTGAGCATGGAGGCATAGTTTCAATATTTTTTCACTTGGTGCCAGCACCTTTCAGACATCTTTTGGGGAAATATCTGAATGTCCTTTTCTCAAATATAATTCCTCTACACCAGCAGGAGCCACAGAAAAGTAAAGAACATGCAAAAAGCACACAGTAAAGAATACACAAGTTAGTAATTGAGTTATTGAGTGAACGAACAAATAGTCTTTCGCTTGCCAATGTTCACATTTAAAAGTTCCGGGAAATTGATGAATGGAATATATTAAGTTGCCGACAATAACTTGTGGTCAACTTTTTTCGTATCTACTTAATCTGCGTATTTTTTTATGATTTCCGTGTTGGGATATAAAGTAATCGTATTTAATGCGGAGAGTGAGCCCTAATTAGCAGAAATTGATGCCGATATATGAATTGTAGCCACAGTGAAACTCTGTGTGTTAGCTTACCCGAAATTTATTTTTCATACCCTCCTATCACAATGAACCGACACTCAGCAAAGACGAAAAAAGGAGTTTAAAGGGCAAGAGACAACAAACACTGCAAAGCAGCCATTCGTCCAATTTGTTTTCACTATGAAAGTGCCTGGAACTTAAAGGAGGATTTCAGGAAATGCAACTCCTGTCTCGGTTGCAATGTGAGGTGTGCTGGGTACAGGTCATCCATTGATGACTTGACACATGTAAATTGGTTCGTAACTTCTCTCAGCAAACTTCAATTCTCATATCAAAATTCACATCAAGTCCTTCTTCTTAGATATAAGACTGTTTTCGAAACTTACACCAGTGCATATGCTTATGTTATGTAAATCCACAAGTTGAAACTAACAACCGAAATACAGTATAGGAAAATTTGAAAGAAGAAAGCCACTCTACCTTGCTAAAGTATCCCACGGTGTGACATCCATCGATATCTGCCAGTGTCATTACGTAGAAAAGAAAAGGCTCCACATCATAATACAATGTTTTATGGTCTAAAAAGAATTTCGCCAGCAGACACAGATGCTGGCAATACTGTTTGTGCCGTTTGCCGTCCACTTGCCATACTTGTAGCTTTCCCTTTCTATAGATTTCATCGCCAGGGGGATGTCTCCACATACATTTCTGTGCATGCCGCTTGATGCCAGTCTCAGACCGTTGATATCGAAGGCAGAATTCACAAATGTACATTTTCGGAAGACGCGCCGCATCCTCAGGGTATGGCGACTGATACCATACCTTCATTTGGTACTTGCCCATTGTGATGTACCTGTAAAGAGGAAATTAGTTAAAATAGAACCTTTACGATATATCGAAGGAAACTTACTTAATGCCCTTGCCCACGGGCAGATCTTTCAGCTCGTTCTCAATCTTTTCGCTGGCAATTGCTTGAGCTTCCCTAAACAATTGCAGATCATAGTCTGGGACTAGACCAGCAAGGTTTGGTTCGCGGTCGTGATCAGTGCAATCTTTCTCGCTTTTTATTTTGTCCGCCATTGATGTGTGTGCTTGCAGGGGTTTGAATCTCGCTCGCGAATCTCGAATCTTCTGTAGGTATTCCTTCTGTTCGGGTGTGGGAACTTTCTTCTGGGGATCGTATTGGTTTGCTGCCAAATTGTACTCTTCCTCCTTTTGCTTTCTTTCGTTCGCTCGCTCCTTACACTCTGAGGCGGACATGTTGTGGAAAATCGGACAAGCTTCAAGTAAAAAGTGTTTCTCTTGGTTTCCACTTAGATGGCCCGAAGAGTCGCAACCTTCGATGGGACATTTTTGCTCCTGGGGTGGTGGGGAAACAACGCGTTCAGCGGAAATCTTCTCAGTTTTCAACTCCCGTTTGGTTTTGGCTTTTGCTTTACTCTTGGTTACAACCGATGCCTTTTTTGCTGGGCTCTTCGAAAGTGAACGCTTATCCAGTTCGACTTCTGATTCACTATCTGAAACTTTTCCGAGCACATGCTTTGATCTTCGCGTGCTTAATGAGCGAGTTAGTTTTCTAGGCGCTGCTGGTCTATTCGAAGCCGCTCCGCCATCTGAGTCAGACAGGACAACCGCCTTTGCATCTATTTTCTCTGGAGTCTTTGTCGAGAGAGCCTTCTTTTGCACGGCCCGCTTGGACGTAGGCGATGACGAGCTATCGCTGGACTCAGATGCGTCCGAATCGCTTGACGATGACGAGCCTGATGTTGAAGCGCTAACCGAGTCAAATTCGTCCGAGCTTTTTTGGTTATCTGTTTTGTTAGTCGACGAACGTTGTTTTTGAGGAGATTTAGTTTTGGCAATCGCAGTCGTTTTGGACTTTGCGCTCGGCGCTGTCTTAACTTTCGGCGCAATGGTGCTGGTTTTGGGCTTTTTGTCCGGTTTTTTCACCGCTTCTACGTGATCCGAATCAGATGAGTTGTCTGGAGAGAAAATACTCTTATTCTTTGAATTGCTGTTGGAAAGAGCTTGTGATTTGGCCGCAGTCTGAAACGCTTTTGTTTTGCTAGTAACCACCTTAGAAGCAAAGTTTTGTTGTTGATGTTGTTTTACCACTGCTGGGGGAGCCTTACCACCACCATTTGCTGGTGGATGATTCGGAACAACGGGTGGAGGTAAATTTTTCTTGACCTCAGCAGGAGGTTTTTTGCGAGTATTTGCAACCTGGGTACTAGAGCCAGATCTATTCAACTTTTTGGCAGGCGGCACATCATCTTCACTTGAATAAATGCTGCTTTTTGACAGTCTTGGATTGCTAACTCCGGTTGCACCCCGAACTTTGGTCGCGGTGGTGGACGTTGACTTCTCATCATTTTTTCCTTGTCCCTTAACGTCTGACGAACTTTTCCTTCGCAAATTCTGTGACTTAATTTGTTCAGTAACTTTGGGATTTACAGTCGCAGTCTTTCCCTCTGTGGAACTCGTGGAATCAGATTCTGATGAACTACTGCCGCTCTCCGATCCGCTGCTGCTGCCACTAGAACTAGACGAGCCCGACGATGAACTTGAACTAGATTCTTCTGTAGAAGTTGTACTCTGTAAAACGAAAATAGTTTTCTGTATAGAGCGGATTGTTTTTGCTGCACAAATTTGCTTGCGTAAGTTTCATTTCGAATAGTCGCGCCTGTCAGTTTACAGTTTGTTAGTGTACCTATAGCATTTTAATGGTGCACCGAATCTCGCTGTCTGAAGACGGAAACGATGATAAAGTTTTCTACGTTCGGGATGTCCCTTTTAAAAGAAGCCAAGAAATATATTAAAATATTAAACACAAAAACACCACCGAACACTCCGTTTTATCCAGAAATAGTCTCTAATCGCAGACTGGCTGAAACTGTAAGTATATTGTAGTAGTGAAATAAGGGTTACTCACTTTCTTGCGAAAGGACATGATTGGCGTTGATTGTTGACAAAATTGTTTGAAAATATGTAAATTATGATTGTGTAGGTAGTAGCAAAATAGTTTTTCATAAAAACAACACCTAAAATAATCTTGTTTATTTCACTGCGCCATATTTTATTTTCCTCTGCGCCGCACATGACATTTGGCGGGTATGTTCGGTTGGCTTATGGTCAAACGAAACAAACAAAAATACAGTAATGCCAAAAATAAATCAATAATAATTAAAATATTCATTCAAAACTGAGTTGGAAATTGTGGTGGAATTGAAAGAAGTACTTCACTCTTCATTGGCCTCAAACAACCTAGTGGTCACTTAGCCATAGCATACAGAAATTTGACAGAACTTCCGTGTATATAGTTGATAATATTTTCGCAGCCTTCACAGGGTGCAATATTTTTTTTTCTCAAAATAGAAAGATATTTTAACGTTTCCAGTCAGTTTTCAAAACGTGGGGGCACGATAAGTGCATAGAATGAGTTGTCCGGGAATAAGTGTTGCACCATCTTAAAATAATTCTGATATCGAACTTTCGAAAGACTGTGCTCTTAAAACCTTCCTTTAAAATTTTTTAAAACGTTACTGACATTATTCTTCCTTATTATTTTAAAGTTGTATGTAGTTTTTGAATTCGCTTAAACCTTATGTGATACGTGAGATTCGCAAATAAACTCGCCGGTGAATGTAATATTTTTGGGAATTTGTCTTCGAATTCGAAGCTTACGCAAACACATTTCAACGTCACTGGATCTTCGCTGAATCCATCCCCGTTTGTGTCAAAATAAACAGCAACAGTCAACTCCAAGTAAACATACGACCGCGGAGTTAAAAACATTTGTCTTAAAGCAAATATGCACAGTTTAGTAAATATCTCAGAAACAACCCAACACGACAGATAATAGTTAATAGGATTATATTAGGTGCAAGCATGATGTCCACGTCGCTTAAATTCATTTTGCTAAAACTTATTTCGTTGGCCGTTCTAACTGCTTCTGATGAAGAATTTTTTACATATGTAGGCCGCAAACAGGTGATTAGGGTCTTAATACCTTTGTGTCTTATTTTAGCTTTTTTGTGTCTAATGGATTTTCTTCATAGGTAAGGTACGAGACATTAGAGGTATCCGATCGACAATTCGCAACGTACAGTCATCTCTCTAATGTGGAACACTTGCGCGAAGCTGTAGACAAGATATTAATTCCACGAGTTGTCGGTACCGAAGGCCATCGAAATGTTCGCAACTATATTGTCAAATCTATGAAAGACCTTAACTGGTCGGTAACATTGGACAAGTTTGAAGACACTGCTCCCATCAAGGGAAAATTAAAGTTCCAAAATATTATAGCTACATACAATCCGAATGCGGAACGGTATCTTGTAATGGCATGCCACTACGACAGCAAGTACATGCCGGACTATGACTTCCTTGGGGCAACTGACTCAGCAGTGCCTTGCGCTATGCTGCTGAATCTGGCTTTGGTAATGAAGGACCAACTAAGCACGGTCAGAGATCGAAAGCTGAGCTTGATGTTCATATTCTTCGACGGCGAAGAAGCATTCGAAACATGGGGTCCCAAAGACTCGATATATGGTGCACGGCACCTAGCAAATAAGTGGAAGTCTGAGAATTTGCTGGATCGGATAGATATGCTGATGTTGTTGGACCTGATTGGAGCACCAGATCCAAAGTTCTACAGTTGCTTCCGCAATACAGAAGGATGGTACGCGAAGTTGGCTATAATAGAGGATCGACTTTCGAGCGCTGGACTTATGGAACGATACACAAGCAACGGAGTTGCGAAAGATAATCCAAATCAATACTTTCAACCGCGATCTTTGAAAACCCAGATAGAAGACGATCATGTGCCGTTTTTGGATCTAGGTGTACCGATACTTCACTTGATTCCTATTCCTTTCCCCACCGTTTGGCATACCAAAGATGACAACCTATCGGTGGTGGACTTTGCAACCACCGAAAATATAAACCGAGTTTTAAGGGTTTTTGTTATGGAATACTTGCTCTCTTACGAGTGAGTTGGGTTTTATTTAGTTATGCCTTACTTTGCTCTCATCTGTGACGACATCCATAAAATCGAAATAACCAGTGCGCTGGGGTTTGAAATACTTACAAGAATAACCACCATCCTGACGTGTGGAGAATATATTATGATAGTCCTACCTCCTACGAAATAAAAGAAAGCATTAAAATGACAATTCCTACACGTGGCTGACGTCTTTATGTATATTTAGAATATCTCCTAAAACTGAACACCACAAGACGGGAACCATTGGTAGGCAGTGTTGCTGCTGTCTTTATGTCTACCTCTGACTACAGGCTCACAATACAGAAAATTATCCTATTCCCGGTTCAGTTACAGAAGGGAAACTTGGATGATATCCGGCGGATTTTATGCTCAAACTCTTACATCTAATAGAAAATACCTATTAAAAGTGAATATTTAATAGAAATCTACTCTTAACCTAAGTACAAACTCTAACAACCATAACGACAACAGGGCGTACCAAAAACGTTTGCTTGTTTTGAAATGACCACTTCCACTTTTTTGCATTTTGTAATACCGCAGGTAGGTAAGGTATTTCCTATTTCTCGGTTCAAGTTCCCACGTTTTTTGGCCATGGTTACACAAACTGCCTTCACACCTATCACAAAACGGATCACTTTCTGTGCATTCGCTAACTTGTGACGCACATCCCCGCAGAGTGTAAACAATATTGAGCCGCGACACTAACGTGCTAACACACATTTCTTCCGCATGGGAGCAGTTGCTTGTTTTTATATTAGAAATGTCAGTCCAACTTGCACAGTTTTCGTCATCAACGGACGAACACTTGTAGCACGAACGAACAACTTGGCGATTGCAACCGCTGCCATCACGGCATTGGTAGCATATTTGATTCGTCCTGGGCTGCGGTAAATCAGAGCCACAGCCGCGCCAGAGGGTCTTGCCATCTTCGCAAGAGAAGCATGAATGGGTACCGGCATTACATCTCGCAGCTCTAAGGACGTTAGTTTGATTGCGGCAACCAGGACCCGTCGAGGTATCACACACATTGCACATGATGTCCACGCAGTTGGTGTTGCAATTATCTCCATAACACTCGGTTACGTTGCCAGTAGGAAAAAAACCCATGGTCGATGAGCAGCCTCGATTGACCACATTTGTTTGTTCATTGACGTGCGTAAAGCACTTGCCGCGATGACCGTGCAGGACCATGTTGTGACAAGTTTTTACGCCTGTTACGGCACATTCACCAACGAACTCGTGTTGACTGCGAAGACATGTATAATCCATCGACGAAGGCGTTTGCATGTAAGAGCATTCATGACAGTAGTGTTTCGTTACCCCAACTTCGGTATTGCACCCATCGTAGTTGCATCGCAAGCAGATATTTTTACAGCCGGTGTCGGTTAGATCGGTCGCTTCGCAGCCCCGTTGAACAGTGTTAATGCTTATGACATTGGTGTAACATCGATCGGTGTCCTTGTATATAGGACATGGTAGGGGTGAATAAGTTGTGCTGTTTAGAACATCGATACATTCTGAACCCAGGCACTGATAGCAGCGGAGACGATCTGAGGGATAAATCTGGACATTGCACAGTGAAGTGGTGCACTTTTCGCACAGTTTAGAGCAGACATTGTTTGGCAATACTCTTGACATGCAACCCCTGTACGTAACACCAGAGACTGCAGTGTGCATTAGAATAAATTCTTCTTTTATTTTAAATGTTTTAAAAGTTACCTATGGTGGTAACACATTGGTCATTGGCCGGACATTCCTCCACGTCCAACTGCTTGCCTGGTTTTCTGGCGCAATCAACGTCTGTACTGGACACACACGAATAGCACTCCAAGCTGCTTACTGTAGTAGAGCATGTGAAAGGTGTAAACGGATTACGATATTCCATTGTGGACGTTCATACCTGTAACAATAAGACTTCCTAGTAAGGCCACTCCAAATATCACTCGGAACTTAAACATTGTTCTCTTGTCACTGCACAGATTTCAACTGAATTGGTTTGGCATTTCTTTATGATTACGGAACGTCGTCTATGGACGCGATAAGATTTGATTGATTGATAGATAGATAGACGATAGATAATACACATTGATTGCAGAAAGGCTATTAAACACTCACAACTCTTTGTATTAAGATTAACAAAGACAGCTGCGCATTGTTAAATAAAAATTTACATATATTACACTATGGATACAATATCTTTAAGGTTAGAGTTCCCCATCGAATTCTATGTTATAGAGGAGTTGTTGGATCTTAAAACGGGCGAGTGCATTCTTCTGTCGGGGCAGGCGCTTTAGAATCGGTGAACAGCTTAATAGGAATTTGTCGTCACCATCGATGTTCATTAGCGTTCCATATTCTTCAGGCGTCAAAGAGTTGGGTTTCGAACAGGGAACTTCCTTTTTATCCGCCTCATTGTCGTGCTCATCCAGCGTGAGGTATTGCGTAGTTGCTGTTGGACTTCGAAATATCTGAGTTATGAACTGATTGCCGTCGCCAAGGTCAATAGTAGTCGTATCAGATTGATGTTCGTGGTGAAGGCTGGGAGTCTCCTCTTCTCCGAGCGCGTCTTGCAAACTATTGTCAGTCTTAAACGTATTGTGTGTGACATCGGTAACATTCATGTCACCGTCGGTTTCCGTGCCATGCAACAATATATCGTCATGTGAGTTATCTCCCAAATCTTCCAGGACAGTTTCCTCAATCTCCAAGCTACTGATGTTACACAATTAATATCATACATATCTTCAGCTTAGACTTTACTTACTTGGAGTTGTCCAGGTAGTGGGCGATGAAACTCATTTGATCGTAGAATATCCATTTTTTGCGTTTATACGTTGGAACGACGTTATCCATTCTTCCCATCAGCTTGTAGTGCTTCGAAAAGGCATCACGCAGAGAACGCCAACGTTTTCTGCATTCTTCAACTGTTGACCGAATACAATTCAAAATAAAAACAACTACCAAATTCTGACTAGGGCTTTGAAAAATAAAATGACAATACAACTGTAGTTATTTATCAAAACTGTGGACCATTTTACAAGATTGTCAGAAAGTTAATCGATCGATTTGAGTTTTGGCTCAAATATACCTAGTTAATGATATTAGACTGGCCCTGTATATGGCCACACTCACCACTGGAGCCAACGCAATCTGCAATCTCCTTCCAGTACTGGTGGCGCAAAGCTGACTTGCGATATCCTTTTAGCGATTTATCGTACAAAATGGGTCGAATTTCAACCTGACGGATGAGATCCTCCTCGTTGATGATTACCAATTTGTTGGGTTCACGTTTTTGTTTTTTTTCTTTTTTAATTACAACAAATTTTGTGTAATTATCAGCTATATCGGACATATTTTTTCGATCTGTTTATGTTTATTTTTGGCTTTAAAAATTTTTGTTTTGATTTATTTCCAACGCAGTTCACTGCAAGGCGATAAAATGTAATGGCTACTCATCGCATTTTTTGACACGGCGCATACACTTCGATAACCGGGTGTGTTGTAAAGTCAAAAAATAAATTATTAGAGGGTCGGTAAGTTGGTGCTGCAAACTTCTTTTTTATTTGTTGATATAAATTGAAATACATAAAAAACAGAAAAAAAAAAATTTCTTTTGAAAGAAGTCCTATTTGAGTTTAAAAAAAAGGAACGGAGTTGCTCTTATTATTTTTAATCATTTCTTAAAATTTAATTATTCTGGTTTTAGTTTTAATAATTCCGCAAAAACCAAGAGTGTAAAAGAACTACATACATTTCTTTTACGACTTTCCCTTGTGTTAAAGATCACGCCTCAAGTGTTTTTCATTTTCTTTTCCTCTGCGTATATACATCACAATGTATAACGTCGACAAGCTTTCAAACTTTACAACAAAAGGAAGAAAATATTCTCTGTTTAATTTTGTGCACCGGTAATCTAGTACTTTATTTAGTATCCTGTTACCTGAATGGTTTCATTTGTACTGCGCCTATTTGTTTTCCATATTTTGAACGCACCCGTGTGCTTGTAATCTGACATATCTTTTTCATTTGTCAAAGTATTTGGATTCGGGTTATTTATTTTGATTGTTATTTTGTTAATACATGGTTTAATATAGTACAAATAAAACAATGGTTTGCGAAAAATGTGAATCTAAACTATCAAAAATAGTTACACCTGATCCTTGGAAGGCCGGCGCACGAAATACTACGAAACCAGGAGGCAGGAAAATTAATGAAAATAAAGCACTCACAAGTGCAAGAGATAAGGCTAGTCCACTGGCAAAGGCTTTAGCTCCTTGCAAGTAAACAATTATTTATCTTTGCCATGAGAATGCCTGAAATAACTATACATTTTTTCCAGAATTTGTCGACAAAAAGTTTACCAGGCAGGATCTCACTATTGCCAATCGTGCGCGTATAAAAAAGGAATATGTGCGATGTGTGGGAAGAAGTTATTGGACACAAAAATGTATAAACAAAGTGCTATCTAGTTACTACTTAAGATTATTTTTTTATTTTCAAAGGCAAATATAACTAGTTAAGATATGTTAGTTTTTAAACTTTGTGCTATTTTATTTGACAAACTTATGTGCGCTCGCTCCTTCCTCAAGTTTTTTTAGGATGCTAATTCTTTCATCTTCAAGTCTACCAAGTTATCTTTCTGTTGATTTGGATTTTCTGGACTTGATAAATGTTTACCACAGTAGCAGGGCTAGAAAGTAGTCCAAGTGTTTTCTAATTTACATCGTACTCACGAAACAGATTCGTTTACCTGCCAGGTCTTTGTATCAGAACCCAACTTTATTAAATAGAAGAAAAACAAAGCGATTTTAAATCGATTCCCTACTTCAATAATTTATTTTGTTTTGCCGATTACATTTTTTGAAAAAATATATCTAATGGATAGGACAGTCTCTCAAAGTCCAGCGGTTTACTGAAAGCAAGAAGAGAACACTTAATCACAACTGAAACAGAAAACTCAAATATAATTTACGTACGTTAGTTCCTACAGCTATTGGTCGAGCGCTGGTACAAATATCCGCACCGTCATTGGCTTTTGAGGAGCTGGGCTGCACATTTACATTGTAAACATTCGTTGTCTGGCTATTTGTAGCCACTGTCACGTTCTCATGGCCGTTTAGCAAGCCATTTGAATCGCGACGCCTCTCAATCTCATCTGGTTTCATATACATCAAATCGATGTCTGTTAGTTCGATCTTTGGTTCCTAAACAACTCAAAGTAATATGGTTCAATTCAAAACTGACGTAAGTGCTAACCTCTATTAACGCTGCTGGGGCAACCTTCAAATGGTAGCCTTCGCTGCACAACTGCCGAAGTAATTCTATTCCTTCCTCGCGATCGTCACCATATTTCGTTTCCCATGCGTCCAGCAACCTGTTGTAGTACCTTGGGTTCTCCACATATGTCAAGAATTTATAGGTATAAGCATTTGGAAAAATTCTCTCTAAGGGATCGCTGCGCGCAAGCTCATCCTCGCTGATAAGAAGACACCGAACATCGTCTGGCGTTAATGTGTCTAGTATCGTCTCAATATACTACAATGAAAGACATTCATGTTCATCAAAGGTCCGTCTCAAGAAATATGAAGCTTACCTCTTCACGACAATCAATCAATCGACTGGTAAAGAAGTTGTGCTTCTTTGTCTCTTCGGGCGAAAGAACTGTGGTAAAGATGTGCCTGTTGTAACACAGTGGTCCCGACAAATTCAACTCTTTCAATACTTCCGCCTGTTGCTTCACGCTAAGTTTCGGAGGGACCTGTAAAAACATTTAGTTTTCTTTCACAAAAGAAACATCGCCAACTTACTTGATAAAGTGCCGTATTTAAAACTCCCTGAATAAGCGGACCCTTAACGTGTAAATCAAGCGGCAGTTCAGAGTGCAGCGACGGCGAAATATTTATTTCGAGCAACCACGGTATCAAGTCCTCATCGAGCAGCACATCGAAGCCGAATAGTTCATAGCAGTTGTAGCGGTGATTGACATTTTGTCGATACATTCGGTTTAGACATCCTTCGCCGCTGATCAACGACTTTATAACTAAATTTCGGAGTGTGCCCCACAGTCGCTTTGTGTCCACGTGGCGTTTTTCCAAGTACGACCATAGCGACTGTAGCGTCCACTTGTGCCCTTGGCACGCATTGATGTCCTCATTTTTGGCATAATTTTCCGACAGTTTATTTATACTGTAGTTGGTGAGGTGCATACAGCGGTCATTAAGAGAGTCCTGCTCGGAGCTGTACTTCACTGTTGAATAAAGGAGTTATTTGGCATATCCAATGGGCTTGGAAGATGTTAACAAACCTGAAGCAAACCGAGCCAGACCATTTTTGTACATAAATATTCTAAGTGGATTCACCGATGTCACAAGAATATACAGTCTTAGATCGAATTTGTTTTCGTTTATCAACAGCGGTTTCTCTATGTATCTGAAAACAAACACAGAATATTTTAATTTGCACAAGGGAAGGGTGCATTTGCTGTAAGCTGATCCAGTGCTTGTCTTCATGAGAAAATTCGTGATTGATTTGTACGAAAACTTACTTTTGAACAATCACTGGTTTGTCTTTTGGAATTTGCGACCACTTGTTGACCACGCTAATACCCGTGCCGCGAGCACTTGCCGGAGGTTTGACAATCCATTTTGTTGACTTTGCTGCGGATCGAGGCCAAACCTTCTTCAATGCATCCACTTCTTCGGGAAGGATATAAGTCCTACAAGAGAAACAACCGCATAATAAACTCGCATAACTTGTGCGCTTTTCTTTCCTACTTTTGCATAAATCCAAACTCCTGCTTGCCAAACTTGGCCATACAATTTCTCAGGTTCTTCCACATACTATCCTTCCGTCCAATTCGAAAGGAGCCAGGCAAGTGATTGAATTTCTGATGCGACCGTATTGTTTTGAATCCGGGGCTTCTCATGTGCTTTTCCCATACTGCCATCCAGTCGGTGGTTTCTGTGTGTGACAATATGATTAGCAAATACCCCGACAGTGGAGTAGAATGTACTTGCTTTTGATGAGACGGAATCCAGAATTGAAGATCACTCGACGCACAATTCGGGGCATTACTGGGCTGAGTCTCCATTTGAGAATTTTATGTAGGGCGGTTGGCACGCTTGGTCCCTTCTCCGCGTGTGAGGAGAATGTCAAGTACGGCGGTACTTGGGGGAATAAACTTGGCGTTAGGACGGACTGCGGAGTGGAATCTATGGCAGTGATTGCTTCGCTCATGTATTTAATCTCAGAGTCACTGTCCAGTGTGAAGGGGAAGCCCACATATTCCTCTTCATCATCGTCAGACTCTTCAAACACCTTCAAGTCATCGATATCTGCAAAGAATAAAATGGTCAGTATGTGAACTAGATAAGTAGCTTTATGGGCAACCTCCAATATCGTCCACCCAGTTGTCGTCATCGTCCACATTTGGATGGCTGCAGTTGTCGTCATCAAGTGTTGGTGATTCAGCTTTTGATTCATCTTCCGTTTGCTCTGCTTCTAGAGAGGGACTAATCGGTGGAGGGGTTATCAACTTGAATTGGCGCCCTTCTTTCGAATTCGCGGGCAAATCGGTTTTTAATTTGTGAGTAAAGCGGGAGTTTTGCGTACTAGGCAACCTCGCTGAGAGGTCGCCACTTTTTGAGTTAAGCAGGCTACTGGCATGAAATGAGTTGACTATTATTTTGGCAGTTGAATGGGGAGTCTCTTGGCTTTGATTTGGCTGGTTCTGGATGATATTTGCAGTGTAATGCGAGTTATTGCGCTTTGCATTGGCATGGAGGTTACTCTTCCCGTGGTGGGTCTTCGGTGTTTCTTCTCGGGGTCGCTTTAAATTTCTCTTTTTTTAGAAAGGTTTTTTCAAAAGTCAACCCCGTGTTGACGTGCAAAACAGAGGAAACACAAAACACAAGCAAGTTAGTAGTTAACACTAGTATCACATGTTATCCACGGCAAAACCAACACAAACTCCAACTTACCCCTTCGTAATCCACAACAACGTTCCCATTTTTCGTCAATGTGGGATAACAGTTGAGCTGATTGCGACGCTTACCAGATGCGTGGGACACTACCTCAACCGGACACCCATCGGGTGTGTGCACATGGTTGTGGGTGCCTAGCATCTGTTGCATTTTAACCTGGTTCTTGTAGATTTCTATATCCTTTAGCCAGGACTCGTGGAAGTCTAGGATTTCCAAACCCTTCTTTGTGAGTGGCTTTGACACATTCTCTTTGGCGTTCTCCTTGATATGTGGCGGAGGCGATCTCTTTTCACTAATTGGGGCCATTGTGCTGGGCGACCTCAATCCTAGCACTTACTTTCGTCTTGCTGTCTGCTGAATTTCTGGCGGTACATAGAAAGTATCACGGTTTTATCACTACACTGGTGTTAGATAAGTAAATCATATGATGATGAATCGACTGTGCTTTCCGACGAGCATACTTTATGTGACTAACACAGCATTGCTACGAAAATAATATTCTTCTCCTCCGTTCTGCTTTGCCAAATCTTGGCAATCAATCAAAGGGTCGTTACTGAGAGAGGGGTGAACAAGCAAGAGGAGTCAAAAGCACAGTCTCAATTGATTAGGAGCAAGACGTCTGTACAAAGGGCGGCGAAGGCGGTGCATTGCAGTCCATCCGACAGCAAATGACATGTTATACATTTGAGAACAAACGAAGGTGACATATTGGATTGTGACCGTGGCGGGGTTGATGCAAATACTTGGGATTCTTTGGACCATAAATAGGTAAATAAAAATAGGTGTACAAGTCAATTAGCTGTTGCTCTTCCTCTCTGCGAATTGCAATGGCATAACCGAAAATAGATTTATGTCGCGAGTTGTTTGCACTAAAACAAAAGGTTGTCTGAAACATTGTGCCAATTGGATTAATTGATGATTTCGAATAGCAGAAAATTGATACACATATTGGATGAAATGAAGTTTAAACAGTTGGAATATTTTTAACAATTCCATTTGAATTACTGAGAAAATAGTTTACTAGCAACCAGCTGCAAAAGCAACGAAAAGAAAAACGAATTCATTTCACTGAAAATAAATTTTAAAATCCGTGAAATAACGCCTTTTGAGTTATTTAATACATTTCAAAATTGTTTACAATATAATAAATAAGCCGCTTGCTTTCAGCTAAATCATAACCTCAATGTTAATAGAACCATCGTCTGCGAATTTATTCCCGTCCAGTTCTAGTGTCTGGCTGTGCAAATAAATAATAATTGGGTTACTGTTTTCATACCTTCTAGATCTCGAAATTTACGATGCTTCGTCCACTAATAATTTTGTTCAAATATGCTCCCGAAATGTATTAAGTAAAAGTTGCCTTAGCTACAAAAAAAAACGTTCAGCGATTGGCAAAGTAAATCCGAAAAACAAAAAATAAAAATAAAAAAATAGAACTTGCAAAAACGTCTGCTCAATATTGTCGTATTGGCTTGTCAACGAACGGAATGAAAGAGTGATGCCATACCAACGCTCTTACGTTACGACACGAGGGTTTGTCTGTTTTGTAATTTGGAAAAAGAAAATTGTTGATGGGCGCTTGCCCTTGCAGTTTATTCCATAATGCAAACCCTACTGAATAGACTTATAATTTTTCATAGGTAGGTGCATTGATTTTCATTTCTTAAATTTGAATTCAATAGAAAATCAGAGAATTTCGGACTTATCGAAAGAATAAGTGTATTATTTTTTTTATTTGTTTTCAAATGTTTTCCATTTTGCAAAAGGAAGCGTCCGGGAGTCTGGAATAAAATTCCATACTGAGAATTTCGCTTCTTGATTTATGTGGTATTCGATTCGGCTTCTTCAGATTTGCTCTCAGATTTCAGATTTCGTGTGGCTAATCGAACACAAAAACGTCAGTTGCTCTTTTTTTTGTTGATATTTGTGCGACTGCAATATGTGTAGCCTTCGACACTTTTCTAAGCGCTTTCTATTCACTGGTTAAATTTCATTTGAAAACATTTGTACATAAATAATTAACAAAACTATATCCACCCGATGCAATGCTTTTCCTTGCATTTGAAAAATTTCTCGAAAACGTAAACAAACCCCACTAGTTGTCAAACTCAAACGTACTTGTGTTGGTAAATCTGAAGCAAATCTGAGAAAATATTCAGATTCGCAAAAGTGCTCTAAAATCTGAAAAAGATTGTTTTATTTTTTGTACCAAACGAACATAAAAATTGCTCTGAGAGCAAAAAAAAAAGAAGCACTTACACAAGTGCAATTTGTGTTTTTTTTTATGTCATCTCATCAATTCATGAGTGGGTTCAACAAGAAACTGTTTTCTTGTTCCATTAGATTACAGAATGAGTGGATCCCCGAGTGAAACCAATTGAACACATCATATTGGTCACTTCTTCGTACTCGAAACATGAAATTTGTTTAGTCCAAAAATCGTGTACCCTTTATGAGTCAGTGGGCTGCCTTATTTTGACGTCGTTTCATAAGCCCTGTTTTTTATACCCTCCAGAGGAAGGTATATTCACTTTGCCAATACATTTGTAACGCAAAGAAGGAGTCACCGGAGACCTCGTCAGGTTGGTATTGAAAATGGGCTATGTCGGTTAAGTAGTTCTGGTACCTCCCATACAAAACCAATATTAGAAAACATATTATGTTAAAAACACGATAGCGTCGAAAAGAATCTACCTAGACAAGTGAAATTTTGTGAGAAAACTTATTTTTATTGTCCTCAAGTTAGTATTAAAAATGGGCTATGTCGGTCAAGTAGTTCTGGTACCTCCCTTTCAAAACCAATTTTGCTTGACTTGTATACAGTGGAGGGTATCAAAGCATCGGCCAGGCCGATGATAACACTTTTACTTGTTTGAGCTTCGATCTCAGCAAAGCAAGGTAAAGTAGGATTTTTAGCACGCAATTACAACAACTACGCTCTACTTGACACTTCGAGACTAGCAGTAGTTGTTGTTTAATGTGTGGTAAAAGTCCTACTTTACTTTGCTTTACTGAGATCAAAGCTCAAAAAAACACGCCTATATAATCACAACACAATCTGTCTAAGCATGAATGTGGGCTCGAACATTCCTGCTAATGCCAAAATTTATGTTTAATATTTGAACGGCGAAATAGAACTGTCAAAAAAAAATGTTGCGTCAATAAACATTTTTGGTTTAGATTTTAAATTTTAGTAGTTCACCGTGGCCACACTTTTCATACAAATTTTGCAATTTGAGCTTCCGTCGAGACAAAAATTTGCTATTAGAACGTCGCGTTGTTCAATTTTTAGCTCAGACTCATCACAGCTGTGAATATTTATTCCTTTTTTAATTTAAGGCATCACCAGAACGAATTCCTTTGATTTGTCTATATACTAAAGAAGAAAAGGATACTGCCTTTTTGCGGCTCGTATATATACTTACAAGTTCGAAGTTACGTAAGTAAATTTACCTATACGGTCGAATTTACTGGCATATTTAATTCACTCGTGGTGTGCTTGCACTTTGCTGCGCATTTTGATCGCCTCACGGGGTAACATTGAACTTCATACCGACCGAGTTGTCAAGGAATAAACATTTCCAATTGTTGTCGTTGTCAAAACAAGGTTATCCACCGGTCTTTGAAACCATTCATCAGTCAGCCGTTTGATCTGAAACAGCTTTCACGTCGTTTTAAGGTGGTAATACAGTACAAACTTATCCCAACTCTCCGTTTTACCGCCTCCAGGCTTTGAGTTTGTTGGTATTTCCATAACTATTGATTATTCAATTGACAACCTGCTTATCCTGTTTTATTCCCTAACTTTTGGCCTCAATTGTCGCTATTTAGGTGAAGAACCACAAGAAGTCAAGAGCAATAACTTCTTCATCGCGCTTATCCAAATGCCTTAACAAGGCTATGCCTTTTGCCAAGATCGCACACATTTCCTATAAGTCAAATAGGCACTAAGCCCAACGACAGATGCTCTGACCATTCCTCTAATGGAGTTGTGCCAAATAATAATAGATTTATTTTCCCTTTATTGAAAAAGGCGAAACAATATAACCAAAAGCCAGGTAAAGAAAATTAAGTAACAAACGGGGATATGAAGATGTTGCTGGATAGATCAAATGTTTTAGTACGGCCGGCCGCCGAAAGCGATCGGCATTAATAAAAAGCCAAAACATTTCAGCAATCCGACACGCCCTTCATTGCCTCAGAAACCCGACGAAGATTTATGTATATAGTTGGTGTGGGATCTTCCATCTTCGGGCTGCTGCTGGTGTGGTTTCTTTTATTATCCTTTTACGAGCATACAATGTCTTCCGAACGATTGTTTTTGTATATAGTCTTTTGACGATTTCATTACTGCCAGGAGGCAGAAAGGAGCATCCTTAACTGAGACGGAAATGAACACGTCTGCTTATCTCCTACCTCATGATGTATGTAATCATTGCATAATAATCCTTATCAGATCTACAAGTAGGTAGGTAAACATTGGGAGGTCTTGGGAATTTATTTACGATCACATTCTGTGCAAAGTGTATACCTATATATCTGGAAGGAGTCTTGATGTCACTTGCCGTCATGCCAAGTAGGATACTCAGAGTCAGACGCCAATTCGTGGCGTAGTCAAGTGGCACTATGGTAATCAGAGCGAGTCTGTTTTGATTGCAGGTTGCGGCATAAGTGGTTGTTGTAGGTCCTATTAGTGGAACCCTGTGTGTGTGGTCGACGGCGAGATTTCGGATAATTAATGGTTCCTTAAGGGCGGGACGTATTATAAAGTATGGATAATTATGCTTTGTGTTGCGATCCTTCTTTCTTGATGGCGCGGCGGTTCTCTCTCAAGTGCGTGCGGGAGTAAAATCAAATCAGACTGTTGGGGTAGTTAACCAATTGAGGGAGTTAAAAAAATCGTCAGAATAGGGGCACAGCATCCGTTTTGTACACATTAAAATAAGTTTGAAATTCGTAATACTCACTTGGTCGGAAAAGGAGTGGGTATATACAAAATAAAGGTTAAGTTAAAAAAAATTGATTAAAAATTAATCTCTACAGTCATCCGTTTTGTGAGAGTTTTTATTTTTGCAAGGGACAATCTGCTTTAGGTCTGATAGTTCAAATCGAATCGCCAACTCCCACGCACAGCCAGCTCTTAAAGTTGGTGAGTTGATTTATACTTACGGCTCACTGGCGTTATTATCAATTCATAGCCAGGTGGGACATCTTCCAGAATATCAGTTAATAGAGAAAACTCGATTTGTGGCTTCATATCTTTCTTCTATATGAACTAGTTGCCTACTTGTCCGGAATAAACGTTGCGTTGCTATTATCGCTTCGGCAAAGCATATCAACATCTTCATGGAACTCCTACAATAGGCTTGCGAGATGGGATTCTTTTTAAAGAGTTGGGCGTAAAGCCCCACAGAAATAAACGTTGTTCCTTTCTATAGAGGAAACACAAACCTAATTCTCTACAAATACCACATGGATAAGATTTCTTTGTGAATTTGGTACTTGTATGATAAACTCGTCAGATTCGCAGTCTTCACTTTCACCGTAGGTACCTAAAAGGCCTGCACTACCCCAATCTACATAAACAAGGCGAGAGCTTCAAGCCTGAATTCGAAATGGAATGCGAACTCAACAGCCAGATAAAGTCTGTTTTTGTTGTTCCCACCGACATTTACAGTCATTTGAGACAAATATTACGCTTCATGAGAGCGAAGTGAGTCCAAAAATTGGGAAGATCTAAGGAAACGACATATGCCAACAAGTTGGTGACGTTAGAGAAGCTCAGATCGAATATTGAACAAAAAATGGTGGCCGTAGCGGTCGAAATGTGCGGCCGTGTCATTGAAAGTTGGGTTCAACGTATCGACCGTTGCATTGGTTACCGTGGTGGACATATGAACGAAGTCAAATTCCATTAATAAAAGCTTTTCTTTGAGATACCTCAAGTAGTTTTAATTTAATTTAAAAAAGAGGTTGTCAAGTCCCTGAAAGACCCTTCATAAAATAATATTCCAAATTTATCTGAGCTCAGAAATGAAATATTGGGTGCTCCGTTTTTTCCGCCATTATCGAATAACTTTGATATTATTATTGATGACTCGAGTAGACATGCTATTCGTCAATTTTAACGACGAGCTTCCGTCGAGACAAAAATTTGCTATTAGAACGTCGCGTTGTTCAATTTTTAGCTCAGACTCATCACAGCTGTGAATATTTATTCCTTTTTTAATTTAAGGCATCACCAGAACGAATTCCTTTGATTTGTCTATATACTAAAGAAGAAAAGGATACTGCCTTTTTGCGGCTCGTATATATACTTACAAGTTCGAAGTTACGTAAGTAAATTTACCTATACGGTCGAATTAGCTTCACACCGAAACAACGCACCGATATAGTGACGCTGTATGTTGAAATAAGTCGTTCAGTTGTGTTACCTCCAGGTGCAGTTCGTCGAAAATATGAATAAGCATCGTCTGACAACACTATTCCTCGTTTGGTGTCAAATATTGGCTCGACATGTCTGCCCACAGTTATGTGAAAATAATCTGGGCGGTTACTGTTTTCAACAAAATGGCGTGGCAAGCCATTAAATCAAAAAACGCAATGAAAATTCCCTGTCAAAAAATGGTGACATCAACTGGCCACCCACTTTTTCTTATTGTGGAGTAATTTGAAAAGCAAAGTGCACGCTTCACTCTTTAGACCATTGACGACCTCAAGGCGAACATTCGTGGCGAAACCATCTCCATATACCGGAAGAGATGCTCGAAAAGTGATGGAAAACGATCCAAACGCGCCACAATTTGCTTTGGTCAAAGAGGCGGCCACTTGTCCAAATAAATTGTAAATAACTAAATATGTAAATAACTATAAATTAAAATGAAATTTACTTATTCAATATTCACATACTGACATAAAAGATGGCGCATCGGCACCCGTTATTGAACTTCTTTCTGTAATATCAAAAGATAACAACTATCCAAATGAATGGTTGAATTATACGCCACCCTGTATACCTAAATCTATAAATTGCACGCAATTTCTTCTGTCGTGGGTACTTGTGCAACTTGTGTCATTTAGGTGCAAAAAGTTCCCTCTTCTTGTCAATTTCTTACACCATATACTATTATTATCTGCATCTTTATCATTCTTTATTTTGCATAAAGGAGGGACAGTAAGTAAATGCCCATGGTTGAGGTGCAGGTGCAGAGTAGGTACACCCCGCATTAATATGACATGGAGCGTATTTTAGATAGAACGTACTTTTAACACAAAACTGTAATATCATATCCCCTTGAATATTAGGACAACTTGCCACATTACAAAGTTTTTAAGTAGCCAATCATCCGAAAGCACGTAAATATTAATATAGGTGGACTCCTACCATACAACACTTCACGCACACAAACGCAAGAACACCCACCTTTCACACATGTTTGACATCATTCGTTTCTCACGTTACAATTGAACATTGTATATGAATAGGTATATATGGGCTACACACAAGCACGTACATATGTATAAACATCTAAAGTTTCCAAACAAATCACAATTGTTAGGCCAACATCTCAGTATTACTTAGTTAGGAGAACAGAGGAAAAATAATTTCCATGATTATCCTTTAATGAAGCAATTGGATTTGTATGGTAGCTCGGGAAGGAAACGCCCCGCCACTGCTGCTGCTGCTGCTGCTGCCGCCGCCGACATGCGAATCACACATGAATAGGCGATATCGGATTTCACCATCAGATGTGAGTATATAGATTTTGTGCGCCGATAGTCGCGTCCCTTTATAAAAGGATATCATCGAGACCTACTTGATCAGCCAACAGCCTCTTCTTGTCAATTTCTTACACCATATACTATTATTATCTGCATCTTTATCATTATTCCCATTAACCCATTTCACTTTCGAAATGCCGCCTTCCCGCCGTACACAATATACCCTTTTCTAGGCACTAGACCAAACGGAGAAGGAGAACAATCCGTTCGCGCTGGCAAATGCCGGCATCCTCTTTGGTCTACTTGAGATCTACTCGAATCGGTATTAGATCTCAAAGTGCCGCGCTGCATTGTGATGGCATATCGCATATGGTATCGGCATGTACTCAGCTCACTGCTGTGGCATTCGGTTTCACCGCATATACGCTCCCTGGGCATTTATTGCCCCCAATATTTGGTGTAAACAGTTGCGATAAAAAATTAGGCAAATAAACATGACATCGGCTCCACCAAATTTTTATGCATTCCCAACCAATTTAGGACAAATCACACAGCCATAGCACGACAACAAATCGCCCAAATTAATCCACAATCAGGCAGAACAAGCAGCCTGCATATGGGCACCTTTAGCTGATTGTCGTTCCATTTGCTCAGCGCTCACACACACGACACGGATCGGCATTCGGCATGCAACTCGAACAGCGACTATTCGGTGTGGGAACTGTGCGGAGCTGGCCACTGGCCACCGTCGGTCGGCCGGTTGTCCCTCCGAAATTAAGAGAACTTGATAATGTGTTAATTATAATCAAACCAAACAAGTTTCTTGTGTCGTACACATTTTGCACCGGTCTGTCCACAATTCAAATGAGTTATTATTCCTAAGCTGGAGCTGTTAATGCCCCGGAATGGGGCATCCATGCCGTATTTATGTGAAACCGACGACCAATATTAGCAGCTACACAGAAAATAAAAATATTAATAACAATAATGTGAAATTTACGAGCATCGAACAACGAACGCGACGACGACGACGACGACGACGACTTGGATGTTGATGATGCGCGAACAACGGAGGGAGTAGCCGTTCCGCGCTACCACCGCACCACACCGGCGGCAGAGACCTTTGATCCGATTTCGGTTCGGCAATACCGAGTCGAGCTGGACTTGGCCAAATTTATTCGGAATTAAAACAAGCAACAAATTATTGATTGTGACTATTTCCGTAAAATATTTTGACAGCAAACTTATGAATCTTCTTCGAGATTCAGAATTATTTACTATTCCTCGAAATGCTAATGGCTATGCCATGCCTGTGGATGGTATCTACAGCGGGGTGAGACTTATTATTTCTTTTTTAATGAGCCCCCGATGCAGGGCGACCATACTGGACTTAATTCCATTCATCGTGAGGTCTGAAAACTCCCAACTTGTGTATAAAACAAATTATGTAAGAGCAATAATAGATGGCTACAGCAAACACCTATGCGAATCCCGGCAGGTGTTTGTGCATTTTAAAGTCCCTTTGAGTCCTCCGCGAAGATGTTCCGTATGTTCGGTTCGTGTTTGTCCCTTGTATAGTCGGGGGTGGAAATTACATATCGTATACACGCCGAGGGTTACATGCTAACGCGTAGACTATGTGAATCGAACTAATTCAAGCAGGTATGTCTTGTGAATAATTTAGCTAGTGGTCATCCTCGTTCAAGTACGGCACTGTCATTAAGGCATTTCATAGTATGTCGCGGTGGAGTCGAAGCATGCGGTGGGGACATACGAGTATAATAACTTTTTGTTTGGCATCAAAAGATCACGCACGCGATTTGTAGGTAGTCCTTCTTCGATATAAATGTATGTGTGGCTCGTCGCCGAGGGAAAGGAAGCTCGAACGGCATCTGTTTAGATATTAGCAAGTTGTGGTCTTAGGTCATGTGTTGTGATACATGATGGGTTAAAGCAATTATTAACTTTGCCCGTCTGTTTGACGAAAAAAGTTGAGTGCTATTATTACCGGGGTTATTGCTTGGCATCTAATTTTACATTTTATTGCGCCAGGACATGTGATTTTAAATTCTGTTTACTAATAGGTATGTGTGTGGTGTGGTGCGGACGAGTGCAAAAACGTTGAGCCTAATTGTGGGTTTTATTGAAGACGCATTTCCGGTCAATGAACGTATCTAAATTATGTAGTTGGTATATTTTCCTCTTTAAAAATCGACCATTCTTGGGTTTGGGGTATGCAACCTACAAAGGTTATTTTTCCGCTCGTGAACGCCTAACAGGCATCTTGGAAAAGCTGCTCAATTCAACCGTTTGGCGTCAAATTGTAAATCTGTAGAGGGCTTTATGCCTGTTACAGGGTGACCTGAAGACGAGTCAGCACATTTCGATGAAACTTTTTTTTTAAATGTTCCTTTTTCCAAAGCTTTAGGATATGTCGTTCGTTACCAAGCCTACGTTTTGTAAGCGTTTTTGACTAAATTCCAGTTTTTAACTTCTCATTACTCAATCAGTTTTTACTTACTTAAGAGGGGCTACAAAGCCGTTTCATAATTTGTTGGAGTGTAGCGGGAAGAACAAAAACCTAGAAATTAATTTTTAGCTGAGTGTTTTTCAATTGATACGATGTTAGTAACCTGTAACGGCCATGTTCTTTTGGTGGCATTTGTCTAATCTGGTGCGCCCATTTTAAGGCAAACGCGGTAGCCATTTAAAACCTGTTTTTTTTTTTCATTTCGACCCGTCCTTATGGTAAGAGCTATTAAATAGTGTCAGATAAAAGGGAATATTAAGGATCCACAAGAGTTTGTTGAAGCAAAACTTAGTGGACCACCAAAAAAGTAAATTATGTCCGTTCGCTCTACATATCCCAGCCATCTTAGGCGACTGATTACAATTCGTTGTTAAATCTCCTTCTCCAAAACCCTAGCAAACGCAAACGGGACCGAAAATCACTCGAAGAATTTTGCGTTCAAAGCGACCAAGTGAGATCCGCCTTTGCTTTCCTTCTGCGCCATAAAGCAGGACTGGGATGATGAAGGTCTCCTATGTAGTCGCCTTTGTGTACCTCGACAAGGTCTTAATAAATTCCCATCTAAGGCCAAAGTAAACAGCGAGTGGCAAGTGTAGCTGGGCAGACTCAAAAATCTTGAACGAAAAACTAGATTTGTCGGTAGACTCATACACAAGCTGTCAACTTTATTCAGTTAGGAAAATCTTGACTGGATTCGTCGGCGACTGCTTAAAAGTCAACTGACTTTTAGCGGTCCTAAAACCGAACTGGTAGAGGGACCAATTATGTCGTTAACGAATGGTTTCAGGCTTTCACACAGTATAGCAGATATTTAGGTAGCTATAGTTGGTGCCGTTTAGAGGGTCTCCCTTCTGGTTCTTGATCGTGCTTGTGCACTGTGTGTCATTTTCTCTGTTGAAACGGAACGAAAGAAAAGGATGCATTTTAGTGTAGTCATAAGAGTTTAACGAAAGCCTGCTACTTAGGTACTCACTCAAATAAAGTTAAACGGTTTTTTTTTAACGAGATTCAACTTAAGTGTGACACTTGAAAGGAACAAAACTGCCTAAAGCATGGCATTCCCGGGAAATGGGTAAGTAAAAGGTACGCAATAATCTCTCAAACCAAACTTTCCTTGCTCGTCCTCTTCCAAGACTTCGGCAGATTTATAAAAACGGCCCCGAAATCACTTTAGTACATCATTACGATTTGATTAATGCTTCCCTTACAAGAACACAACCTATCTCCAAACAGCAGCTGCTGCAGTAATAGAGAGATTAAGTTAATCATCACTCAAGCCGTAGACAAAGCCAAATCAGCATTTTTCACCACTGCCAGAACGAATTGCCATTGGACAGAGTTAAGTCCAAAGCACAACTCACTCCGCACGACTCAAGTGATCCAACCGACTAATCCGTTGACTGACTGACTGGCTGACACTTGTCGACGTGGATCGCGTCCGCATCATCCCAAGGAATGGACCACTGATTTGATTACATCATTAGCATATTTATTGGGGCATTTAGTATATTTTTGTTTTGGGTTTTAAATATACGACATCATTTGTCGGTTCGTTCTCCAACAACTCTGAGATGTCGTCGGCAGGTAGACAGACGCGCACCGCATACGACTTACTCTCAACACAGCCATTCAGTTTCAGATCCAATATTTTCGTTGTTGTTTTCATTTGTTTTGGGCATTCTTTTCAAGAGAGCGAGACCTCTGCTATCCGCCGATATGCGAGCATATCCGATCTCTGTGTATTAGCCTACTGGTTTCACGTGGAGCGCAGCATCGATTCTCGTTTAATGCAGCCGACTTCTTTCACTCGGCATTATTATGTTATCACCGTCGATATTACAAAATTATACAACATAACTTACGTTGATCTTCAGGTGTGTAATCACCGGAGTTCTTCTCAAGTTGTCAACATTTCTGGCTTAAGTGTGGAATGAGAGAATGGTCGGCGCGATTGAACCTGGCTTTATGCGTCCTATTGCTCGCTTAGTTCGGTCGGCTTTATTGTTTCGGTGGTTGTCTGGTTGGCTGGTAACTGACCAGTTAAAAAGGTGTTGGCTATTATGAAGATATCTCGTGAAATATTATTTCATTGGTTATTCTGGGACACGTCAGCCTGTCTATTAGCGGAGGATACAAAATATATTTTGTTTCCATTTGAATACGTTGTTGAGCAGATAATGCGAGCGTGTTTTCAGTCACAGCTGCGGTACTATAATGGAGACTCGTATATGGAGTCTATCGGGCGATAACGACTTCGGCTTCTGACATCTTTTTGGAAAATTAGAAATTGCTTTTACGTCGCCAGTAGCAAAACAAATAAATTGATTTTTTAGGTAGTCAGGCGTTTGGTTGAAAACATTTTCCAGGCAACTGCCTGTGCATAAATTTGCATGTTAAGTGCGCGCAAACTTCTTTATGGTGCAAACATTTTAAGCTGTCTTTTCAATTTGATTTAAAGTGTTTCAATGAAATTCTGAATTGAGTCAAAGAAATATTTAAATTTCCCTTTCTGTAGTAGTTTAATTTTTTTAGTGGAACAAAACATGCGTGTAAACAACCGAACGTTCCGCTGGCGCTAGAGCGCTATAACGAGGATCTGGCGCACTGTACGCTAAACGTTTAGCCCGCAATGAAGCGCGGACATTATTTTTGCCAAATCGTATTCGAAATCAATGCTCAAACTCAGAATAAATATGAATCGGGCTATTTGAGGAAGCTATAGTGTTATAGGGTACCGGAGCAGCAAGGTCGTTGTCAACACTTTTGTTTTGAAGTTGTTTGTATGATTTTAAATGATCGCCAGTTAATTGGTAAAAAAACAAAAACTACCCCGCAAAAGTCTGACAAACTTCCGAAAGTATAACTGTCCTGAAGAAGCTTTTTTAAAATAGTTGTTTGGTCTCCGGATAAATTGTAGCTCCCTTCCATTCTTCTAAAAAAATGGTTCCCACAAACAAATGTTCGTGGGAAGCTGCATAAGCCCATGGTGCTATACGGCCTTGTCCGCCATCTATTTATTTTTAAAGCAGCAGCCATTAGTACAAATATAGTTGAAGCGCCTTAATAAGGAGAGAATTGCAAAAGATTGCGCTAATTGCGAATGCTTATTGGTTCAGGCCCAGGTCCAACCCCAACTGAAACGCCACCTAAGTAAGTAAGAGAGCCCTCATTATGGAATCATACAACCTAGTACCATCCTTATCCATATTCGTCAATATTTCCCTGATCTGTCATTTTCGAAGGGATGCAATCTGTACCGATGAATAATGTATTCAAGTTTATGAAACAAGCATAGGAAAATTAATTTTCAGACTCAGAACCTTAACCTAAATCAAATACTCACTCGGCAACGCCAGCAATAAGAGACTTAGGGCTTAGCTTAAGCCTTTTGGGACCTTCTTGCCTCGAAAAGTCATCTGCTAGTAAGGGATACCCTTTGGATTTTTTTCAGAGCTCCCCCATTTAGCTCCAGTTAGTTAAAAATTGTCAGCTCTATTCTCTGATAGTTCAGGCACCGCATTCGAGAAAAACTCTCAAGTTGGTGCTGAAAATTTCCACGTTCCGTATGTATCTGTACCAATTTAGTTTAAGGCATTCTGGCGTTTTTAACGCAGTTTTTGCTTAACTCTATTTCGTTTCGGACCACCATCTCCGGTGTTGGACTGTGAAAGATTTTCCGATTAAGCCGTCTGTTGTCCATTACGCTATGAAGGGCAGTGAATGGCTTCGGACCATAAGGCTGATCCCTGTTCTTGCCTGCCTTGACATTTTGCGATTCCTCGGTGTTTTACCCAAGCCAGTGTAAGCTTAGTCTACGTCTGTCAACGACTCCAATACTCAGTGCACACCTCACTGACCCCCTGCTTAGCGATAGAGCAAAGGCTGTAAGGTTCGTATGCCTAAACTCAGGTCGCAGGCTTCTCCTCCGCCCATACTCCATTACTCCATCCGTGAAGTTATTTCTCCCTCACTTCAGAGTGGAGCCGATACACCTTCAAATAGGGCTCGATATATGACTCTTCGATCTCATTCCACCCCCAGACATATGAAGTTCCGTGATCAGAAGATGCTGGTCTCCGCAAATAAATAAAAAAAATAAATACCCAACAACAGCAGTCCCAAAAGCACACTAGCGCAACAATAAGAGATGACTCCACTCCTCCGCGCTTTGTTCACACTTCAAATGGAGGTGTCTCTCCCCCATTCGGAGGCAAATACGCTACGCACAAAAGTCACTACTTGACCACTACTTTCACAACCATTAAACACTCTTTAACCACTAAACACCTAATACTCCAGTTGCATGCCCAGCAAATCGTACAAAAAGATACAAAAACAAAAACCCACCGCAAAATAGACACGAAGACGACGAGTGGGGGCACTGCGCACTGATCGAATTGAAAGAGCCGTGCGCGTACTTCGGATACACGAAGCACGTTTCTTTTATTTTGTATGCCGAAAGATGATGAGATGAAGATTAGACAGTGATCTTGGTCTGCTCTGAGATGCTGTGTGCTGTGGTGATGCTGATCTGAGAGGTTGTGCTCTGTCTTTCTTGCTGCCGCGGCCGTCGCATAGCGTTGCGGTTGCTATTGCTTCGCTTCGTCGATACGGTGCGCTGTTTAATTTTTGAGAGCATATTGATTAATGGATCAAAGTCTTTTGACACGAGCTATTTGGGGAAATCCTTTGTTGATTTTGCCGTGTTGTACTTAAACTCTTTATTCAATAAATTTTCAATTTTGACTGTGCACTGATCGTTTGAGCGATCGGCTTCGCTCTTTGGATCTTTGCGGTTGTTTGGCCGGAGCTATTCATACACACAGTGAAATTGTTTTGTTGTGGCATGGCATTCATTGTGGTATTGAGAAAGAGAATTCCTCAAAAGCCTGGCAGCATTTGATTTGGTTTCTTATTCAATTAAAACACAATCATGAGGATTTCGCTGCTTTTGTCCGGCGTATACACAACGAGCGAGAGCTCGGGAGTAAAGAAAACAACAAAAAAAACCCGAAAAAGCATCCGATCCGAAACAACAAAATGCTAGGAGACTAATGTGCAGGCACCCAGAGCTAATTTGGACTCGGGTGATCTTTCGAGTACGCTCCGGAATGTCATCAGCAGGTTACAAACCCAAAGATGTATGGGGCATATTTTGAGTAATATGCTAACAAAGTACGTAATGGCCGTTCCAGCGAAAAACGTCAGCTCTGCCGGTCCGGGTGATTGATAGTTAGGTCCACAGCTATCTGTCAACAAGCGTATACATCCGATGTCATTCGAAAGCCATCAAGCAGCATTATGGCTGCACAAAGGAAACACTGCTTATTTATTCCCATATTCATGTTTTCCACACGGATCACAACTCTTTTAAACACAATCAATGCGCCCTGAAAGGAGCTCACTGCGCACACAAATTTTCATCAAATCTACCTAAATGTGGAAACGAAACCTACCTCTTCATTGTCTGGCAGCGCATGTGTGCCTTCAACCAGTGCTGTCGTACAAAGAACCAAGATGAGGAATACATATATGTATATCCCTTAGAGACCGACCGTAAGATGCGAGGACGAGGAGGCATCATCATTATCGTGCTCGTCAGCAGCAGCGGCAGCAGCAACAACAGCAGCAGCAAACCAGTTGGATCCTGAGTGCCAGCCCGTTGTCTGTTACACGGCAAAGGAATAACTGTCATCTTTGATTATGCTGGGCTTATTTAAGCATAAACACACAACAAAAATGGCAAGAGTGATACATCATCATCAGCAGGGTCTCTCTGATAGGTCAACTGTCACAGCTCGAATGATTCGAATGATTGCGGCGCAGTGATTTGTACAAATTCGGTTTTAAATGCTCGTGGGGGCACAATATGTGTTCTGTTTTTGTATGTATAGATAGATAGATACGACTGCTTTTGATGGAAGGTAGAAACCAGCGGGTGTTGGGCGAGTTCACGGAATCGATACGACTGAGCGATTTTATATGCTGGGAATTCTGATGAACTCTTTTAAATTTCACAACATAAAATAACTTGGGGAAATCGAATATCTACAGACTCAAAATATTTAATCCCACGAATGACAGAAAGGCATCTGGAAAAGGCTGTCAAATTTTGCCAGCTTGAACTTCCAGCGAGCGCTGAGCTATTACAAACTGCTCGTCAGCTTTTGCCAAATGATATTCTATTCCAGTAAAGCAAAGACTCAGCTGCATTTGTGAAAAATATAAGCAAGCACCACAGCTACATTTGTGAAAAAAGTATGAGAAGAATCATAAAAGCTTTGTAAGAAAAAGTTGTTCAACTTAGGGAGCTCGCTGTCTGCAATAGGAAATATTGTGGAAATCAGTGCCATTGATATCTGCGCCAATTTAAATTTTAAAAAGGGATTTAAAGGCGCGATTATAAAAATCTTTTCCGGCAGTCCATACAAGGAAATCATTAGACCCAATAAGGAAAATATAAAAAACTTATAAATTAAAAAGTTGTCTGTTTGTTAGTGGGACAAAGGGGTTGCCTTGTCGCGGTCTTAAATCAAAGCTAATTCTTTTACAACCGCAAAATTATTGAGCTTTCTAAATAATCAATGTTTTTCTCATCTATTTAAAGTAATGGATACGCATGTTGTAGCCTGCTATCTAAAAAATGTGCGTTTCATTTGTTGTAACCAGTTGGAGCAGGAGTTTAGAGCAATGCCGGTTTAGTTTCGAAGCAACCAATCATCATAAGTTTGTGACAGATCTTTCAGCTTGAGTCTATAGTTTGCAAAGCTTCAGCATAGTTGATTTTCGATGTAGGTATTTATATTCCCCGATACTTATAATCATTTTTAGTGTAAATTTAAAAAAGTTCTTCGAACTCGCAATGGCGAAATTCTCCATACAAAATTGCAAATTGTGACCTACAAAATATTTTGTGTGGAGGTTAAAAATGATAATTAGTGAGACCCATTGATTTTGTTTTGGATAAAGTTAGTCCGCAGTGTGATTACCTTAAGTCTATACTTGAAATCGGTCCTAAAGAGACAAATACCCTTTCGGCTTCGCTTTTTATACTTGTAATAGAAAGTGTGGTGCCATCTTTCCCTTTGACAAATGCAACTTATAATGAGGTGGGTCTGATTTCAAGGCACAGTCCACAGTAATCTCAACAAACATTTGAGCAGACTCTGCTTTTTAGAAACATCCATCTACCAAAACGGGCAGGAGGAGGAGGAAAATTTTATATTTTGCTATCACATTTCACAAGCAAGAGAGCGATAAAAAAAGGTCGATCTGCAGAAACCTCAATATATTATACCAACGAAGATGTCTTAGAGTTCCGGTAAAAGTCTTAAAAATGGCTTCAACTCAAAATATGGAACGAAACTTCGATTCTATCTCATTGCACGCAGAGTGAACTCGCAAAAAAATGTGTGAACCTAATCAGATGTAAGCTGGGATGTACTGATCTGTAGACCATTCAAAATGGCTACCTACAGTAATCCACGAATGCGTTTGAAGCATGCTCTAAAGTATTCGCTAAGTGAGTCGGAAATTCAGACAAAATGTTGAGAGGTATGCACTTTCCGCACAGTGAAATATTCCCTTTAACACTGACAAGTAATTTAGTCGTCCCTACGATTGCCTCTGATTAACGCAACACCCCCCCAGTCGATTGGCACCTGAAGGCTCATGAACTTATAGCTCCAAAGCACGATCAGATTATACTATCAAGTGTATCCTCCCACATACGAAATCCAAAGAGGAGCTCTTCCAATTTGAGTTCCCACTTTTTCAGTCGTTAAGTTCGTACCCGGGAACATGCAACTGATGCGTTATAAAAACATCCCACCCTTTCCAAACTTCACACTTCGAATTAAATTCAACACACATAAAACGCTTCCTTTCTTTAACGCTGAATAGACGCTGAGCCGAGAAATTCACTTAGGCACCGGCATCATTATGCTATTCCCAAAACAATGCAAACGATTTTTCAATATTAATCTTAATAGCATTTGCCTTTTAATATAATTTTTTTCTTTTTTCTGAGACAACCCCACCATTCGTTAACACTCAAAGCGAACGATCGGTCGTTGCCATACCAAAGGCGAATAGATTAAGAACAGCAGAATCGGAAATAAAAGTTTGAAAACTTAATCTCATCATCACATCATATAATTTTGGATGTCACTACAGAAGCTACCTCCATACGAACATTTGATGTCCGAAGCGTCCAGGCACGCACACCAACACCAGGAGAGCCATACCAACAAATAAGAAAATCTTGAAAGACAAACCGCGCTAAACATTTAGTTTAAGGTTCGCCCATTTGCATCTCATCAAATCCGGCGACCAACACCAAAGCCAAGGCGAAGACAGGGAGGATGACCATACGCGACGGCTGTGCGACATACATCCACTAATAGTGAGTAAGTGAGCACGAGAGAATCCACACCAACTGCCCATGCCCAATCCCAATCCCAATAACGAATAAGAAAATTTTATCTCTTAACAACTTTCCAGCATAAAAAGATAAAACTCTCAGCTTGATATAATAATTCGAGAACTTGATTTTAAGTCGGTGGTGCGGACGAACATCGACGACACGCTGTAGAAATTTACATCTTAATTCCTTAACCACCCGTAGCAGATTCGATGCGAGTACGGTGTTTTGTGCAGCAGCTCCAGGCAGCATCAGGCAGCATCAGGCACCAGGCGCACCAGCTTCCCTCTCTTGACGGGGCTGAAATCATTTAACATTCCGTAATTCCGATAGCATTTGTAGCACGACTTTGTGCACTCCGGTGCGGACTGTGGAGCGCTATCCGCTGCGGCATTATTACGATATTATTATTATTATGCTCTTCGGTGAAATGTCCGTGGTCGTTGCTGTCCTCCTGATCTGGTTCGTTCTGTTTTTAGTGCGTTAATCCGTGTGTTGTCAACTTCATTAGACGATAAGCGCACCGTACCCGTGGACTCACCTCGGTCGTTGTTCGGGTGCTTTGGGCTTCTGTCTGATCACCGTAACCACCATCCTCAGTCCGTACCGAGGCGGTTTGTTTTTATGTTTTGAGAAAAATTACCCTACCATCGGATCGGAGCTAGGACTAATAATACAAAATTACCCATGGAGAGTATGTGTGCAAAGAGTCGCCATGATAACAAATCACAAATGCGAGGGAGATATATGGTGGCCAATTGAGCGGTTGTGCTTTACACACAGCAACTAAGCTAATTGGTGCGACTTACATGGATTCCGTTTTAAGTTCAGTTTCGCTCATCGCCTCGCCATCGTCACCGCAGCCTTTTGTGGTCCTTTTGTGCGTCTCAAGGAAAGTGTTAAATCAACACAATAAGCTTATTACTACACGTACACACCGCGCTGAACCCTCGCATGAAACTTGAGACTTTTGTTTCTGTTGTTGCTGGTTTATACCTACACACTGATGACTGACGAAGGTTTCTGTTCCCGTATGGCTCCTCTCCTTCGATGGAAACGTCCACGAATCCCGGTTTAATTAGAAAAGAAAATCAAAACGAGCACTGGCATCAGCTTTGGGTCCAAGTGTCATGTTTACGCGGACGTACCTGGCTTTTGTGAGTTATGGAAATAATCGCCAGTTTCTCGGTATACCAAAAATGAATGCCCACAATGCGATGGAAGACAGGATGTTCGAGCCACGACAAATCACCGAAATGTGTATGCAAAGAGTCTGATTAAGGAACGAGTGAGATTGGTCTTTGAACAGATATTAGGTGGTAATTACTCTGGCGCGCATGAGAGTCTATTGCAGACGAAGACGTTGCGTATCGGGTTTCTTTTTCACAATCCCTGTGGGAGGAAGTTAATAAAGATTGATGAATACCTGTTTCGCAGGGCTTACTATACAACAGTCGCTCTGTTTACATACCCCTATCACCTACCGAGTTAACACACACATTCGTAGGTACACTGGCGGTCATAAATATGGACCTCTGGAAGTGCATTTGAAAGTTACACTTAACGACTTTTGCTATCTAAATAAAGAACCACAAATAAGGCTGCATTTTGTGCGAATAATGAGGAGAAAACGGAAACAAATGGGAGAAATAATCACACTAATGGCCCACCCACAAGTTCGACCTTGTTTACGGCAAAAGGTTTATCCTGATTTACGGACTCCTTTCAGAAACCTTAAGGTGAAGGTGAAATGGTGTCTTCAGGGAGTTGAACCTGTAACCCCTAGTATTGCAACTCACTAATCACTTAGGCAATGCCTCCAAACGAGTGTTTAGCTAAGAATACTGCAAAACAGCGCTTCGTCTTGTCCAAAACCTTGAACTCCAGACTCAATATGGTGCTGTGGATGTATAACGTCGACCGTCATCACCAAAAGGATGGAGAGTTCGAAGAACAGCTGTAACTACAGGTATCTACTCTTCTGTCAAGTCCGAACCGACACTAATTTATCAAATATTCTTTATCATGAAGTGCAGTGCGACGGAAAGGATGAGCCACTAACTATAACACGCCCAAACTCAATACAGCTACAAGTCAAAACTTGCGAATATTCGATAGTTGGTCGGTCTCATTTGAAGAGTGAAGAGATAGGTCCTCGACTCAAACGAAGGCACAGCTCAACCCTTAAGGGTACTTTTTCGGAGGTAGTCTGATCTTTGATGTGCGGTTTCTTAGAGTGTTTATAACATATCCCGATATGTCTGAAGGTACAAAATAAACGATTCGACTAGGCCAAACATATTTTTTAAGGGCAAGCCTGGATCTGGGAAACTTCAATAGCTATTTAAAATAAAACTCGGACCAAATCAAAAGCAAAACAAGTCTGCTAAGGAAAGTTTTAGTCGGGCAACATCTAAAATTGGATCAAGATGTAAATAGGTCTCCGCCCGATGCGAGGCAAAGCTCATCCCTTTAAGGTTGCTCTGTGGAGGTTTCCTCCTCCGCTTTACATGGCGGTTTCTTACGAGAGTGTTTATTAAATATCCCGAGTAGACAACTGATGGATATGTTACGAAATTTCTGTACATAAACGTCAAAAAACGTGGCTAATGTTAAATTCAGTCGGGCAACATCGGAAAATTCTTCCTCAATTTTTGTAAATCTACTTATATTTGGTAAAAAACACTTAAAATTTTTTTTTCTAATTTACTTTGTTTGAGAAATCAATTTCATTTTGAAAGGAAACATTTTTGTTCTCATTTGCGCAAATGTTTTGCAAAACTCCGTTTTCGCCTTGCCGTAGATATCTAAAGTTGTCTTCAATGCCGCGTTATCTATACAAACGTTTCCCATAATAATTTGCCACAGTTAACAATTACATTTAAGAACTTCTTGGAACATATGGTCTATTGAAGAAAGAAAATCTACTTTCTACCTCAAGTAAGTACTAATAAAAATTTCGATTCAAACTCCAGTTCTGTTTATCACGCCCTGACTGTGAGAGTCCACTCAGCTACGTTCGAATTCCAAACTTCAGCTAAAGCTTGACAATGCTAGGTGCTGACACTTCCAATTCCATAATATCTTAATCCGATAAACTTCTGCGGCGTTGGGATGGGATTCGTCGCCGACCACAATAGCACGGGGGAGCGTCGTTCTGCCAATGCTTGATCCCAAGACAGAGTGCGGTCAGTGGACCGTGCAATTTTTGCACACCCATATTCGTTATGTTGATACGCGTTCACGCGTCCCAGATTGACATGTGGAAGACCGATATTCTTGTTCTCAATCAGTGTTTCTATTTAGATTAATTAAATACCTCGCGCACATAATTCCTGACACCCTTTTCGAGGAGTCGTCGTGTCGTTTCGAATTGTATACTCGTACTCGGAGTCAATCGATGGATTTGAGTCAAGCAGTTGGTTAATTATGGGGAAAATCTTTGTCATGCACACCCAAAGCAGGCAGCAGGCACCTGGGACGATCCGTACTCATGTGGCGCATAGAGGTAAACATGTTATTAGCTTTTTATTATCCTCGAATATTGTGTAGCGCAGAGGTGGTTGGTTGCCGAGTTGTCCGGGCAACAGCTCGTTACTTGCGTTTCTACCTACCGAGTTCCCAAACAAATGTATCCAGTTACAATCGAGATAAGCTGCACAAATACAGTGCCTAGTGTTACGGCAAACTGACGACGAAATAAGGCACATAAATCACAATGTAACGTTTTTCCGTCGTCTATGTCCTTTCCTAATTTCTGAATACCGAGCAGCGACAACAAACATCCTTTCGGATTTTTCTTTTATATTCCAAACATCCTAATGTTGCAAATGGAGATTACGCTTGACTACGTCATTCAAAAGAGCGATATGCCAATGTAGTCTGCTTAACTTGGCAGGACCGTAATGTGATCCTTATTCACGTGCAAGGCCCAGACCTACCCTCCTCGGTGCAAATAATTTTATATTCATGTCAATTGGTTGGAATATTTGTATAGGCAACAAACGAATTGCGATAATCTGGGCACAGAAATCAAGAGCAGCTCCGAAATGGTCAGGGTATATCCGATTACCCGACGCAGATAAAGTGTTGTATGTTGTTTCCCATTTTTAGTGTATACTGCCACTGGTTAAGGAAACGTTTCCAGTCCGCAGAGTGGTGCGGTTTCCTAGCATGCAAACTAAACTCCAAGTTCCGGCTGCTATGATGCCGAGAGGATGATGATATTGCGTGTCACCTGGAGTGCCATCCGTGTAGGCAATGGTGCAATTTGCCCATTACAAGGTGTCACGTTCGAGTTAAGCCTATTAGGTGGCCTGTTAAGCAAAGGTCGTAACTTGACGCTGAACCACCGCAATGTTGTGGAATCTTCGTCGGTGTGCATTTGTGACCACTAAACAGCGGCAAAGTACCTCCGGATTAACTTGTCCTTGGCCTGCCAATTAGTTTCCGGTTCGCTTCGATCTATGAACGCTCTCATTCTGTTCTCAGATGAGTCAATGGGAAAGATGAACTCCAGTCTGAATCAGTGATGTTAATTGGGTGAGACGTGAATGAATTAATTTTTAACGCACTGAAATAGCATGCCCCTCGATGCTGGGCCGTCGTTGCTTAAATCTCGCCGATATGGCGCGGCGACAATGCAATCGTCGTCGGCTCGGAGAAAGAAAGTGAGTGAGTGGTCCATCTTGTTGACTACGAGAAATTCCACTGTCGGAGTGGAGGCAAATGTACATGTACGGATCAATTGTGTGATCTACGATGGTACGACACAGCGAAATGCCACTGTGGCAATCATTCTGAGGTCAAAATATTTACCACTTGACCCTTAACTCAATCAACTCGAGTACGTGGGTTTCAATTAACTCAATATGAGACAATTTCTCTCCAGAATATCTGCCTGGCTGCTGATTGTGCCTATACGCGACGTAGATATACGCGAGAGTACACACGTCTTGGTTTGATTTTCTGTACATATAGCCTGGGCTGTGGTGGAACTTTGACATCTGTCTTCCGTTGTGCTTTGCTGGAGTCTGCTCTTTTACCGGAAACCCGTAAGTCGGCGCAAGTGCTAACACAGAAATTAATTTACACTAGTCGGCATACATTAGCTGGAACTAGATCAATTATTTTACCCTCTTGGAGTTGGCTGTTATGTTCCTTATTCGGCTGAAGACTTGTCTTGTTCGCTTTTTGTCGACTTGAAGTGATAACTAGCCAAGAGATTTTGAAAAACTTTCAACAAATTCCACCAAAGTGAATGAATAATTAGAAATTTTGGAATTTCTTTACTGCTCTTTTCCAAAGGGCTTTTAAATAGGCAGATGGATCAGTAAAAACGAACTGGCTTCGTACAAAAAATGACAGTCCTATCGTTCCCTTCGTATAAATTTTCAGAACATTTTTCGGAATATACACATAATACTCGCATGGAAAGTGATTCAAGTACAAGGCTTCCTTATTCGTCAAGCAGCTTTTAGAAACCGTCTTTAGCTCAGCAGTTTTTCTGTGTTTATTAGGCAATGTTTGCCAAAATTTAGCTATTCAACAGAAAATTCAGGCGACTTGACTACTAGTCTGACAGTACCAATAAGACGAGGACCGAGCTGGCTTACTGGCAGCGGTAACCCATTTCGGGACATGGCTTCTAACTCTCACCTATATTAAGCATTTATGTATTACGACTTCTTTTTGACCACTCTCTATTAGCGTTCATTCATCAGAACTAAATTTTCCAAACTCTCTATATAAATATTAATGAAGGTTGTATTGGGATAAAAAAATGCTTTAAAAAAATGCTTTAAAAAAATTGAGTGACTACCTTTTGTCGAGAGTTGCGGTGTCGCCAATTCCAAAATTAAGAAAAACGTTCTATAAATCAATGAGGAAACGGACTTTACGTTGAATCGCGTTGCAATTTTCAAAGAGATTCCGCACGTTACCGGAGTTCTGCAAGGTCTATGCTATACGATGAAGTTTACTCACATTCAAGGGTAAGCCTTTCAATTCTCAATATAATGTGATTTTAGCCGTTCAGCGGTAAGTATTCAAAGCTATTTTTAATACTGAACTTTGTTCATTGGCGGAAGTCGTACTTAAATGACAGACTCGCGGGCTCGAACTAACTACTAACCCCAATATTATCTGCTGGAAACTGACTTGGATAATTTTTGGCCAAATTTAAAGTGGTCTACAAATTGCGAGCTTTGAAACCTCTTTTATTGGTTTTAAACCCTCTTACTTGTAATCCTTACTGAAATAAAAAGAAACGTCTTAAAAGGCTGTTAAAGTAGCCTCTGCCTAAAGAATTTTAGTTGAATGTTGTGTGAGATTTAGGTTAGGTGGTTAGGTGAAACGGGTGGGCAGAGCAGGGAGAACCCTGCGCTACCCCACTTAGGTCCTCGTGGACCCTTTGTGATGCCCTTGTTGGGGTCAACCGTTGGTGTTGTATCGGCGTTTCTCAACCCCCCTCCTCGTGACTAATAGATACCGTCCAGCCATCCCGATGTCCTCAAAAACCTGCAAAGATCAGACAGTGAGATATCAGAGAGTTCTTGTAGGTCATGGAAGAAGTAGCTTCCAAGTGTTCTGTTCCTCAAGTGACACAGACTCGGGCAGTGACAGAGGAAGTGAGGTGTGTCCTCGTGGACCTCCTCGTCTCCACAGCCTCTACATATATCGTCATCTTTGAGATTTAGTTTCATTGCGTGGTTTCTTAGGAAGTTATGACCAGTTAGAGCCCCTACTAACTTAGATAGCGCTGACCTGTCAAACTGTAGTAGTCTGTTGGTCCGGCTTCTATTATATTCTGGCCAAAGCTTCCGTGATATTTCACAGGTAGTGAGTTCTTTCCACCTGTTGTTGGTTTTCATTCGAATTTTGTTCTCCACTCGCTCTCTGAGATTGCAAAGTGGGGGCTTGATTGACTGAAGTGCTCTGTCGAGATCCATTACGGACCCCTTTCTCGCCAGTTCATCCGCCATCTCATTGCCGGTTTTGTCTCTGTGTCCAGGGACCCAGCAGAGATTTGTGGTATGCTGCGAGCAAAGAACCTTGAGCTCTTCGCGGCAGCAGTGAACTAGTTTGGATTTTATTTCATTAGCAGAAACTGCTTTTATAGCCGCTTGGCTGTCAATGAAGATGGTAATATCGGTACGGGGTATTGCCAACATTGACGCCTTACGGGCCGCTTCAGCGATAGCCAAAACCTCAGCCTGGAAGACACTACTGCTATCAGGTAGTCTGATGGAGCAATGTATATTTAATTCCTCAGAGAATATGCCGGCACCGGTTCCACAGTCCATCTTGAGCCATCTGTGTAGATGGATATTGATTTATTGTGTGAGATTTACTTCGAATCTCGTTTCGTAACTCAACTCAACTGACTCCAAAGCGAACTGGTGGAGTTGCAGCCATTTAACCTTTCGACGCCATCTTTGAATGACATCGCGGTTATAGTTCTGCCAACTAAGCAAAGGCAAGCGACTGGAATTAATACCACAACCTTCTCCACTACCTCGCACATTAACGCCTGACAATGCGTATCAACATCACTTAATCCTAATCAAGAGTGCCACATAAATTGAACAAACATTTCGGTCTTCAAATGCGCAAACAATGCCATCCAATTTGAAACAAGCACAACTATCATCCGATATATGTGTGTCCAAAACGACAAGCCTCTAGTGAATTGATCCATCAAACATCTGGTATTATTTGCATTCCGCATTGCATTGTGACGCATCCCATTGTGTTGATTGCCTAGATCCGTGCTGGGTTCCGAGCACAGAACAAGGTGTGAAAATTGACATTACCCGACTATAACTATACCAAAATGCGAATTATCACAAAGGCACAAACATATTTCCACATTAGCCGAGGCACAACGCAAACAAAAAGAAAACATTTCACAAGTATATATGAGAACACTGATCCTGGGTATCGTCGTCCTCGGCACACAGAGAGGAAGCCAATGATTTATGAGGATACACAACAAATGAGCATCTCATCCGAACAAATCAGCCTCGCCAGAGAGGGAGAACATAGTCGATGATTATGCTTTGCTTGTACGTTTTTATGGGCTACAATAAGGGAATGGTTTTTGGTGACAGGAATCCAGCGTTGTTGCGGTCTCAATCGGAGCTCGAACAAATTATTAATGATCGGTTGATCGTAATAATTGTCTCCTTTTCCCATTGGTTAGGATACAATGCATGCATTAGTACTGGATGTGTGTGTTTGTTTGTTTGCTTGATGCCGACAATCGTATATTCCTTTGGGTTTGCCTTTGAATTTTTAAATGTCACCTAAATGAGAATTTGTTCTCGAAGGAGGAACATTTAGGCACCTTTTGGATATCTTAAAGCTGTATGAATGCATGGGGCCCATCATCTCTTGATGACGGGATTAATTTTTGGCAAGAATCCTTCCTCTTTATGAATTCGCTTGCCAGTCGAATCTAAACATTTTCCTTCCGATGAACCTTGGAAATGCGGATGTTTGCTCGATAATCTGTTTGTTTTGACTTCAGATGGGCCACTTTTATTCTTGTTGAAAAAATAATGTGAGGCACTATCTTGAAATTCTAATATTAAATATATAATGGCATACAGTATTGGGAATGGAAAAAATATAGACAAGTTTTTGTCTAAGAACATAAAAACGTTCGTTTTTTGAACATCTTTTTCAACAAAGTCGAAGTACCTAATAGACATCAGGGGTCGAATCGGAATTTAGTTGATTTTATTTACATGTGAAACAAAAACAAATTCCGTCGCGTAATGCTCGTTTACGGACGACGCGATTCGACCCCAGTTCTCATCGGCTGTTCCCAAACCTTAGAAATAAGTTTCAATTTGAAAGTCTTTATTTTCGATGACAGTCGCCTGACAAGATATGTAATTGAGCTTTGTTCTGAGGTTAATATGCTACTACATACTCGGCGGGAAAATATCGTGTGGTAAACTAAGTCGGTCCTAAGTTTTTACTCTTGCAAGCAATTAAAATTGTAGAATGAATGATTTTATGGAAATTTGAAAAAAACTATGCGTGAGTTGTCGGGAATTGTAAAAATAGCATGCAACCATCTGACAACCACATGTGTTCCCTTGTTCATCTTTACCTGGTCTTGTATTTCAAATTAAGCCAGCATGATACTGAGCTTGAGGTCGCAAAATGACACAAATACAAGTGTCATCTCATGCTCGACTGTATTAGCCTATGCCAGTTCATGAGCGTTTACCAGTTTTCAGATTGGACAATTCTAGTTAAGCAGATGATTTTTCTAAAAAGCACAGTTTATCCAGATTTTGCGACGTCGATTTTATTTTCATTTTAGCAATTAACTGCATAAATGCGACAACGAACTTAATGTTTAAAGAATTCTTAAATCATTTAACAAGCCTAACAGTCACACTGGAAGCATGGATATTGAAAGACCTTACAACGTTCCTTTCATGAACCTTTTTTTAAATATACGTTTATGAAAAAGCTATCTGCAGATGTGTTTTAGTTGGCTATAATAAGGTTAAGGTTATTTCCATGTTGTTTCGTCATTACCATAATAGGATTTTGTCATTTCCGTGTCAGTTCTGTCATTCCCGTGGAAAACTAAATCAGTTAAAAATAAATAAATTGCGTAACAAATCCACTTAAAATGTTTAATAACGTTTAGTAATTTTATTTATTATTTCGAGGTGGAAAGTATTAATGTTTTGTAATATAGACACATTCAATGTATTTAAAATAAACATATGTGTTTCAGTACATCTCTCACGAAAGAGTGGTATACATTACATACTATTTTGAAGCTAAGGCAAAAGTAGGTTTATTTTTAATTTCAGACTAATATTCGAAACTACTTTAACCAATAGAAGTAGAGTAGATAGAGTTGCGAACTCATTAGGGCAGTAGATCCCATTTTCTGTTAAGAAAACAGCAGCTGATCTACTGAAACTGCAGCAAAGCCCTTACCCTGGCGCTTAAGGCTGTTTGAGCGAAATAAAATCTTCACGTTTTGCCTTAGAGTTTTTTAAAGTCTTAGTAAAATGCTCGCGAGATTTAAATAAATATTGAGACTGAGTCCGAATTTCATAGCTTGTACTTTGTTTGTCAACTAGGTTGTAGGTTGGCGTGCAAACCTTTTATAATTATTGTATTTAACAGTAAAATATACTTCTAAATATAAAAATATATGGTATTCGTTTGAATCCTTTCTATAAATAAATATTTACGTTAAAATGTTGAAGTTATAAAAGCAGCGGTCACCAAAAAGCAAATGAAATTTGAGATATTAGGAAAAGTTTTCAACCACTCTCATTTTGGAAAAATAAAACGCGTTTACACCGTACAGTCTCGAAAACTCGGCAAGCATTTTATTCAGATATTTATGTTCGTGTTCGTATATAAACATTTTTCGGACATATGCGGACTTCATGAGTTTATTAACAAAAGTTGGACGAAATTTCTTTAAGAATAAACATTTTTAACTTCTTTTGTCTCATCTAACTGTTTACAAAGGTTTTCATTTATCTTATAAGTAAGTATTTATAGTTGAATTCGAAATATGTTTGGCAAATGTCCTTGTTCCTAGCTGCATCGTCCATCGTCAATGAGAATTTTTCGTTTGCAATTAACTTGTTTCAAATTTGGAAATATAGTCTCGAATAGTGTCAAAGTTTCCTTGTCTTCTAGCTAGAGGAGTTGAATATTTATAGCCTCGTAGTTGTCCAGTGTTGTATTTGTTCACTCAACGGATACTGTCTTAATAGCGGCAATAATTTCCAATGATTTTCAGAGTTTTTCTTAATGTTTTAGCTAACCTTGCACTGAACTCGTATTTATATTTAATATGTATAATATTTATATAATATCCTAATCCTAATCAAGAACGATATTTTTAAAAGTATGGACATATTTGCGAGGTGTTTTTCAATAACTTAACCTCACTCGCCTATAATTACAGTCGAAGCCATCCCTATTTGGCACATTTTTCCAGTTATGGATTGTATTTACCCAAATTTGTCGACGTCAAGACTTTAAAATAATCGAATGTTAAACACCAACACATAGTTTGATGCCAAATCCTTGAACAAGCTATAAATAACATAAATAGGAGACATGCTAATTGTCCTTCCATTTACAAGAAGACATCTGATATCTCACTATAAATAACATGAACGGGGAAAAAAATAATTACACCTAAAAAAACCGTCAATTGTCCCACACTTACAAAAGTCGCGAAAAAAGGAGAGAAAAACATAAACACCAGAGAAACCCTCAAAACGTACTACTCGTGCTCATTCGTTATCATCTAAGAACTCAATTAAATTGGGTGTCAGGTTGCAAGTTATATACTGCCAAGATCATAATTTAATTTCTGCGCTTTTCATCCAAATATATGTGAAGGAATTGCCTTCATTGTTCGATCGGCTGTTTATTTATGACCCAAAGACGACGACCGCGACGACGACAACATCGTTGGTGAGACGGCCAACACGGAGGGGCTGGCTCGCTGCGAACGCAAAGGACTCTCTGGTTAACCATGTTGAAAGTGTTTGCTTTTGTGCGCTCCATTTGAGTGCGACCGCGAAGCGTCTAAATTTCATGCCAACAAAGTGCGGAGTGTAAATTTGCGTGTAAACATTAAAATCGCCCGCTGATATTTTCAAATTTCCTCTGTCCATGGGAGCAATTCCGAGTGTTGACTGCGACCCCAGGAGCTCGCTGCAATCCGCCGCTAATAACACTGCGCAGCGTATTATATGTGCGGTAGTGCTTACCGAAAAATCTAAATAGTTTTCTTAATCCAAAAGTGAATTATAACCCCCACCATCGTAACCGCCGCCACCACTGTTCACGAAGCACCTATATAGGTGTCTTCTTGGCAAATGTCTTCCTTTACCCAGCTGGCCACGACGATGATAAAAGCTTAACCAGCATGCGGCTGATGTAGCCGGGCATGCCTTATTGTTGGCCTGAAAAGTTAATTAACATTTTGTCCAGCACCCAGTACATCGGGTAAGTGTGCGCAACTGCAACGAGCCTTTTATTTATTGAAAATTTATCATCACGCCTATATGGGTATGAATGTGACCAGGACCACTGGCGGGATATCGCATAACACCAGTACGCGATCCAACTATCACATGGTGTTTTCGGATTGCACGACTTGGTGTTTCGTGCTCCTTTTTGCAGCCGATCATTGTCGATAGTCGATGTCGATGATCGGGGATCAGACAGCCAACAAAACCCTATTCGAGACGTAACCCAATACAAATTAGACGACCGAACATAAAAGGGTAGGCAATTGTTTTGTTTTCTCAGTTTTTTCTGTTCAATTCTGGAGATATCCGCGAAAATGTTGTGCCGACAACGACTCGTAACAACGTTGAAATTCGATACACACTGGAGAAAAGCAACCCTTATCGAATCTCGGATGAATGGAGAAAACATGATTTAGGTGTGCCTCCTTGCGGCATCATCGTCGCCGTCGTCGTCGTCGGTTGTCCTCGCTCGCTGGGCACAAATAAATGTGCGGATGAGTGCTTGTTGGAGGCTCCTTGAACTCCTGTTTCTAAATATTGTGGCGGTTCAGTCTTTGTAAATCCGACACTTTTTTTTACAAACAGTGCGCGCTAAGATCGTTCCCGAACACAACTCGGTTGCCTTGCCGCTTCGGATCATTTTGTAGCTGACGGCTATGTGGGGAAATAAATTTGTTTTGAGCTTTAGCGTTGGTGAGTCGGTTAGCTCTGAACAGCCATTTGTGTAGATTGGAATTTATTTGGACAGTTTTTGCGGTGTGATCTTATGGGATCCGTGAAAACATGCCCTGAACCGATCTTTAATCCGCCTCGATAGCTTCTTGGATGACGAAGCTACAACCCAGAGATGTCATTTTAAAGTTTCATAAGATGTAGAATAGAGCATCGTGGTCACATTTATTTATCACTAGGTCTACCATTTCCGATCCGGTCAGCGTCGAAACGATTTACAACTGTAGATCTAGTTTTGATTTTGAATATTCTTACAAAGCGGTGCAGATTTGTTTTTTTTTTTGATTAGTTTATCGTACTAATCATTGAGACGACTCTATTAGGTGTCAAAGAGGCAGTTTTCTAAGTACGCTCATTTACGAAATTGTTCCTTTCGGTTTCAACTTTTAATGTTGAAAATTCCCTTGCATCGAGTATTTCTTTTGAAAACCTCGAGAAATACTTTGTATTCCCTTTCGACATACAGTAGTCCAGTGCGTTCGTCCACCACTTCAGAGCGGAACCACAATCAAGAGTGATCGTTGCTTATATATAAATTTAATTCGATCATGTTAGATGATGGCCTGTAGCTCAGCTTCTGGATAACTTACAAAAGTCATTAGAAAGTTAAAATATTTATGGGGAAGTGTTGGCTGTCGTCAGGTTTTTTTTATTATAAATTTTATTGCGTGACGGCAGTAAAGTCTGAAAAAAGTGCATTTTGGTCAAAAGCGTTACCAAAAAGTAGGCGTGCACAGTCCCAAAGCTTTGGGGAAGTATTATTAAGCATTATCAAAAAAGATTCAACAAAATCTGTTGTAAGGTTTCACATGAAACGGTAGCAGACAGTTTCGTGGTACAAAAGTTGTCACCCGATGTTCTTTGGCTGTTAATGTTTTTAAATAAATGAAAAAACCGGGGTTCTGCTTTTGCATTATGCCCTTTGATGTCATTTTTTTCATTAAGTCAAAAACATGATATCGGCTAAGTAGTCGATGTCAAAATTGATGACAAATCGGTCCCGATTTATGGCATTTTGCATCAATTTTTGCAGAACTTCCGACGATTGCTCCTCGCATTTTTGACGAATTTTTTCTTTGACGGCTTTAAGTGTCTGATGCTTGACTCGTGACTTCTAAAAATGAAATCAAGTTAAACCTGGTGATCTTGACGGCCAATGGAAATCGTCAAAACGAGAAATTTCACGACTCGGAAATGTAGACCTCGTAGTTTCAGTTTGCTTCGACTTGTTCTCCTGTCCCAAATCCTTGCAATTCGAGAAGGAGAAAGTCGTTGAGCGTGGCTCTGAAGCCCTCGCCGTCCATAGTATAGCTTGTTGGGGTTTTCTTCGACGTCTTCAGCCAAACTTCGTAGCAGCTTTGCCGCTGAATTTAAAAAAAGGGGATAAAAAGGGGCCCGAAATAAAAAAGGGACTCCCACATAAAGTACTTTATAGCAAACAAAACTAATAGGTGTACCTATTCATGATGAAACATTGTTTTTTCATATTTATTAGTTCAATAATGAATAAAATCCGACCTAAACTGAAAGGGGGCCATTTTGCTCATTTTCAAAAAAGCGGGGTCTGGGAGGCTCAAAAAAGGGCCAAACGGAAACGCTGCGTCGTGGTGTTTCCACAGTTGGTATCGAACAAACGGGAGATCTGCGCAGAAATTCACGATGCGTCATTCCACTGGATTTGGATTCCACACAAATTGTTCCACCAAGAAATGGAAACAATAATTCCGCGTTTTGTAGGAGTCTTGTTGACTTTTTTTATCCGTTGGACTTCACAAATGTATTCAACACAGCAACACACTTGAATTTACACGAGTCAATGTTGGCAAACAAGTTTCAGTTACTGTTGTCCTCAATATCCCCCTCAGACCCATACCTAGCTATAATTTTAAAACGAGTAATTTAGCCGGCTTTGGAAATAAAAAGTTGCAATCCACCGCTTTTTCGAATCTACGATTATGAATCCAATCAAAACATCAAATATTGTTAGCCTCTCGAGCTGGCGCAGCCCATAAGTAGTTATCTTTGATGATCACCATAACTCCGGAGCAGGTGTTAATTGAATGCTATGACGTGAATAGAACGCTCTCCTTTGGCTTTGTTGCATCTTGCCGCGCAGCAGAAGTCAAAATTAATGCTCTCGCAGTCAACAGGTATATGTTTTGAATATGCACACTCAGATAAGAAACTTGTCCTTAAACATTGTGGTTCTTATTCGGAAATACCGATATTAATTCTGATGATTCGATTATTCCTTTGAGGTGCAAACCTTTGAGCGCCTTCCGCACTGTTATTAAATTTGCTTGGCCAGAGTTAAAGAAAGACGCGTAAACAATTGGGAAAACAATGGGGGCGGTTTCTCTGCGTCGTTTTGTTGGATTTGCCGCCTTACGCTTTGCACTGTGTCCTTAAATTGCATGGTGGCGATGAAGATCGTACCAAGGAATGTCTTGGACTCGCATTACTATCAGAAGGTTAGTGAAATAAGATGGGTCGACCTGTACACCGTGTTTATATATCGACATTTTCAGCAGACGATTCTATTTTTTAGCTTTGTATGTGATTGAATTAATATGACTTAAAATTTTTTAGTCTAGGGTGAGAATTGTCAGCTGGTAGCTTGTTTAACTGCCCCTGTTCCATTTGAGGATATTTCTCTTGACAAACATGCGTAGGGCTAAGGAGAGTTGCAGTTCGAAGAACATCAGTCAACTATACCAATTCCATTTATATTTAAGGAAATTTTAAAATTAATCAGGAATTAACGCCAATCCTACAGTAATAACAGTATAACCACCCCAAAGTCGAGTGCTTTTATTTTTATTCCTCGATTAGTTTGTTGCGACATCATAATCAGATACGTGTTTACGCCAGACTTATGTACAAGCAGTGCAAACAACATACGAACACACGATAAATGTATTTATTGCGCTTATTTTGCTTTCCCACCCCTGTGTCTCGGATGTTGGGCCTGCAACCCTCTACAAACTGTACCTATGCCATTGAATAGTAGCGTTAATTTTTTGGTTAGATTAAGACCTCATCGAAGGTTGAATTGCAAATGATAGGCCCAACAGACCGGTTTCAAATCACCCAAAAACTACATGTACGTACACACATGCATGGCTGATGGGGGAATCACGACGCAAGGGTGAATTATTCCATTTATCTACGCTACGCCATGGTAATTGAAAGGGGACGAGGCATATAAAACAAGGACAAGGCAGAAGGAAACAATAACAGTCAAATGTAAACACCGCCGTACTGCATGTAGCCGCAGTAGTTGTCCTGTCAGATTGCAAACTATGAAAGCGTAACTGATTTTGTATTATAAACACAAATAAATAAAGCAGTGCCGAGCATATGCGCGAATAGCGCGAGGGTAAATGGGTGCTGTTCAGCCAGCTCGGGTGCAAAGCATAATGCAGGGCAGAAGCATCCATTTAACCCGCCATGAATTTACCCCCGAAGCAAACACATTTCGAGGTTGGTGTAGGTTTCGGTTCGCAGTTGTGTGTAGACAAGATGACGACGCTTGCTCTTGTTCCAGTGGCAACAGTATAAATTTGGTGTGTTAAATATGGGAGTGTCCTTGTCATCCGTCGTGGTGATGCCTTTGCTTTTGCTGTCGGTTTCGGCTATCGGTTGTCTGAACAATAGGGAAATATTTATTAACATTTTTATATTAATGTTAACCAAGGGACCTTTGATAGTGGGAATGGGAAATGGCTGCATTTTCATCGTTGCAGTTTCGTTGTGTGTCAGTCAGGTATAAAACTGAGTGCCAACAGACGCAGAATGTGAATATTACATAACTGCTTGTGAATTTGGTTTCGTCTCCCTCATAGGGTGCCTATACTATTAAAGTAGAAAAACGTTTGCGGAAGCGCGACTTTCCACCAAAATGCGTTGTTCTTTTATATGGTTTGCAATAAGTTCAGCATACTTCCGTCATTGTTTATACCATTAAAGTTGACGCGTTTATTGAGCTGTCAACACGGACAATAGGTATCCACCTTTGTCAGTGGCTTATTTTTCTTGGATTCGCTTCTATTAATCATGATGAGACCAACAAATACTCTGTCAAATAAAAACTCAGACATTTTGAAAATATAGGTATCTTGGTTAGAAATATTTAAAACTTCTTTTCAAATTCGTGAAGGATTTGGAATTGACGATTTTAATGAAACTCGATAGAGGAAATCTTCCTTTCTCCCGAACTCGGGGATTATCTGTGATGGCTGCAAAGGGTTGGAGGGTTTGACTGGAGTCCAGCAAATAGTTTAAAAATCTTTGCTACGAAATGCAAAAAATACCAAGGACCGGGAAGTTTATGTAGTTCGTTGCAGCTTCCTTCTGCTTATGAGCGCCACACCTAAACTTAGGTCTTATTCTACTGCTCTATGTCTCTGAATCTTTGACCGCAGTATTCGATGGCCCTTTCTCTGTTTATAAACAATTTCAAGACGTCCTGGCCAACTAAACAGTACATTTTGAACTTTTGCAATTGGTTTTCGTTTTTGTATACAAGGAAACATAATCTGAAGGCGATTCGGTGGCAGGATTATGTTTTATTGGACGTTGATTAATGTCCTTTCTTGTAAACAAAATTTAATCAAGTCACTGCCGTGACTGACTGATGGTCAACTCGGATCTTTCAACTCAGTTTTGCTGTACAGAGAAGAAATATTTATATTTTAGTTTTAATTAATTTTAATGTGTGGTGCAATTTCTGTTTTCTTTAAGCTAGTGCCTATATAAATTATTTGGGCATCTTTGGAAGGAAAACGTTCCTTAACAGTTTCCCAAAACTGCTGTCGTGTTTTATTTCAAAAAAAGTTGATTATTTGACTCCATTCTAGCACAATTTTCGGAATATTTCTAGAGCCAAAGCCCGCCCAAGTCCAAATCGGTTAATTACTGCAACAAAATAATTCATGTCCTAACAGCGCACTCGGATCATTGGAACTCTGCTGCTCTCTGTTTAATTTACAAAGATGGTACGGACCCATTTTGTTACCTCTCCATGGATTGGCAAAGACCTACAAGTCTTATAAACACAGACAAAACAAAACAGTAACTCTTGGATAATCCTTCACGAAAATGACGCTTAAGCGCCATCTGAAGACCACAACTCATAAAACTCCTAAATAAAACGATCAAATTGGGAGTAGAGCTCAAATCCCTCCTGTTGAGTTGGCCAAGTCAGTGATGTTATATAATTTGATGGTTAAAATGGCCTAAAGGTAGTCAAAAAAGAGCATGCCTAGAGTGCGATGTATGAAATCTTAGCTAAACCTCTCATGAGTGTTGCCAATGTGTCGCAATATCAATCACTTTCAAGTGTAAGTTTTCTACTAACTCATTTCCATTTGCAATGCAATTTTTGCACACAAACAGTCTTAATGATAGCGCTAACACCTCGTACAACTCGTGCAATGATTAGGCCAATGTAAAGTATTGAGTTTTTAGTTTGCGAGTGAAATGTGGAAATCAAAGGAAAAAACGCAACAAGCACGTCATACGTGTGAACACGGGAAAAGTTTATTTATGACTGATTTACATCTATGTACTTAATGCTATGGTTAATGATATGAGTGACAATGTAGGTGAATGATATTCATATATCAACTTATACACATGCATGCATTGGTATGCATTCATACATTAAATTCAACACCCTTCCTCAATGCAAGCATGTTTTTCAAAAAAAAAAAAAATTTGTATACAAAAGAATAATATGGTTAATTCAAATTTAACATTTTTCTGAATTCGTTATGCTTTCTCTTCGGCAGATTCTTAGTTAATATGTCAGCTATCATAATGTTTGTAGAAGCATACTTCAATACAATTTTACCTTCTTTAACAATTTGCCGAACAAAATGATACCTAATATCAACATGTTTCGTTCTCGCATGATGTACAGGATTCTTCGCAAGTTTCTGCGCGCTTAAATTGTCGCCGTACACAACGGTTGGAGTGTCCTTCTCGCCACAGCCAATTTCGATAATGAGTCGTCGCATGGATATTGCCTCCTTGCAGGCGGTCGATAACGCCATATACTCAGCCTCGGTGCTACTGAGAGCCACACTACGTTGCTTCTCCGATTTCCAAGATATCGGTCCACCTCCTAGGAAAAAAACGTAGCCAGTATAGGATTTGCGATCGACCTTGTCGCCTCCCCAATCAGCGTCGACGTAACCCGCAAATGCCTGCCCGCACTCTTTGTAGTGCAGCTTCACATCAACCGTAGATGATAAATACCTCAGAATGTGCTTTATGCCGGCAAGGTGCTCATGGTGAGGATCTTTGTTCCGCTGCGCCAATTTCGCAACTGAATGCAAGATGTCCGGTCTGGTCGTTAAGGCCAACCACATCAGCTCGCCAATTGCTGACTGATAAAAAATCGGTTCTACCTTCTGACATTGATAGCTATCACATGCCACCTGATACCCTGCATCTAAAGGTGTAGATGCTGGTCTGCAGTTTTCGCTGCCGTGTCGTCGCAACAGCTCTTTAATGTATAGTGTCTGGCTCAGGGTTATTTCGCCTAGTTCCCCTTGACGTTGAATCTCCATTCCAAGAAACAGATGCAACTGTCCCTTGTCAACACACTCAAACGAGCTCGAAACAGCGGTTTTGATTTTTACCAAGTCTCGTTTTGATTGACATGCTATAATGAGATCATCAACGTAAACCAATATAAGTGATAAGTTACCTCTCTCATGCTGCTTATACAGGCAGGGCTCGTTGTCGCATGGGATAAATCCAATCCCTCGTAACACACCATCAAGCTTGGAGTTCCACTCCCTTCCTGCTTGTTTTAAGCCGTATATGGCCTTCTTAAGTAATAAGACCTTGCCTGGTTGACTGCTGTCTTCGTACCCTGCTGGTTGCTGCATATAAACGGTGTCTGTTAGATCGCTGTTAAGGTATGCCGTGCATACATCCATCTGATGCAAATATAGTTTCAGTTCCGCAGCCAATGCAAGTATAAGACGTATGCTCTCCAATCGACATACTGGTGAAAACGTTTCGCCATAGTTCACACCATACTGCTGTGAGCAGCCTTTTGCAACAAGGCGTGCTTTGAATCGTTCTATTTCGCCACCTGGACCTCGTTTTAGGCTGAAGACCCACTTACAGCCAATAGCGCGCTGATTTCTTGGTAAATCTGCTACTGTCCAAGTCTGATTCGCAATCAAAGCCTCATACTCAATCTGCATAGCCCCGCGCCAAGATGAAACGTATTTGCTGTTCATCGCCTCCTCGTAGGATAAGGGAATCGGTACGTCACTAGCAACCAACGAGCTTAGTATGTTGTATTGCTTCCCAGACCGAAGCAATTTTGGTCTATCAGGTGCACACCCGAAATCCTTTTCTTCATCATTTATAGCCGCGCTCTTGAAACCATTGTCACTGCTTCGCTCATCTGATGCAGCCTCAAAATAGTCGTCCACATCGCTACTGTGCTCATCTGCATCAAAATCATCATCGTCACCACTGTTGTTCACAGCTCCGGAAACCTCGATATCGGCGCAACTGATACTTCCTGGTGCCTCGTTCACTAAATCAAATCTAACGTCGTTGCCATTATCGTACTCTACTTGACCTAGCTCGTCGAATAGAACATCTCGTTTCTCGACCACTTGTCTCGCCCCTGCGTCATACAGCCGGTAACCTTTGGCTTGCCTTGAGTAGCCAACCATGCGATATTCCTTGCCTTTTGCCTGGAATTTGCTATTGTTACGTCCCTTTTCCAGCGCAACTGCAACGGAACCAAAAACTTTTAGGTGACTAATAGAGGGCTTCTTACCTGTCCACGCTTCCATTGGTGTCATGTTGATTAGCGCTCTTGTGGGTGAACGATTGCGCAAGTACACAGCTGTGTAAACTGCTTCAGCCCACAATGACTCACATAGTCCTGACTGCACCAGCAGACACCTCGACATCTCGACCAAAGTCCGATTGGCCCGTTCTGCAACGCCGTTTTGTTGCGGCGTATATGCTATGGTCAGTTGCCTTGCAATGCCATTTTCTTGTAGAAAACCGTCGAATGCCTTGTTTACATATTCGCGACCATTGTCGCTGCGAATACACTTCAGCTTTTTGCCGGTTTGCCGCTCCACTAGATTTTTAAACTCCAAGAACTTGCCAAAAACTTCGTCTTTGCCCCTCAGAAAATAAACGAATATTCGCCTGGATTTATCGTCGATGAACGTCAAAAAATATTTCGAGCCACCAATAGATCTCGTTTCAAAAGGACCGCATACATCTGTGTGCACTAGTTCCAGTAATTCGCGTGCTCTATTTGCAGTTGCGTTTGGGAATGGCTGCACATGAATTTTGCTGACCATGCACGTTTTGCAGGCCATTTTGGATGAAAAATTTATATTTTCAATCCCGCGCACCAAACCCTTCTTGACGACTTCCATCAAACTGGCGTAATTCAGGTGACCATATCTTTTGTGCCACAAAACCGCATCAGCTTCAACAGCAGCAAAGCATTTATTACGTTGGCCCTCAAACATGTACAAATTCCCAACTTTATTTACATTTAAAATGCACTCACCATCTTGAACGACTTTTGCATGCTTTTCTCCAAAATGCACAACACAATTATTTTCTACAGCTCGACTAACTGACATAAAGTTGCATTTCATGCTTGGGACATACAATACATTCACCAATTTCAATATGCAGAGATCTGTTTGTAGTTTTACTTCACCTCTTCCCTCTGCACGTAAAAAACCTTCACCAGCCAAACCAATCATCTCTGTATGTGTTTCGAATTTCGAAAAAAAATCTTTTTCACAACACATGTGACTTGTCGCGCCACTGTCCAAGCACCACTTCGACCGGTTAAAACTACCGGCATCTAGCGCGCCCAACAAGCTGCATTGCTTTTGTTGTTCTCTTTTCGTTTTGCTCTCGTTGTTTCGGCACTGTGCCTTCACATGCCCGCGACCACCACATTTAAAACACGTAACGTTTTGTAATTTTCTTTTTGTGTATGCTTTTGCCAAAGTGTTCGTTCGCTGATGACCCGTACTAACAGTAAACGCCTGCGATTTTTCGCTGTGTAATTCTTCGTTACCTTGTCGTTCCCCTTCTTCCTTCAGCTTGATACACAGAGTTTCAAATTTCGGTAAATTGTCACGTGTTTCGATGGCGACAACGAAACTCTCATACATTTTTGGTAGGCTGGAAAGTAGAATAATTGCTCGTAATTCATCTTTCATCTCTATCCCAACAACTGCAAGTTGAACTAAGACTTCGACGAACTCATTTAGAAAACTGGACATATTCTGTCCATCTGCCATCCGTAAACTCAGCAGCTTCTTGTAAAGAGATACCTTACGCAAAGGTCCACTGGGCTGATGGGCTTCTTTTAGATTTGTCCAAGCCGCAAATGAAGTAGCACAATTCTTCACATAGCCCAATTGCGAAGGTTTTACACTTAACGTGATCATGGCCAACGCCTTCTGGTCCATACCTGACCAATTCGCATCATCCGTGGCATCCTCTTGCTTCAACGCTCCTGATGTCACTTTCCACAACTCCGCATGCACCAATACGCTACGCATCTGGATGCTCCAAGAATCGTAATTCTTCTCCTCCAGCTTCTCTATTTGGTACATTGCGCTCATCTTGCTATGCTGCACTTTACGTAAAAAAAACTTTTACACACCGCCGTTAGTTATTTTTTCTTTTACCACAGGTCGTTGCCTGGGCCCATAACCTATTGAGTTTTTAGTTTGCGAGTGAAATGTGGAAATCAAAGGAAAAAACGCAACAAGCACGTCATACGTGTGAACACGGGAAAAGTTTATTTATGACTGATTTACATCTATGTACTTAATGCTATGGTTAATGATATGAGTGACAATGTAGGTGAATGATATTCATATATCAACTTATACACATGCATGCATTGGTATGCATTCATACATTAAATTCAACATAAAGCTTGGTTAGATGATATTATACCTGACATAAATATTATCCTCCGACTAAAAATACCACTTGCGTTAATTGAGCAGTAAGAAAATTTGTATGACGGCACAATCATAGCCAATACAAAATGTCGGGAGTAAAGGCAGAAAGGTATATTCAGGATGGAGATTATTATAACATGAAATTGGCTTAAATGAATTCTTTAATAAATACTATAATTCGGTACATCGGCTAGACCACAAACCCTTTATAATGATGCATTGACAGCACTTATGTAGACAAAGTGGGTTACTGATATCGAAATATGCGGCATGCGGTCGTCAGGTTCGGTTTACTTTCCTTTGAATCAGAGCCTTGGATAATGACGGACTTGCTGTGAAAATTGAAAGTGCCATTTGCTTCTTTTTTTAAGTAAATATCAACAAATAACCTCCAGTGTACTACAACAATTTAAGTGCAAAACTGACACCTATCCGGGGCAAGTGCTATTGGTTCGCCATTACCGAGAGAAGTTCTTTTTTTCAAAGTATAGCTGTCATGGTAATATTCCCGTTTTAAAATATAAATTAGTCGTGTACTAAATCAAAAGTTGTTTAACAAAAACCCTGCCGTCCTGCGGCATACTCCACCAAATAGATCGTTCGCTCAACAGAACCGATCGCTCACATGCGTACTGATGCACCCATCGTTCCAGAAGAACATAACTCAAACCGATCATAAATGTGAAAATATTAAAACCAAAACCAATACCGAATAAAGCGGCAAAGGGAAATCGAAAAAAAAAGATACGATTCAGATTCAAAGCGGCTGACAAGGTGGAAACCTAATGGCGCGTCGTTGGGGTATCGAGTTGCAAACGAGAGCTCTGCGTGGAAGGCAATTAGTACGAAGGATTCCTGCTAATTAACACATCCGAACCTATTTCTGATATCTTTCGATGTGACACCCTTAGTCTGAGCGTATCTGGTCGGGCGTAAACATCGTGTTCGATGACAGCGTCGGCGATCCAACATATGTAGCCTGTCTCAAGCGCGCGCACTGCTCCAACGTATGCTATAATCAAAGCAAACATCAGAGGAGTGTTGTTCTTCAGTCTCGGTCAGCGCATGCCCTCCTCGCACCGTATTGCAGCACAAAATGAAGATGGAGCGCACAATCTTTCCTTTCGCAAGTGTATCAGCAACGGTTTAATTAAATCAAGGGTCAAGTGGTAAATATTTTGACCCACGAATGATTAGTCAATGTCTCGCATAAGCAACGATGAGGAGGAGGAGGAGGAGGACGACGAACGCTCCAATAAACTTCGAATGCTCCTTAATTGAATTGAATTTACAAACGGGATGTTTTCATTTACTGTGCAGCCGTCGTTGTCGTCGTCGTTTGGCCGTGTGTGGGCTTTTCATTTCCTCTCAGAATCTCGACCACCGCGGCACAGCCGCATTCAACTTTTTGCCGAAATTTCTCATAGATTTGCACTCGAAAACGCTCAACAAATCCGCTGGTTGGCCTCCCTGAACATTCGCCAGCTCTCAAGTGTGTGCAAACCCCGCTGATGGGATAAAGACGAAATTGAGTTTTAAGTATCTCTCGCCGGAGGATGTGGGAAAACCGAAAAGAAACGTTTAAGTCCCTTGCACACGAAAGTCAAACGCCACCATCCCCATTCGGCAATCACTTCACTTAATTAGGTGCAGTCGTTCGGAATCGATGACGATTTCGTTTCTTCTTTGATTGAGTTGTTTTCCTCGCCGACAAATCGTTTTCACACAGTCGTCCTTGGAAAACGGTGACGCGTCTTTCACAATCGGCAGCCATGCTTGAGGGTGAGTTTTTCTAACAACACAAAAAAAGAGAAAAAATCGGCGTTTGGCGTTTTCTTTGCGCTGATTAGTTTCAAGTTCTTGACTTTTCAAGTTGGTGCTGGAAAAGTGCTCGACTTTGGCACTGTTTAGCTAAATGGGAACGAAATTTCTTCCACGAACTCTGGCTCCGTGTGGCGCAAACTGTTCCCACCGCATGTGTGCGAAGGATCTTGTTATTATTTTTCAATTTGCCAAAAGCAGATGCCGAGGAAAACCGCTGTTGCGGAAGCCAATCAATTGAGGAAATCTCCCACAGAAAGGATGAAAGGATGCTCTTTCGCAATCTTATTCATTATCTGCATCTGATTCCTATTCGTGCGGTCTAGGATTTCAGCAGATTTCACTTAGCCTTCGATACCATCGAAGCAGGTGGTGCGTGCCTGCAACATTGAATCGGCTGGCGCAACAGTAGTGTAACATTAGCCTTTTTCATGCTAAGCTGGGATTTGTGGCCTAATGGCTAATGGCATTTGAACAGAACAATAAGTGCAAACACCGGACTACAACTGTATCGTTTAGGGGCTCCTGCTATTATTTTTATTTTTCTTCTTGCAAGCCTGTGGGAAGCGACCAACAAAAGCCACGACTAATAACGATAATTGCTGAGCCGTCATAAGGCAGCTTGCCATCCAACCAACACACCTGATCTCCGCCGACTTGGAGGTGTTACGCTTTAACACAATATCTGCACCAGCCCCGACCCATTCATGTCCAGCCAGTCAGCACAGTTCGCACAGTTATGCGCGATAGGTAAATTGAGATAACAAATAAAGCAACAATGGCTGTCATGCAAAGTGAGTTGTGGAAATTATTGTCTAATCGACGGGGAACAGCACAACACAAAATAACAGCCGCTGCCGCGTAAATGAATAATTAAGAAAAGCGCTTGGTAACGCTGCCGCACTGGCTGAAACCTGAAAGAACCATATCATTGCGGCCCACGGGCGAGAATTCCCTTTGTCAAGCGTGCATAATAATTTCCATTCAGCCTAAAATAATACATGTGTACCAATGTAATGACCACGGCAATAATAGGTCACTTTTGGAGCCGTGACAGCCGAGACTTTCTAGCAAACAAGAGTCTCGGCCGTGCACATTCACATACTCGTACGCCCAAGATCGAGGAGTGCGGATAAGCCACCGAAATCCAATATTCTGGGCCATAATTGGAACGGTGGTATCGCATTGCTACGAGTATACGGCCGTCGTGAGGGTAGGTATAGAAATGATGAAAATGATGCACTCGCCTGGATAAACAAATAAATTTGTCTTGATTGAATAATGGCCCGGTAATTGGCAAGCTGAATGGAATTGTGTTGCAAGCAAAAGTGACTCAAATATCTAGCAAATAACTTGGAGAAAAATGATTAAAGATAGACATGGTCGAGGATGGTGGTATACGTTTTGAATTTGTTTAAGAAAAGCGAATAAGTTACAGTACACAGCAGCGCCACGGATAATGTTTAATGGCATCATGTCACCGTACAATAGAATTACGTGTTCATGTTTAAGTGGACAGAATTTACGGTCACTGTTCCCTACTCTTGTTTGAGTATGTGCTGGAGAAAGAAACAAGGAAATGATGTTTGAGTATTTTTCGTACAGCATTCTTGTGGTTATGATGAATTGTGCTTTGAATCTGTGTTGAGGGTGGCTCCGATTGGGGAGTGGGTAGTCGGGTAAAAGTGTATGTGCGACCCATTTGGGTGTCGCGCATTTATAACTAATGCAAATCAATAAGGAAGGTCTTTTAACTTCCTGAATAAAACACATACCTACATATCTACTTACCTAAGTGGCAAATGTGGCAGTGTAAAGTCCGAAAAGTCGTGTACTTGCCAAACAGTTGTTAATCCTGCTGCCAAAAAATTAATAGTTGCCGCAACAGGTCCGTAGCGACCCTAGGCCTAGGCTTCTCACAACCATTCGTTTGCGTGAGTTTTTCATTTCCGGGACGTTTGGAAGGGATCTACAATTTTATGCCGAGTCCAAACGGCTAATTGAGAAACTCATTCGTGACAGTTATACTCTCAAATGTTTATCAGACGTTCGCCAGAGGTGGTGCAGTAAAAAAAAAACTTGAGTTGGAATTAGGGTTTTTTCGGGATTCGAGCTTGAGACCCAGTCCAACACACTAACCACTATGCCACTTCGCCAGGTCCGCTTAATTTTTGACGAAATCTGACGTTTTTCTGTTAATTTCCTATGCGGAATGCCTTTTCCTTGCCTAACTCTGGGTAAGGCGAAAACGCTGAAATATTTTACGTTTTCGTGCGCACGAATGATTTGTCCTATATTAGAGAAGGAAAACGTTCGTGACAACCATGAAAAAAAATTTAAACTTGTAGCTAAAGTGATTTCCTGACCAGCGTCGAAAATCTTTCGATTTTGTTCCCAGTTTCACCTAAAATGTTGCAGTGAATTTTGTGTTGGTTACGAATTAACAAAAAAAAGATGGTTCCATCACGAATTTGCTTACCGATTGTTCCACTCCATTTGCTCTTGCATTTCAGTCGACTGACATTTTTTTTTTCTTCCATTTCCTCAGGTCCCGTCCATTCGTCCCCAAAATAAAAACTTACACAAATTAGTGGTTTAAACCAAATAGACCTTTCGCGAAATAAGTTCTGTCCGTTTCCGGATATTTGTGGTCTGATTTTGTAGCACTTCTTGAAACACTTTAACAGCTTTTAATGTAAGAAGACAAGCTACTTGTTTGTCAAACAATCTTTTAATAGACTGGCTTCTTATTCTTAGCCTGCGGCCTTGCCAAAGAAGCACTCTAAAAGAAAATCTAAATGCGCACGCATTTCTCTAACAAGAACACCTATCGTGGCATAATTGGATGTTCATTTACAACCTTGCTTGATGCTCTTGTTTCCGATTCCTTCACTTTAATTTAAGTGGTAAATGCAATTATTGGATTGGATCTCAACTGCAAAACTAAAAGCCCGCGGTGACCCATAAAATGTGTCCCTGAGTCGAAAAACTGGAAACATAAACTTTATGAACATAAATAGTCGGCAGGCATCGAGAAACGAAATTGCTAATAATTACGTACGCATTACGCGCTCCATAGATGAAATCACTGAAAAACTTTAAATACCTTCACGATTTTAGGGGAAACAATTACCTTGTTTTGGTATATCATTCGGGTTGTAGTTTTGTAGCAAACAATAGAGGCTGCCGTGAAGAAATTTACTACACCATTCAATTATGAATGACTCACCTTATCGTGACGGAAATCTGGAATGTCTACTAAGTGCCCTGGGGGCTACTTTAACTGCATCAAAAGCAGCCGAAGTTATGAATCGCCTTTGGCCGCATTGTTCTTGCAGTGGAGATCAAAGTGTGATCCGGATTGGTTTTTAAGGTAGTAGATGTAAGATGTTAATATGTAAATGGATAAAAAAAAACATTAGTAATAAAATATATTTTCTCATACAAGCAAAACGATTACTTTGCTGTCTGTCATGTTGACGGAACTGTAACATTTGTTCAAGGGCTCGTCCCACAAAATCAACAACGTTTGACTTGAAGCTTGGATAGAGCAAAATACTTTATAACAACTGCCTACTTGCTTAAAAATTTGTAGGCTAATAAGTCTTAGCTATATGATAATTATGTCAAAAAAGAAGAACGATGTAGGCCCAAACACGTGTCGACAGTAACCACGCTCTCGATACGTCAACTTCATCTCTTCTTTTTACACCGACAGTCGTTGACTGCAACTGACTAATATGCAAAACAATTTGGTTAGCCAATTAATTATGCAAAATGTATTTTATATTATTCACTGCTTTGTTTTATAAACCCACGACGATTTTTTGAAAGGGGTTTTTGTAGTAAAAGCTACCGGTATATTTTAGCTGGGCAATATTTTTTTCACACAGATTTTCATCTGTCTATTGGTTTTTATTGTGTTTGTAGCGTCTTGAACAAAAATACAGTTACTCGAACAAAATTAGTGTAAATGTCAGACTTGGTAACCCTAAAGACTTACAAGAGTCCGTTTCTGATGTATTGAACTGATCTGAAACAAAATAGCAGAACTCGGCGTACGAAGCGAAAAATAACAGAGTTTCTCCACCATTACACCAAGGGAGTTATTATTTTTAAATATTTAACAAATTTTATTCAAACATCTAGTTACTATGACTAAAAGTTATCAAAGATTAGAACCTATTTTCGATGGAGCGTATATTTTTGTGCTAGATGTCGCTTTTTTGTTCCAGTCTTATTATGACAGTTTTTTTTTTAAATCTTGTCTTTCTGCTTACGTTAATCTGTTTTTGACAGCGGAATGCTGTTTCTAAACTAAAATAAAAGAGTAAATAAATAAGTAGTTGGCGCGACAGGTCCGTAAGGGACCATAGGTCTATAACTTCTCACTTATACAGTAGCGTTTGTGATAGTACTTTTTCAGAACATTTGTTTAAGAAATAAAAATAATATTGGACAATAGCTAGTTCTAGTGTGGTTAGATTTGTAACAATTTATCCAGCACTCACTTGACATAATTTTTACTTATAACGCATATTCCAAATACATATGTGTTAAAAAATTGGTTTATGAGCTTTTTTTTGGGACAAATGGAAGGGATCTGCAATTTTATGGCGTATCCGAACCTGAAACTGAACTCAATATTGATACTCGACGATTGATACTCTCTAAATAAAACGCACAAAGAATTCTCTATAACTTAAGGCCAGTGGCGATTCCTGGTCTTAAGCAATGGGTTAGCTACGTGCTCACTTCTCACAAAAAAAAAAAAAAAAGCTCACTCTCATATTTTAAAAGCACGACAAAAATAATTATTATGTATTTACTCACATTTATAATCCACGCAAATATAAAATTATAAATCGCACTTTACTTTTGGTATGGAATTCAATAAGACTATTAATTCAGTCAAATAAGAACACATCGACACATTCTTACTGCAATTTGACTAGAAAGAGAAACACACAGAAGTACAAAAAAAGATAACGCGCAAAATATACCTGCTTGCTTACACTTACACTTTACTTTCAAGTTTTATCGCATTTGTTTTGCGCTTACCCTTCCGTATATTTTCCTGTGCTTTGCTTACGACTGGTAGAGGTATAGTCAAATTCCACACTTATACAGAGTGGAGGAAATTCGGTAGCGCAACTTTTTTACGCTAAAATGCTACAAGCAGGAGACTTTTCTATGGGAGTTTTAGATTGTGTGTGTGCGTGCAGGCAGGGAATTTGCGGTATCGCAAGTTGTAACGCTAAAGAGTATTTCAAGTGAAACTTATTGCATGGGAGTATTGTGTTGTGTGTTTGTGTAGGCAAATATTATTTGTAAATGATAGTTTTGTTGCTTAGTATGTCATTGATTATTGCAATTATTAATCTGCATAATTACTTTTACCATGTTATTTGCTGTATTTTGCGTATATGTATTTCAATTTATTTTCTTGGTTTAGCGCCGCTAAACTAGCTAACTGAGAGGAATCGCCCCTGCTTAAGGCCTACCTACTCATATGAGTGATTGGAGAACTGCGAAGCGCCGAATAGTCGTAAATTCTGACATTCATCTGAATTTAACACTTTTTTGATCGCAGAATTTCGCAAAGTTCAGACGCCAGTTTGAACAGATTTGGAGTTCCTATTTTTTTGGTTAAGTCCTATCGAATTTTCTGCGAATGTGAATTTGTGGATCGCCGTGACTACATTTTGTGGACTTTTACTAAAATCTGACAGCTCGGGCTGGGAATTCAGTTCACGAGGAAACGTTTCGAGTCTTAAATTTCTCTATATTTATTAAAAGTGACTAAGTCCCAGTTCTCTGGGGATGGCGACGGGCCCGAATTAGTGTTTAGTCTTTTGTGACGATCTCACAACTCCACTCAACCTAACCTAACCTAAGACCCAGTTCTTTTTTTTATTTAATCAGCGGTAAGATCGATTATATATAAAGTTTCGAGATTATATAGTTAAATAACAGTTCGTTGTTCATAAATATAAAATAATAGATTTTCAGCAGTCCGTTCGCAATCGAAGCTATTCATGAGTGAGTTCTTAAGAAAAATAAATCAAAAACTAGTTTTGTGAACATTTAAAATTTAATTTATTGACTGACGTAATGGGGTAGAGCGCAATCATTATTTTTCTAACTCAATTTTGTTTGTTCTTGTAAATTATAATGCATAAATGGTTTTCTTATGTTTGGACTGCTAAACACAATTTTCTGTTTTAAAATAAATTTTACTAAACATCTGCAGAAACGAGCTTCAATGACAACCGAACGAAATAAAATCGAAGCAGTTCTTAGATTCTGCGGGGGATTTTTTTTCTTGAACTCGGGATGACTCTGATAAATTTTTATTAAACTCGCAAGTAATGTTTATGTCAAAGATTATCATTAATATAAGTTTAAATCAGTTCAAAGTCTACAATCGAGTGCAAAAAATTGGCAACCAACGCAAAACAACAAACCAGTTGATTGATAATTTTTATATTGCCTGAATAGTTTTTTTGACAGATAGTGTTGCCACTTTTCGTTGAATATATTAAAACAAAGCAAATTCTGTCGCTGGTTGCTTTCATCTAAAAGAAGTGCTAAAGTTTTCCTTGGTACAGGCAACGTTATTAGAACTGTTCACCAAATTTTCTGTTTCTCTCTTAGGTCTAGTGAAGGTATAAACGGTACACATTCGGTATAATAATCCTATGTTCCTAAATGCAACACCCTTGCGCCGTCGGTTGACTGCCTATGAATCTGCCCCCAGAAAAATCAAATCAGTTGAAAATGTCGGTTAGCGACATCTGATCGTTTCAACTAATTTCCTGCATTCAAAGAAATGGCAACACCAATTGACTGAAATACGTCTTCACAAAGATGCTGGTGAGGGAACACCAGCTACCATCAGCGATTCCCTAGATTTCAACCCAAGTGCGGATGCACAATTCAATTTGAAGCTGTCACTATTCGCACAGCGACCAAATCGTCTGCACGCACGCAACCACTTTCTGTTTCAGTTTGTGCTTGCCATCAGTGTGTGGGTAGTGCGACTAAAATCTCTTTTTATCAATTACTTCCTGTTCAATTGCTCGCATGTGTCAACTTAATTAGAGCGCGCCGCCACCAACACGCTTCTTAATTGATAGAATGGCCTGTGTAACGTGTAACTGCTGCTGCTGATGGCTTATAGAGCATCTACAAGTAGATCGTAAATTTGTCGCCAGTCATCATCGCATTGTCACCCTCGCGTCACTTTTAGCAAGTACAGCAAGGCCTCTGCAGTTCACCATTTAACGAGCTTAATTAATCTGGAAAATCCGCGCACAATAAGCGGAAAAAAACACCAGTCCGTTTATTGTTTTGTATTTCTTTAAATATTTTTATTAAAATCAGATTTTCTTGATCGACTTTGATTTCGTTTACAACATTTTGACAGTTGCCAGTCCGAGTCACTGACGCAGACGTTGATTCAATTTCCTAAACTAACTACGGGGGTCCCTATATATATGCCCCTCTTGTGTAGAAGAGCGTTTACCTTATTTACAGTAGAACTTGTCTTGAGAGAGAGAGAGAGCTGTCTAGCGGTGATACAAAAGCTTTTAATTTTTGTTTTTGTTTTTTTCTATAATTAATGTCAACAAATAAATTAATTTAAGTTAAATACTAAACTAGGCTTACGGACGCACAGCACGGACGTAAGAACTATGTACACAACAAGGAATTTGAGCCACTGGGCGGGTTAGGCTGTCGTCAGTTGCAGCAGCGGATTGGATCAGAACGGCTCGCCGTTGAAGTCTCAACTGTTGCGGGACACTACGGTGACTGGTTTGTAAATGGGGCCTGGCGGTACCGTCGGCGACACGGGCGCGGAGGGGCTGGTTTGGCTGAGGTGTGTCGACAGCTGCAGGGGCTGGAGGTGAGCGTTTTGCTGCTGCTGCTGCTGTTGGCGCTGATGGGCGGCCACAGCCGCGGCTGCGGCATGTTGTTGCAGCAGCTGCTGGTACTGCAGGCGTTGGTAGAGTTCGGCAGAGGACGGAAGTGAAGGGGCTGACGCGCCGCTTTGGTGGGAAGGCGAAGACAGTAGGCGCTCCATGTTGGCGGAGAATCCTGGATTGGAGCCCATGCCTGATGGCGCCGCTGCTGCACCGAATGACATGGGCAATGAAAGCGCTGGATTCTTTGGTACAAATGGGTTGTATCGGCTGTACATGCTGGCCAGCAGCGACGGTGCCGAGGCTGCTGCTGCCGCCGCGGCGGGGTACAAGAATTGACCGAATTGCGGGTATCCAAGTCCGGGGAACATGGGACCGATGAGTGATCGTTTGAAGGCTGCCAGTCGCGACCGCGACGCCGCAGTCGTGCGCCGCCGCAGCTTCCCCGTCGATCCACCGATGAAAACGTCTTCTGCCGACGGATCGAGCATCCAATAGTTGCCCTTGCCGGGGTCGTCGTAGTGTCGCGGCACCTTGACAAAGCACTTGTTCAGACTAAGGTTGTGCCGGATGGAGTTCTGCCAGCCCTGCTTGTTGTCCCGGTAGTAGGGAAAGTTCGTCATAATGTACTCATAGATTCCGTTCAGAGTGAGCCGTTTTTCCTGACTCTGCCTGATGGCCATCATGATTAAGGCGTTGTAGCTGTAGGGGGGCTTTTCGTTGCCTTTCTTATCGCTGGAGGTGCTGCCATCGCTGGGTTTCTCGTCGCCATCTTTCTCGTTGTCGTTGTGCTGACTGCTGACGCTACCTTCACTGCCGTCAACTGGCGGTGGCGGCGACATGCTTGTCACGTCCAGGTCGGATTCGATGTCGGAGACGTCTTGTTCCTCGGAGCCGAGTGGGGACGCGGGACAGTGCTCGGGAGTGGGCGTATGCCGCTCCATATCGTGGTCGTGGCTACTTTCGACAGTCTCGGGCAGAATCGAGTTAATCGAGAAACTCGACTTGAGATGCGGTGTCCGCGCCATATTGAAAAGCGGAGTATGCGGCAGCTCCGTCTGCTGATGGTGGTGGTGGTGGTGGTGCTGGAGAAATCCGTGAGATTGCTGGTGAATCGGTGTCGTTTGTATACCGTCAATTTTCACCATTGTCATGGGTGTCAAGTTCACTTTTTGCTGCCTAACACTGCACTGTCACCATTTGTTTACACTGTAATCCAATTGGAATTGTTTAAATGAGTATAGGTACGATAAAAAATACGGAATTTGTATCACATTTCGCGTTGCAAGGACGACCACTGATCGAGAGAATCACAACAGGCACAGCGTTCGCGACCAATTCGTTCTGAGGGACTTCGTAGACTAAATCGGGCTGTCTGACGTGCTGCCTGTGTACGGTTATATAGTTGGAGAGTTGCGGTAACCACACCTCGTGGCTGGGCCAATCAAATCGTCGGAATCACTCTCCACTTTCGGAGAGTACCACGAGGAGGCGTCACTCGGACGCTGTGCGCAGAAGCAGTTCTTCTTCCCCTCCCAAGTCCCAACCCGAGCCGAAACCCATCGGTAGATTCATGGTGGATGGGGTCGGTCTACCTGGTACACAACACACATAACCCATGGATGGGTACACTGTGTGCAAAGGTAGAGCAGGCCAGGGGACCGCAATGTTTCTGTTTGTTGTTCTCTGGCTGCTTCTCGTTCTAGCTTGGCAAGTTGTCAGCTCACATTGGCGTGCAAATGTTTTCGAATGTTCTGATCTCTTGTGATGCGTGTGTACTGTAAATTATTGCCCAGAGTTTACAAACTGAAACAAGGAGAATAGGCACTACGACGACAGTTTAGCAATGCCTGGTGGTGGTGGTTGTGCTGAGCGCAATCCCAATCCCAACACAGCTACTGTATCTAGATACTGGTTTCTTGTTGCTGCTGCTGCTGCTGTTGTGTTGTTGGTGTTGGGCCAACTGCTCATGGTATCTCTGCACTGCGGCACTGGTGGGTGGGTGGTGGTCGGCTGTTTGAATGGTGGCACCCAATATTGCTGCACCGGAACGCCGGATTGTCTATGCAAATTGTTTACGTAAGCAGGCGGGCAAGCTGAGAGTGTAGGTAGTTGATGTTTGTTTGGTTTTTGTTTTGCGGTGCGCGCAACCATTCGCCGTGTATGTGGAGGGAGTGCAGAGCGCTGTATCCAATGATGGAATGTGGAGACTTTTTCTGTTTACCTTGGATAGGCTGCCTTTTTTGGACGACGGGACGGCTTTGGCTTCGGTGCCGAGTGTATGTTTACAAAATGGCTGTTGTTGCCTCCTCGTGCGGTTTTGTTATTGTTATGCTGCACGAATTGATTTCTTTTCTCCTTGTGACTTGTTCTTGACGACTCGCTTCACAATTTGCTTATTCGGCAGAATTGACCTCTCGAGGAACTGACATCGTCGGAGGGAGGGCGGTCACAGCTCGCAATTTACTATACGGCCCAGATAATAAAGAATTATGAATTATAAACGAACATAAGTCACGTTCGGTTCAGCCGCACAGACCCACCAATTAACCTAATCAAATCTAATTACGGCCTAAGTGTTAAGAATGACAATATTTAACCTCTAAGCGGTGGCGTGTCCACACATCGTCCGCATCGTATATACGGGACCTACTATGACTGTTGGACAGAAAATTAAATAATAATTGCTCCTCGAGTCAATTCGATTAGAAAGACCCGTCTAATTCGGAATGACAGTGCGCGCAGTATCGAGTAATAGTACTCCCGATGAATATTCACTGTTGTCCGAAACATTTCGTTGAGACGGAGGAAACTCTCTAATTAGTTACATACATCGCAGTGGCCTTTGTTGACCCGTTTTTCAATTAAGTGAATTAAGTAAACTTGCTGCGGTTGTCGTCGTTGAATAAATGCACAAGCACATGTCCGCTACTTGAGCGAGCGATGTGATGCGGTTTGTTGTCCACTATTGTTGTGTCCTGAAATAAATCAGAGTTCAGGCAGTCGCATACCAGCAGATTCGGCGATTCGACCCTGACGCTGACCACCATAATGGTACACTTTCTACTTGAATTTTATTAATTGATGTGCAAACATACCTAACACAGGCGTCATCGCTTGGGGAGGGCGACTGCGAACGGGCATCGGTAGGCCATTAGCACTCGGTTCGTTATTTTGCCAACGCTGGGATTAGATTTAATGCCCGGGCGTCTGAAGAGCATGATTTCTTTTAAATTGAACCAATTAAGTGTGAACGGAGTCTGCAACGTGGCCAGAACGCAGAACTGACTCACAAAAAACACAAGGTCTTCCTGGTGATGGTGTTCGCCGGGCTACCACGGTGTCAAGAGCTGTCAGATCGAGGAAACCCACCGCTTGTTTAACCCTTTGCTGTTCATTAAATTTAACAATCACTGCAGTGATATGGAATGGACTCGATTCGTGTACCTCTGCACACGGCAATTAGTACGCAAAATAGGTTTCGATGCGCGCATCCCCAAGGACTTTAGTAGGTGTTGATGGCATTTCTCTTAATCCTCATCTATAGGTATGTATACCTACCTGCTTTCTCTCGGACTTAATCCTTTTACGGCAGTTTCTTTCTCGCATAGATAATCCGTTTATGGGTGTTTTTGACCGTGTGTCCTCTGAAAGTCCGACTCTGGAGGGTGAGGTCAATTTGGAAAATTTAGCTACTGTTCATAGAAGGGTTGTATGCACAGAACACAGGAACACAAGCAGCAACAGCAATAAACGGTGTTTTTACTGCGACATGGTTGCTTTGTGCAAACATGCTAATCCTGTGGTTAAGCGACCATAGAGCCGACCCAAATAAACCGACGAGTTCTTGGAAGACGTGCCATAGGTGGGTTCCGAGAGCGCGCCAAAAGGGTTAAGCTATTGTCTGGTCCGGCACTGTATACCTCTAGATAAGTGGAAATTTGTTTCTAAAACAAAGCTAATCCGAGGTGAAAATATTGTTGTCCCTCCGTTTTATCGCCATGTTTGCATAGGAGTTGACCTTTGAGAGTTATTAATTTTTATTTGTTTTTATTGTGTATACGATAGTTTTGCACTAGCCATTCAGTAAGAGATGTGTCCGAAAATTGTCTGTGGTGCATACGGACAATGCGAGAGTGAAATGGACACGTATTGCTTGCTCAATTAGTACCAGATGGCGGCAGAGCAAGTCTTCTCAGCGGGGCCTTGCAATAATATTCTTCGGAAAGTAAGTGTTCATTTTCAAGTTGACGGAAATGCAAAACCGTCCGCAGAAAAGGGTTAATGGAGCGAAATTTTGTCGATGTTTCCAAGAAATGACAAGGTGACAGTTACTTTTCCGGGTATTTGCAACGTCTCGTGGTTCTACCTTCTTCGTGAATATTTAGGTGCATGTAGACTCTCTCTGATGAATCTAATATGAAGCTTGTTCCAAGTGGGTAAATTGTTTAAAAACTGTCAGATTCATAAATAAACAACGGGTTTCACATACAAGAATGAATTAATAAATGGGCTGGAAACTGACCTTGAAGTAAAATTGCAGGAAGCTGAAATTCGCAAATCGCTGCGAATAAAAAATTCGGTTCATGTGGGAGAATGTCAAAATTTGTGAAAATTGTTGCTGTTCCCGAATTTTGACTCTATATTTTGAAGGTGTATACCCTGACAATTAATTTAGAATTACATATCTTGTATCTTTCAAAAAACCGGTTTAAACGCAAAATTTTGAAATCCGCTTACTATCTTCCAAATGCTAACATTCTTTTTCACATTCACTTGGCATACTGTTCCCGTATTATAAGCAGAGGCAAAAATTGAGAGTAATGTCAAATTGACACTCAGAAAAAAATGTCAGGCCCGGAAAAGGAATCTTATTTTAGTAAGTATCATATGTATAGGTATTTGCGAAACTTTTTTGGACTTAAATAAGCGAGAAATATTTTTTAAATAATAACCGTGTATATATTGTAAAATTAATTTGGTATGCGGTGTATTGCGGTTTGTTTTCCTTGAATTTTAGTTTTTTTTTATCGCGCTTCAAAGAAAAACATATCAGCATAGAACTACTAAAAGACTTTTGAAACAAATACTAGTTTTCGAAGCAATATTCAGAAGTAAAACAATTTTTCTAGCTCCTACAATGTTTGATTGTTGCAAAAAACAATAATCTAATTAAATTTTAAAATCCGTTTTATTAGATATAAAAAATGTTAAAAATTTAAATAAAAATAAACTCAAAGTTAAATTTACTAAAATTGCAAAATGGGGCATATCCAAAACATCAAAATTATTCTTAGTGCGGATCTACAGAGTTCGTGAAAAACGCTGTGATTAGCGGTTTAGCTCTGCGTTGAAGAGTCAGTTAGTCAGGACAAGCTCCTTTATAGGGTAAGGCTGCAGACGCCGAAAAATGGGGCGTCTAGATTTACAGCGAATCTGTGCCCTTTCTTCCGCGGTACATCAGGTTTCTTTTTCGTTCCCGAATGGTTTTCTTCTTCTTCCGCCATATTGTTGTTTACCTTGGTTCGTATTTTATTCGTTTTTCTGGAATGAAACCGTTCTAAAATTCAGGTAACAAATTTTGCAATTTTTTTAGCGGGCGGATAAAATTAACAACACCTCATAAAACAATTGCCGCAGTTATTTGCTGTTGTGTGCATTATTGTTTTATGAACAGTCGTAAACTGATTTGTTTTTATTGACTTCTTTATATTTTTGAGGGCAGAATGGAGGGAAAGCCTGTAACAAAAATTATGCAATCCTCTGTCGAAAAGATTATGAGCAATAAAATTCGTACGAATAGGCGCCACCGGTTTTTGCATTTTTCGCTAGCCTGGTTTATCCAAAATTACCCAAGAATCGACTCAAAGTATTTGTTTCCCGTATTATCAAATCGGAAGCAATAAAACTTTTTTAAAATTGAAACTACGAATTTGAACCTTTGAAATTGATTATGTATTTATCCATTTAGAGATGACTTTTGACAGAAATCCAACAGCGACTCTATTTTCTAAGAAATAAACCAAGTTTGACATAGATCCAAGTGCGACATCTTAAGTGACCTATGTGGTTTAGTATACCTATACAGATGGTGAGAACTGATTTTTACGGACCCACTCGCTTTCGCCTCAATAACAATGGAGACGGAGATTTTATGAAGATGCACATAACTCGGTGTCAAAGCAAATTTATCGAGCTGTAGTTCGGTGTTTGTCACAACTCACCCACGTGGTCGTGCTCATGAGGTTGGTAAAGAAAAAAAATCGCGGAGCTGTCAAAATAAATTTGGTTTGAACTATATTTATGTACATGTCGCAGAGTGATTGCTTTTTTTTGCGATATAGGTATGCAGCAAAATTTGCAAGTCCCATACATTTCTTCTTCGCATATGCGCTCTTTTATCTGCCACATACCTATCGGACATGTTTGTTAAAATGTGACTACAAACCTGAGTTTACCTGCGGCATTACGCAAGGCTTTCTTTTTCGAAATCACATGGGATCGCTTATATTTAAAAGTACATAACAAAACTTGAAGAAAATAATCATAGTTGAAAAAAAATTGTTAAACTTTACACTGAATTTATTACTTTTTGGGCTTTTGCAAATACCTACTTTGGATAAACACTAAATGTTAACGCCATCTATGAACGTGTAGCAGAACCAGTCTAAAAATGTGGTACGTTTATTACGTCATCATACTCGTTCATAGATGGCGATTCCCAACCACCTTCAATTGGTAAAACCGCCGAGTTTCCGGCATCTTTCCCCTTTTTTATACTTTATCCGACCATTGCGGTGACTGGCTGACATTTGTTTTTCGTATCGCAATAAAAGCAAAGTTTCGTAACAAATCAGTAAATTTGTTTTAAATTTGTATGTTGGAAAGTGAACATCGGTGTGCAGGCGAAGTTTTATCCCGAAACACTTAATTTTAATTCTGCAATGTTTCTCCTTATACTTTGCAACTTTATTATGAACTTTTCAACAATCCTTAAACAAGACAATGGCATTCTGCTTTTTTTCCGACAGTATAGGAATGTTCGGTTTGTTTGATTTTTTGTACTCATTTACATTTGTCACTGATGTATCTCAGCGTCGAACAGGCTTATATATGTATGAAGTTGCTGGACGTTCTATATAACATGTTTCAATTTCAGCCTGGCATCCTTGTTTTCACAAATTTGTCTTATATCTGAGCTGCATAAATTTAAAACGCACATCATCGATTTTGAAAGCCCTTTTGATTAGGGCTTTGAGCTACAAAAAATGCTGGGCACTCATTCCGTAATTTTTCAAACGATTATCGTCGAAATGATAGACCTCCATAACTAGCAACTAAGTTTGAGAGCTTAGTCCAATTCATTTTCCAAAAATACAGTGAAATGTGACGTCTGACGTTTGTCAAAAAAAATCGAGCAGAGTATGACTTATTTTGGTGACCAAAGTTTGAAAAACGATATCGTCTAGACGATCGTTGATATACGGAATCTGCCCCCTGTATATGCTTGTTAAAGTAGTGTTTTCAACTGAGTTCTTCTGAACCGAAATGGACTCCGTCACCCTGTCAAATTTACATACACCCATCCAAACCTTTCATAAAGTGAGAGCACATTGGGTTAGTTTGCGTTCTCGATCATCAATGCCGCATTATCGCAAGAGGTTATATTAGTTTTAATTTCTGACACTGAAGACCACAAACCTTAACTTAACCTAACATTTTACGCCCGGCGTGTAGAACAGATCATGGGGATCCTTCCGTATTTATTTTGACAGCAGCGTAGTACGGTCCAGTAAAATCGATTTTATTCTGAATTTTTAGGTCTGTCGTTTGCAAAACTCCTTCCTAAATCCACTGAGTGATCTATGAACTTAATGGTCGAACATAATGGATTCCATAAAACAAAATCCTTTTTACTTGCATCTTCAGAGGAATGTAAACCTTGTCTGTAGGAAGATACATCCTTAATATAATCATAGAAAATGCGTGGATCCACTTCTCTGAAACAAAAGTTTGAAAATAAAATTATTATAGATTAAAAATTGTCTGCAAGAAACTTTGGGTATAGTTGGACAAAAATGATCCAATAAATTTTATGGACATGATTTTTCTATACTCTAGCGGTATAAGAGCAAATTATATCCTGTCGGTCTAATTTGTCTTCCTTAAATAAGAAACACAACTAAATATATACCTATCCCAATGAAGTACAAACGCAACGAAACTCACTTTGCTTTCCGAAACTAATTCAAAAAAACCCTGCACGAAATCGCGCACTCTATCCTATTCCATTGCATTCCACATTTGCAACAGCGAAGTAAAATGTAATCCCTGCCAAACATAATGAACACTCTCCGGTTTCTAAAGCACATCTGCCAATGTGGCACTCAAAATAAATCCACTTTTTCTGCTCGATTGCCGGCTATATGGGAATGGGCACGGCACAGCCAAGTATAACTTACTTGAAGCGAACGCTTGTTTACTTTGGCTGCTCACCGAGTGCAGACAACAAAAGTTCCTTAAGTGCATAAGCCAAGCAGAAGATAACCTTGTTAATGTCATCTCGAGCACTGCTCCATTGTGCGTGCGCGCCCGGTGAGTGGATTTACCTTCCGCCTTTGGGTAGTCTCAGTATGTATACACTGAACCACAAAAGCGTATATCCTCGGCAGGATTAGGTAAGTGGATTTGTGCAATGAATCCAATTCAGGAAATCCACCGCCTAATCTGGCTCACAACAGTCCCGGACGATGTGTAAAGATTACAATTATTTCAAATGTTATGATCTACTTAAAATTAAATCCTCCTACCCGCTGTAGTCCTTTTTTTTAATTTGAAAATGCATTCATTGTCCTAATCGCTTTACGCACAAACCGAGTGTGTGTTTGTGTACCGCTCACATTCACAAGGCGTGTCTCCTCCGGGTATAGATTTAAAAATTCCAACAATCATTGAAAATATTTAAATCAACAAATAAATTACGGCTCACGGTGTCCATGGTGCGGTTCCAGTCGGATCAAACGACTCCGGCCGCTGAATGAGAAATTGAGACGTCAGAAAGTGCGGCGCGAAGGTGACGCCTAAATGGATAATTGTCTTCTATTCTGTTCGAGCGCAAACTACCCCAGTCGCAGTCGCATCGATCTACCTGTGGGCTTTAGGCGGTTCAAACGACTCCGCACAGCTGGATCTGTCATTAGATATGTCACTTACAAATATTAGAGACAACAGAGAAGAACAACAACCACGCCGATGAAGAACGAAAAGAAAAACTATACCAACAAAATTCATTTGTATACAAATTTATTTATAACCAAAACTAGGAACAAGAAAATAAAAGAAACGGAAAAGTTTTTTAACATTAGGGTTAATGTTTGGCATCACCGTTCAAGTTCCCCTCGGGTTCGCCTGCAGAGAGTGAATATCTGGGCTGGAACGCCCCCCATTCGTCTAGATGTCGACCAGCAATTCATAAGTCCGGACCCGTTTTCTGTTTAGTTACACGACTTTGTCACAATAAGGCGATCACTGATCACGCAGCAATGGCCTCGAAGAGGCTGCTCAAAATGGTTTCCCGTGTGGCTGGATGGGATGTCGCTTAACTGGTTCCGTATTTGTTGAAGAACTGCATTCGCTGGAGCATTTCTGCGGGGTTCATCGCGGCCTGTTGCATTTGCATTGCGTAGGGATTCGCTTGGTATGGACTCTGTCCTGGGAATCCGGTGTGGTAGGACGGCGGCGCCAGTCGTTGGTAGAGGGCGGCTGCTGCTGCTGCTCCCACATAGTTGCTGTAGGGCGAGGGGTTGAACTGCGGTGCACCGCCATAGTTTCCGAGGATGGGTGAGAACACTGCTTGGCGGTAGGCGGCCAATCTCGATCTGTTCGCCCCGGGGTTCTTGCGGCGCAATTTGCCAGTTGTCTCACCGATGAACACTTCCTCAGCGCTGGGGTCCAGGATCCAGTAGTTTCCCTTGCCGGGGTCATCGTAGCTGCGGGGGATCTTCGTAAAGCACTTGTTCAAGCTCAGGTTGTGGCGGATAGAGTTCTGCCAGCCGCGCTTGTTCATCTTAAAGTATGGGAACCGATTCATCAGGTACTGGTAGATGCCGTTCAAAGTCAGCCGCTGCTCGGGGCTGTCCTGGATGGCCATCATTATCAGCGCGTTGTAGCTGTATGGTGGCTTCTTCTCGTCGCCGTCTTTCTTGTCGTCACCACTATCGCCGTCACAGCTCTCACCGTCGATCTTATCCTCGCCCGATGACAGCGACTCAGCTACGCTGCTCATTGGAGTGCTGGTTCTGGACGGATGCTCAAAGTCCTCCGACGACGATGTCAGATCGCCGTCGCAATAGTTCTCCGCCAACGCGGTTGCCTTTTTCACTGTCACTTCCTGGCATTCCTTCTTGATGTTGTTCGAAAGGATGGCTTCAATGGAGAAATTCGTTTTGAATTCTAGTCCTGACATGTTTTGGACCATTTTTTTTTCTTATTTTTTATTTTTTGCACAAAATCTCTACACTCTTGTCTAATGTCTGCTTGCTCGTTTTAAACTACGCTCAACGTTGTTCACCAGACGGAAGACTGCTCGAAACTGATTCTGTCAGCTGCAGCTGCGGCTATTTATACCATCTGGTGGGTGACTCCGCCTTAATGTGTCGGACGAGGGTAGGTAGCTCGTTTGGCCACAACGCTTGGTGTTGGTGCATTGTAGAGAATGCGGAGACTTGACGCGATTGGTCGATTAGTCGTTGGCAGCGCGTTTGTGTGCAGACATGGCCCGATTGTTTCGCAAACACAAATCCCCTGCAACAAGGGTTGTTGTCAAACAGTGCGACGAATTGCTTGTATTGTTTGTAGACTTTTCTCGTTTCCGTGTTTTTGTTGCTTTACGTGTACTTGCTGTTCGGGGGAATGTGAGTTGTTTTGTGTTTGGTAGGACAACAAAAAGATTTGGTATATCACACATAGGGTCTCTGGGCTAAGGCTTCTGTTTTTTTCTTTTTTAATTCTCGTCTACTGAGCGATAGTTCAGGTAACGAATTGGAAACTAAATTGAGAAATAACAATTTTTTTGCTCGTTCTCGGATGTTTCCAATTTGATGTCTTCATTTGGGGTTGATGTGATATTTTGATTAAGTTAATGGAAATTGATTAACGTGTTGGTAGGTGTGTGTAGTTTAGCTCATTAGTAGCGGAGATATGTTGACGACTGTTGTGGCAAGTGAAATTAACAATGAAATGTATACTCATTGGGGAGCACGCGGTTAATTTTAATTGTTCGCCTTAACACGAGTAGGTACAAGTTGGAACCGAAAGCTAGTTCTACAAAGGCTGGTGTCCGGCGTTAACCTCAGATGGCAATAAATGGTCATATATCTAGTTTAGTGGCGCCAAATTGGATAAGTGTCGGTTAGGTCGGTGTATAAAAGGTCCAGTTAACAGTGGTAAAAGCTGGTTAGGTACCCACTAACCCAAATTTATCGATAAATAAGTACTTACTTAGGTATAGCTTTGAAAAAAAACTTAAGTCCACGCAAGAGCTCTGCGTCAGAGTGAACCAATAGATAAATTTGTCACCAAGTCTTACTGACATGAAGTAGATCCATCGTTGTAGATACCTATTAGCGCTTTTGAAATAACATCAATATGAAATGCCTGTAAACTACGAGTACCTACCTTTCGCATCAGGTAGGTGCTATAGTTCCTAGGAAATAAAGTCTTTACCATGGTCTTCTACCCTGTGAAGGGTCTCCGCCTGCGGCACTGCAACTTTTTGTGTCATCTACGATTCCGAGCACATTTCTTTCAGTGAGCCATCTCAAGCGCTTTGGATCGACCTTTCAAACCGAGATTCGGTCTTCTATATGCTGGAATTTTCTATTAGGTATCTATTCATTTGTCGACTCAAAATAGGTACTAGACTTTGACTTTTTGGACTACCGCATCTTATGGTAGGTACAGCCTACAGAGTTCGTTGTTAGACTGACCCTATTTTGGTAAAGGCCCTAATTATATTTCTGCACTTTCGAGGAAAATGTTAATTTTTTAAATATTTGATGGTTACCAAAGTTAGAAAGCGAAATTGGAAGGGTTCTTTGGAGAGTGTTGACCTCGTCTGTTTTGCCAAACCAGAGTAGAGCTGGGGTCGCCTCTTGAAATTCTTCCCCGGATCTCTACTATAGGGCGTCATTTGTTCGCTCCGAGGTAGATGCACTTCTTGGCTCTTAATAATACAAATTTTAGTCAAAAGTTATTCAATTTTGACTCTGAAAACCTACAAATAAGCTGTAAGATTTGACTTTAAATTCCGAAATAGTTAGATTTAAGTTATAGAAATGAAAAAATGTCAAGGAAAACTAAAATGTTCCTCTCTATTGTGAATGATTTCTTCATTGTGGAGTTAAGTTGATTAAATCTATGCCTTAATTTTGACTTAAACAGTCAGACTCGAGCTGATTAGGTCACATCGAAGCGACAGTCGAGATCTGTTCTATTTGAAAGAAAAATGACAGACGATTCAATCAATTAAAGTTCACAATGGTGAAATTATTCACGATAGGGGAGAAAAGCTGGCTTTTGGCAAATGATATTCATTTTTGTAAAAAAGGTAGGTAGCGCGGGACTCAGGGTTGACTTCGACTGACTACAGACTTCGCAATTAAAAGAGTTCTATGTCCAAGCGGATCTCTTACTGTCAAAATAGTGAAGTTTTTTCATATAGGTGGTGAATAGATTTTTGCTTGTTTGTTGGTTGTATAAGTATTTTGTCATTTCTGAGCATTATTGAGAGAGAAAAGACGCTTCCATATGGGCGACGAAGAAAGGTAGGAAAGGCCCTTGCTGTATCCTTTGAGAAGTCACACACGTTCTATCACACAGGCTATAGGATTTGTGAATTTTAGCATTTTATACTCGTAAGTGAAGAAATTTGTATAAAATGTGATAGTAAGTCAAACGAAAGAGCAGGCAAGAGGCTTTCTGTCTCTAATTTCAAATCAGGTAGCTATTTGACATTCTAAATCTAATTTGGTTCAAGTCCCTGCGGTCCATGCGGAGCCGCTAGAAATATCGAACATCGAATAGCTATGCGCTGCAAATAAAGGATACAAATCTCAATCAAATTTCTCAATTTTCAATCTTTTAACGACATTTCTTTCAGCTGTGTAGCTGTGGCCATTCCTCTCGTCGACCACTCCCTTTGTGGATATACTGTCAACCATTCCCCGGAAATGCTGGAGCAACAACTGAATTTTATTAGTCTCACCACAGTCGCATTAACTATGCAGGATAATGAATTTACAAGACCTTCAATAAGCGATTTATATTCTTTGCTACGCACCTCATTCTTTCGCCAAAGGAAAAGGAAAAGGACCTTCGCGACCGCATCGAATCGGTTGTGCGTGCTGTGCGCATTGAGCATCGGGTGTAGCAGTCCCGATTGCCAGACCAAATAACTTAACCTTGTCGATTTGTGTAAGAATCCTCATATTATGGTCAATTATTACGTTCAATGCGGTCCAGCGGTGAGACGAAACGCACTCTGTGGCTCACCACCACCAGTTGAATGCGAAGCCGTATAGTTGTAGTTAAAAAAGAAATATGTCACGGACATTCAAGGATTGCGGAGCTGCTTAGTATCGATAATTACGTTGTTCACAGGATAATTCGATTTTCTTTCGTTTGCCTTGACAGTTTTGTGGAAACGACAAGAAATACCCACACAAGGCACCGCACAGGACACCATGCCTAACAAGGGAAATATGTTCATATTTCCAATTTAGTTGTGTGCATGTTACTTTTTAGCGAGACCCAGAGGACCAATAGATTTCACCAGATCCCAGAAACACCCTCTCTGACGTGGTGTTTGAAATCAATTAGTTTTGTCGATATTGTCGCATTCGCCTCCTTTGAAATCGGAGACCACCATTGAATGGGTTCGTTGTCGGCCTCTTTGGCCGTCGTCTGATCCTTTTACTCACTTGCTGAATAACTGCTCACTTTATTCGTATGTCACGGTGTTTTGCAAATTTTCATTTCAATTTGCTTGGCCATCGAAATGGTGGGCGGGTTAGTGATCTTCTTTCATCTTTGACTTCACAGGACCCCGCACAATGGTTGCTGTGCCGCTTTGCCACCTCCGCTTCGTTTAATCTTGCCGAACTATGCTACCGCATTCGATCGGTTATTAATAAGGAAAACATACACCAGGGCCAGGGCATCGGCAGCCTTCCACTCGCTTCTAACGTTTCTATTTTCATTTATTTTTTCTCCTTTTCTCATTCGAATGTGTCCAAACAAAGAGTTTCCATCAGGCATTGTTTCGTGCTCAATTACATTAAGGATCGAGTTTTTTTTTTGGTTTTGTTCATCTGTAGCGTTTTTTTTAGTCGTCATATGCCCATGCATGTATTGCATTGTTGCTGCTCGATCACAGATGAAGATAACAAGCTGAGCCGACCGATTCGATACGCGTCCTTTCACTGCGACAACACATTGATATCCTTCTCTCCATGCGCGCTGTGGTGCTGCGGAGGTCCTGGCGGGCCTAGGAACCACTGGGTAGCATTCACTGCGGTATGGGTGACTGTATTTTGTGTCCTAATGTCAAATGATTGGCTTTAATGGATTTCTATCTGTGAAACGAATCGATTGATGTTGGTCTTAATCTGCTTTGATACGTGTAGGTATAAACTATGTGAATGCCTTGCAGTAAATATGTACAGGATCGAATGTAGGTTGTAGGAAATAGCAAAACTGTGACGAATTATTCGAAAATGTTGTCAGCACAATATTTGAGGCGCAGTTGTCACGTAAATCGATTGGAAATATATTTCTATGTTAATCTCGTAGATGTCGATAGGCATTTGCGTTTCGATTTGTGCACCACGCATAGGGTTCTCCTTGTCTATGTTTAACGACTGTAGGAAAATCAAAATGTCTGTTTGAAATTGTTGGGCTTGCTGTATGTGTTGGGAACAAGTATGGTAGCAAGTGATGGCCTTTATCGGGGAGCGTATCAAGGCTTCAAGTAGGTGGAAGGATTTTTCGTCCTCATCAAGGAAGTAGGTATACCTACCTAGTAGAACACATAAGGTCTATTCGCGTACTTTCCCGAGCTGAGCAATAAACATCTGTCAAACTAAAAAAATTGAGCATAATTCTCTCAGAGAGCGAAAAGTATACTCCAAAGTCCAAAGTACGTGTATAGACTTCGAGCTACTTTGAGCCACTTTCATCTTTGACATCAATAATAGTGACGTACCAATTGGACGCCAGCCCAACCTGGGATTGAATCGCATCTTCCGTGAACGAGCATTACGTGACGATTTTGAATTTGATTCACATGCGAAATCAACTTAAGTCATCAACGACTGTTACAAAAAGTCAAAACGGAGAGACACAACTTCAAAGTAGCTAAAGACTTTGTCTGCCTGGACTCCACTATCTTCTATCACTTTCCACAATCACATCAGCGCAGAGATCAAACGAAGAATCACTCTTGCCAATCACTGTTTTTTTGCACTAAGAAGTAAAGTCCTTTTTCATTGAATCAAGGAGATCTTATATAAGCCCCTTATCATCTCGGTTCTGGTATATGGTGCAGAAGAATGGACTCTGTCAAAATCGGATATTTTTACAAGATTCTTCGACTTGATTTGGTCCGGTTTGTGTCGATGTAGTGGGGATGACAAGATTTAACGATGAACCTTAAGAGCCTTACAGCGACGCTGACCTGGTCAAAAAGCTGAGGATGCAACTGCAGAACCTCATTACAACCGGGTTCTTGCAATTGAAAACCTACTCAGTTTTGCTGTGAGTTCTTGTGTTTTGTGTGGTCAAAAGCAGTGATGCCAAATCGTGGGTAATTACCCACTTCGTGGGCATTTTGCCTTTCAAAATAAGCTAAGAGGGCGAAAAAGGATATATCGCCCAAAAGTCTGGCATCACTGATCGAAAGGCTAAAGGCTTTGTTTGCCTTGTTTTTCCCGGAATGCGTCAAAGAGTGCTGTACTTGAAATGTATCCCATCACATCGATGGAGATTTTTGAGGGAACTCCACTTGACCGTGTTGCCCATTTTCGGTTAAATGTATGGAGGCTGTGATAAAATTCTGCACTTTAGCTGAGGACCTTTTTCTCTTACTCATGTATTTTGCGGTCCGTGTCTCTTAATTGTCGCCACACAACTAGACACTGTAATCCTGCAAGTAGCTTAACGCACAATAAAAGTGTTCCAACTCTCGAAAAGTCCACTTCGCAAATCGATCTCATTCCCTCACAAAGGGCCGCCTCGGAAACTATTTATTTCGGGTTACACAAATCCAGTGCGTGCAAAATTCTTCCCACTTACTGTCATTATAACTCGCCCGGTCACAAATAACTCGTTGTTTGGTTCGGTTTCTCAACACAAGAACCGTTTTGCAGCTCAGAATGCGCTTACAAAAATCCTCTTACATCGAGACACGCACTGAAATTAAAATCCCGCTGGATTTGCATCTCAAATCCCACACAGAACCTGCTTCCTAAGTGTATCGATTTCAGTACTGAAATTTGTTTTCAAATCCAGGAGATAAATCCATTATGCTCATTTTAAACGGATTGAGGAATATCCATTTCGAAAATAAACAACAACAAGATTACTGATGTATGTAGGCCGGCTGACACACGGACCGAACTATGCAGCTCAATGAGATTGTTTAATTAAAAAGAATTGAAATCCTTTAACGCAAAAGGGATCAACTACTTACTTAGATTAGGCGAAGTAGGTACACCGGCATTGTTTGACAAAAGTAAATTGGTACACTGCCGGTCAAACAGAATGTCCTGTGCACGCATACAAAATGAGCAGAGATCATTCAAAATATTTTCAAACTCGACCGTAATCCTTGGGCAGTGGAGATTTAAACCCAGTTATACACATTTGCAATGTAAAAAGACTCGTGTGTCCAGTGTCCACCAATACGCAGGCAAACGGTGATAAAGGCAAACCGCACCGCAGCATCGTCTTAATTTACCACGCGGAATATGTCAAAACTTTGGTTCACTCAAGTGCCCCAACCCTCAGTACGCACAGAATTTTGTAAAGTATCCGATGCGTTGCATGCAGCCGGGGCCTTTGAAGTGAAACCAGAGAAGTCACAGTGTTTTCCGGGTATTTTAACAGCACCATCATCACCGTAACCATAACCATCCAGAAGGTGTTTACGACGATGTCAACAAGCAACACATACTCACATTTAAATATGAACTCCTCCACCATATATAGGATGGGCAGGCTGAGGAAGCATGGCAAAACATGTTGTCCTTTGGAAAATCTCAAATTACATAAGCCAATAAAGCATCCCGGACGTGTCGTCGTCGTGGTGTTGAGTCCGGCATTTGTCAACATATGGAACAAAGCGATCCTGCAAGGTGCTACCTCGCAGTCTTTAGCACATTGCAGTCGTTATTTTTCGAGCAGCCGATGAAGACATCACGATGGGTTGACAACTGAACTCCTATTCAGCCATTGACGCATTGTTGTGTAAGCAGATTTACACTGCTTTTGGCCACTTTGGCCGTTGCCGCAACAATGGCATCAAACTAATGCCGATGCCGACACACAGAAACAGAATGTGCAACCGCACCAAGTCAAGTCAAGTAAGATATCAAAATCAGAAACCGATCAATTAAATCAAAGGAATGGTCATAATGAGCGAAGAAGAAAGGACACGTTTAATGTTTCCGAACGTTTTGATGTGTGCAACCATTGTCAGTACCTGCTGCATTCAGCTGAGCGCATTTGAAAGGCGAACCAATCGGTTTTTTATCCTCCCTTCGGACTCGGGCAAAAGGACATGGCAAGCACACAATCAAAACCCCTACTGGGTAACACACAATTCTCCTTTTTTTTGGGTCGAAAAACGGCAAATGCGCTGCGGACTTCAAACGAGAGTGAAAAGACGGCTACGTCTCAATTTCAGATCTTGGCGGTGTCCTTTCTGTTGTTGTTGACAATCCCAGCTCAAGCAATTACATGTCCAAATGGTGACAATAATTTATTTTATTTTTTTTTTCACTAGGATCCGCCTCGTCCATGTGAAACATGTGGAAAGAGTGTGTGCTCTTTTTAGAGTCTAAAGGATATCGATAAAGTGTACGCACAAGTACAACACCCATCAGGCAGCTATCCAAGCGGAAAATCTTCAAACGAACTACATTTGAATTGGACTGGTCAGGAAGTGTCGCACAATACGACGCCCTCGTGCTCGTGTTATGACCATGCGAAAATGTTTGGTGCTCAGATTTCAAACGCGCGGATTATGTGTCAATTTGGAAGCCTGTCGGATTGAACAGAGCAACGCGTAATCCTCGGTTAATGATCGAATTCGATTTTTCAAAAGGACATATAAATGTGTTATGAGTATTGTTATACCGTCTGTAGTTGCTCGTAAATCGTGAGCAAAGTTTAGCCGCAGTTTTCATTCTGTAGAAATGTCAGCATCGTGCTGTAAAGTACGATTGAGCTAATTGTTGATTATTTATATTTAGTATTTAATAACAATATGCAAATGGGCAAGCAATTGCTATAAATCAAAATCTGAACCGAAATTTGAGTCGTTTGCAGAGCAGATGTGTCGAAATTGTAATTTTTGTGGTGTGGTTTGTGGTATTGCTGCAGTTTGGTGTGGAAATGCCCAGTAGCAAAATCGACCACTTCATCCACCCCAGCCAAGCATTTCCATTCAATTCGCATTTCCTTCGCTTCGGATTCCCCGAAAGAAGACTTAATTCGCCAGCGAGTTCATCGGAGAATAGAGGCGATATACAAATCTTGCAAAACGGTTAGCGCCGCTGCAAATGGCGTTGAAAGAATCGTCGGCGATTCGCCTTTAACTAACGCGAACATCTAGTGGAAGTTTTCACGAAATGAATGCTTCTGATGGTGAAGACGAATGTTTGAACTGGACCCTAAAGAAAAATAGCACTCGGATTAATTTATTTATTTTGGCGTCTGACGTATGGCTGCTGTACGAGAGGTGCCACGCCCCTCATTCAAAATCATTTGCATAGTAGATACTATAATAAACACTTTCTGAAAAATCAATCACAGACGGTCCTTAGATAATAAATAGAAAAAAAGATTCTGGAAACATAGACAAACGGACTTTAACCATTCACTTTTAAAAAGTAGGAGATATGACACGACAAACGTAGAAGCATAATTGTCCTCTTTGGCATTCAGAATGTGGCTATTCTTTAAAAAGTTGTATGAAATTTGTCCCCAATTTTTTTTAAATGTTATCAAACAGAAAGGGAACGTTCAAGAAACTAGTGTAGTAAGTCCGATAGCTGACTGGCTTGATGTGTTTCAGTTTTTAGTGTCCTAGATTGGTTAATATTTTTAGTTGAGTTTTGCGGCTAGCTGCCAAAGCTAGTCAAAAATTCCATGACGTATTTGGGCTTAAAAAAAAAGATAGAAAGGAGCACCCAACACAATTTTGGGCCACATATTGTTTTACAAATTGTGTGTTATTTTGTTTGTTTTATTTGTTCACAAATTTAAAAAAAAACAATATTTTTCCGAAGAAACCCTCAATTTTCAAAACTTGGTAGCACTCTTGCAGTCAAGTTACATCGAACAGTAGTTCAACTTGCAGGCAAACCAATTTATTTTGCAGGCCTTTTGATTTAACACCAGCCACAAAAGCCAATTGCAGAAGATAGAAGCCAAATAAAATTCGCGGCACTCATAAGTGAGATGGGTAAATGGGAAATATACCAAAAAAGTACTCAAGGAATTGGGAACATATTTAACGATTTTTGAGCTACATTATTTTAAGGTTTGGCCGCTTAAAGCAAACTAAATTCTGACAACATTGAGTGAAGTGTAGTTCTTGTAAGCTGGCATCACATACAGTGCAGTATTTGGCGGCACTACGTGAGTTTCTCCTCGTGCTAAAAGATCTCGATAATTTGAGATACTCGTACTTGGTGCATAAAATATAATTATCCTGTAAAGTTTTGAAGTGCGTATTAATAAAATATATTTAAGTGTTTTTGAGAACACTCTTTTATTCATTTGACGAACATATACCAAACACAGTGGTGAGTTTTAAGTGTCAAAAGCAGACCTAAACGCATTTTTGAGCGCCATAAATAATTGCTCTACACACCCACATAAGAAATTAACTTCCAAGACAACTTGATGAAGTTCCAAAAATTAGTTCCTAATAATTAGCAGCAAATTTCGAGAGAAACTTCCACAAGAATCTTACCAGCAACTCCTTGGAAAACATACTTCAAAGTATTACTTCTTGATGGTCACAATGACATATTTATGTAACCGATTAAGGCATCATAATCTCATCATCTCGGATGAAACTTCTATAGGTAGGCATTACACTTTGGGATTCTCGACAAGAACATATGTCATTAATACGGGATATAAAGGGGCCAATTACTCAGTAGCTCCAGGCTGCACCACTACTCCCAGACGCATCTCTTCACATTTTATGCCACTATAAACTATTGTGATTAGAAGGAGCTTATAACACGCACACATTCAGATTCCGACACTCAATGCCACTTCACACAGTTCGGTGTTAGGGAATTATTTTGGGTCTACTCATAGTTCCATGAAGTATATTTGAAACGCATGTGAAACACTTACCGTGCCCAACTATTACCGCCACTATATGTTGGTGCACTAATTGTTGGCTGGTTTGTATTTTTTTTTTCTTGGGCTTCTTACGCTATATTTAATGGGGTGCATTGGCTTAGGAGGGCTCCGTATCGCGCTCTCAATCGGATTACACTGCCGGGTGTTGACATGCGATGTGATAATTGTGCTCGGTCGATGTTAACGAGGGCCAACCATTAACTCATTTAAAGTTATTGTGCACATAAAAATGTTCTCGTCTCGTATCGGGCGAACAGAATTATTAAAGATGTGGCAACAAATTTATAGATATTTCTCTAAAACAATAAACAGGGATCAGTTTGATGGAGTACCACGGAGTTATTTATTTAATTAAGAATGTTCACTTAGCATGATATGATTTTTGGAATAAAATTAAGAGAAACTAATATACTGCTTAATTTTTTGTGCAGAATAACAGCTTAGAAAATCGACCCTTTTAATGCAAATTAATCTCAAATACTTTTTGCGTAACCTCTACCTAGTTAGTTTACAAAAAAGGGACGCGATAATTATTACTACGTGAGCCGAAAAATTGTGAAGACTTTTTCGTACATTCAGAGAAAATGAAATTGATTTGCTTATTTTCGTATTTTTCTCAATATTTGGTTTGAGCTTGAAAATAAATACGCAAATAATGAGATTTATACTAAATAAAAATTTAAAACAATTAAAACCAATATTATTATATAGATTATTCGATCAAATTTGAGTTTGTTTTTTAAACAAAAATGTTAACAAATTGTAATAAGACAAAATTGTATTGAGGGTAAATATGAATTCCTGATGTTGCTTAACTCAGAAAATTCCTGTTTTTGAATACGACCCTGCATTTGGCTGTTTTACTTATTTTGCTTAGTAATCTTGTGGTTAGAACTCACTTACGTTTTTTTCATAGACTTAAAGTATTTTTGTCACATTTAAATAATGACAGCAATAAGATTGGATTTAAAACAGGGTGGCTCAAAAATAGCTGCCCCTTTAAATTTGTCCCAATATTTATTGCTTCAGCATTAATGACCTGTGCAGAGAATATGGCGGTGATGAGAAGGTGCTTGAAGACGGTGCAGCTCCAAGGGCATCACAACGGATCTACTTTGATCTAAGTTTAGCGGCTGCAGGTTTATCCTTCCTCGCCAACCCACTTAACTTATCTAACCTACTGCTCCACGCAATGTGCTCTTTTTCATACACTTTCATCACTATTACGTTACAAATATTACAAATATTGCTTTTCAGTTGGAATTGGAAGATGATTGCTTTTTCATCCTTGCTCGGTCTCTACTTGGTCTCGGCCGGTTCTTCGCATTATAACCTATTCACGTTTGCACCACCCTTTCTAAAAACTTGCTACTTTTACAACGTTAATACGTCACAAAGATACGATACATTTTTGCGACTCATTGACCGAAGTTCAAAGCTCAAGTATTTTGAGCATATTTTCTCACTCGAGATAAACTAATTTAACTTTTAAAATAATTGCCCCATAGAATGAAAAACACTTCAATTAGTATTGGCTAAGCCGGATAAACCCCTGTTTAAGGTTGCGAACATCTACCTTTCTAGCCGTCAGCTATTTATTTGAAATGTTTCTCTTTCCTTTATATCAATATGTTGGACATGATTAATTTAAATTTAAAATTGTTTTGAAGTTAGCGAACGTTTTTAAGAAAAAAGTAGTAGGTACTCCACAAAACACGGCAACACTAGCTGCAGGCACGTCAATATATCGAATATACTGCGTCTATAAATTTAAATTTTTAAATGGTGATCGGATCACAAACTGAGCCAATTGTGGAGACCTTTTAATAAAACTCTTAATGTGTTCAAAAGTGTATTAAAAATTGTAGCAAATTTGATACATGTGATGCAAATTCGTAACACTGTTCAGTTTTAAAAATTCAAACGAAATTCGTAACGAGACTTTCAACTTGACAAAAAAGCAGTTTGCGTTGAAGAAGTTCTGCAAAAAATTAAATATTTTACCAACGTCATTCATCTCTGTCAAAAAGAAAGCAAAAATTAGTAAAATGCAAAAATAATTAAAGCAAATAAACTCGGGAACATTTTGCCCACTATGCAACATCCGCATTTTGTATAGAAAATAAACACGAAATCAACAAACCTAACAAAAATCTATGTACCTTTCATATTTGTTTATAAATAAACACTGAGTGTAATTTAAAATGATTTTCTTTTGCAAAAAAAAAAACCAAAAGAGAGAAAGATTCGAAATTAAAGAATAACAACGGCTGTCTTCGAAATTGCTCATGCCCGAGCATATGAAAATGAATACTAAACAAACATACCCCCTCGATGGATGCACAAATATTTGTGTAAATAAATGCGATCGGATTTAAGGAGTACACACAAAAGTACATAAACAAAAATGAGTGATGTGAGCGTTTGCTGCCAATAGCATACTGACCACGTTGTCATCGTGGGAATCACTAATCCACAACAAATTGTCCATGCATCCGCCTCTGCTACCTGTCGACTGAAGGGGTAATCCTTCTCGCAGCTTAGGATTGAAAAATAACCTCAAAATGCGGACAGTGGACATGTTCTTTTCTCAAAGCAAATGTTTGAGCGAATACTCTCAATATTTTGCAAATCAAAATTTGGTCCCATTATCGCCAAACTTTGATTCGTTTTCCAATGCTGGCTGTGAGCAATTATTTTCTATTCGAAATACACACCCTTCTTGTTGTGAGGCGAAGCAAAAGTTCGTGCTAAACTTGGAAAAAACAAGAAAAGTGAATCCTTCCGGTTTCGTATCTGCTTCCAATATTTTTTTTAGTTAAAAAGTTATTTCCTCCTTGTGCAGAAAAGACACAGGAATACACACACTTGCACTCTCGGCTGGAAACAAAAAAAAACATAGCACAGACTCTACTCTGTCAACATGGAAGTTGACGGCTAGCAGTTCGAGGAAAGTGGCTTCTTTTGTTTAACGTCACGTTTTGTGGCGTACTCTCTCTCTGTCCTTTTATGCTGCAACCGTCGATATCCCTTCGTTATGACGAAAAATGACAAAAAAAAATTGCGCTACGACTACATGAAGGTATAGTGTAGGTATAGGTACTTTGAAGGATTCTTTTATCCCGAAGGCATTTCAAGGAGTGCGACGAAGTTCCCCACAGGACGAACGTATATTAACACGAATAATAAAGAATAATAATAACAACACCAAGTACCGGCGTTCATTTCATTTGAAGTTTATTTTCCACAGAATTTTCCTCCCCAATACGTCAGGGGTGGGTTTCTCAATTATTATTGATTTCGTTCCTTTCATTCTTTTTGTTTCGAAACTCGGGAATTATTTTGAAAATATTTCTTTCATCTGAGGAGATCGAGACTAAAGCATATGCGAACCGTTTGCGGTTGCGGCTGTGAAACAATGTTAGGACATTACTGCCACCCAATTCCTCCCAATAGGCGTATTGTTTACCGAGGGTTTGCGCCACCGCGCACCGGTTCGCAATGCAAGCGCACAAATGGCAGAATTTCTTCACAGAACCTACAGTCAACTTGTGGTCTGGCTCTGAATTGGGTTTGACTTTTACTTCCAATTAAGTGAGCACATTGTTCGGGTGCAACGCGGCGGCGATTATATGTGTTCGATTGAGTTGATCCGTCCGGCTGCGAAATTGAATACTTCCCATTGCGAGGCCAGCCCAGCACAGCACAAGTGCAGTGCGAAGAAAACATACCCATGGTGGAGCGGGTGAAATTGCATTTCCACAGCTAATTCCGAGGGCCAAGGACACCCGACCGAATGGACGATATCCACATTTTCCATGGTCGGTCATCTTGGCAGCCCAAAATTCGATGGTTAACCGAAAAACCAAGCAAATGGCTCGCGGTCACACAACTCCAGCTCAAGGTCGGGATGCTCGCAGTGCCTAAATGATTTGTTTTGAGCCCCTGCTCAAGGACATTTCAATCGAACCAGGATCTCACCATCGCATTGGCATCCTCACTGAATACACACCCGCTATGCCAGTGACATGTACGGACGCAGCAGCAACAATGTGCCCCGTGCCGAGGAACAGAACAAACGAGAATGTCACTTCCTGCAGATTAGCCATAAATTGACGAAAATCAAGATCTTCGTTGCGCATTATTTGGATGCGATTCGAAGACGAGCTATTCAAGTCCAATTTGACACGGAGAACAGTGCCTAACACGCATTGCCTCGGACGGTGATGGCGTATTGTGCGTTGTCAAAGATCCATTTAGCACTTCGATTCCCACTGTGACACTGGGCATTGCACGAAATAATTTACAAGATGTCACTGGGACTCTTTCGTTTCTTCTTTTCGAATTTGTTTTGTCAGGGAAGATGATACAACTCCAGCTGTTAGCTCGGCGAGGACCCATACGCCATACTGAATCGGAAAACCGATAATGCGTGTTTACTACCGAAATTATTTAGAAAGTCTGAAAGTGGAAAGAGCAGTGTGTACCCAGAAGGATCTGCAACCTGTGGCAGGCATACGTACTTTTAATGAAACCGTTTGTTTCATGTGTTGACGCTGACAAGCAGATACAGATTGAGTCGTTAAATGGATCTATTGGCAGTCGATTGTCTGCCGCTCACTTTAAATGGAACATAGCTTTTTGATACCCTGTTGTATTCGATGGTAGTATCTAGTGCAATTATAAATTTAAATTGTGGGCTGGGAAACGCATATAAAAAAAGTCATAGAAAGTTATTTTCATGCTGAAATTAGGTATTAGGAAAGAAAAGGAATTCATACTCTATGCAGCTGTGTCGATGCGATACGAGCAAGCTTTGAACGCTTTTCAAGAACTGTCCAGTTTTCAATTTAACTAAAAGTTGATTTAAATTAAATTTCCGTTCTCAAATAGAGATTATTGGCGCTGACGACCAAATACTTCTTTAACAGAGAGAAACCGGGCGTTTCGTAATCCTGGGCGCTGTTTGATGTGAAAAGCAGGACTATGAAATACAACCTGCTGGAATTGGTGTATTAAATCCGTTGTTTATCGAATTGATTGGTACCTATACAGTTGCAACAAAAGGTCTTCCATAACGAGCTTCCAACAGTTGCGGGTGTTTTAAATTAAATATATAGTACAGTGTTAGGTTTAGATCGATTGAGGCACAATATCCTTAACAACTGCTGTTTTATTTAACATGAGTGCTTTAATTGTTTTTTAATTTATTATCGTAGACCGTATCCTTAAAGCAGTCCCATGTAGTAAACCGATTCTGGATCGCACAACCAAGGCATTCAGCTAAGAAAATCCTGTACGCACACCTCAGTTTCTAATGTGAGTTGCCAAAGGTTTGCATCTTTTCTGAAATCAATCAAGCCGTATCTGCCAACTATTTTTAGAGCTAGTAGACATACCTCATTTGGTTTTACAGCCAAACAATGTCGGAGTAGCTCCCGTAAGGTATCTGCTATCTTGGCTGGCAATCAATTCCGACAAATCTTTAGAGCAAATCGAGTTGAAAATTTTCCCAATTCCTTAAGTACTTCGTTTGGTATTTTTCTCACTTATGCGCGCCTCGAATTTTACTTGACTTCTATCTTCTGTAACCGGCCTTTGTGGCTTGGGTGTCGCATCAAATCTAAAGGCCTGCAAAATAAATTGGTGTGCCTGCAACTTGAGTGACTGTTCGATGTTTGGGTTTGTTCGAAAATATTTCTTTTTTTGTAGTTTTCAAACAAAAAAAAATTTACACGAAATTTGTTTAACGATAGCCCAAAACTATGTTGGGTGATCATATGGAAGAAATTTCTACCGTTTTATAAGAAAAATTATAGCCCAAAATACGACAAAGCGCCCAATCTCGCAACACTGACCATAACCTAAAAAGACTTCAAATCCGATATATGGTTCAACTCTTTTTAGGTTATATTGCCCTAAAATGTTCATGCCTTAAGTGCTCTTGCATGTTCCAGTCCCGTTTTCAGTCTAGTTTCCTCAATTCTGCTATGAGGATGGAGTTCTCTATTCCACAGATTTGTTCAGAACCTATAAAAGTTGGCGCAGGGTCATAAGTCCACAGGCCAAAAGTCCACAATGTACTTTTGACCCACCTAGGTGGGTTATAAGTCCACAAATCCATCCAATACCTTTACCGTCGACAAAAAGAAGAGCAACAAATCGAATGCAAACACGATCGCCGCCATGCTTATATCGCTTATAACATCGAAAATGGTGTGTATGACCGACAACGATATCTGCCCTCTTCTGTACGAAGTTAATTTTTCTGCATTTAGCCCCGTGTTACGCGAGAGAGATTGGTACGGATTGGGTGCGCAGTTTTAACGTGGTGCGTTAAAAGTTTAATATCATGTACAAATTTGGTCCCTCGGAGATGCAAATGTAAGATTGAAAGCGACGCGTGATCTCCGCCGGTCAGTGGACAAAGTGTCATGAAAACGATTCTCAGCTCAGCCTTTAGTTTCAAAACTAAAAACGACTCCTTTTGGCATAAGGTCAACAAAAAAAAATTTTTTTTACTTCAAACTGCCTGACCAATAAACATCTTTAGTTTCGACTCAAAATTTTTCTAGTTAACAGTGGTGGCTATATTTGCCATACAAATCATACAAATTTCGCAATTGTGAGCTCCCGTAAATTTAAAGTCGAAACTAATTATTAGTACGGCGCATTATGTATGAACTGGAATACTTCCAGGAGAGGTACATTTATAAAAGAAATTGAAATTTTACGGGCCAGGCAGGACCTAATCGTGACAGCGCCACAGTCTTATCAGACGCAATCACGCATGAAAAAAAATTCCTTAAGCTGAAGCTGGAATTCTTTATTTGCTTTTCAGGCAAATTACATCTCGTATAATATTTATTTCCCTCTGGATAATCATTTTTCGGAGCGAATCTCCTCGAATTTCGCGCGGTTTGATTAGAGCAGTGTAACAGCAATACGAAACAATGCAACATGACTCCAATTTCCGAACGAACACAAATATTGTGGCTTTCCCGCATGGAAATGGCATGCAAGGACCTCCCTCGGTGTCAGGGGATTCAGCACTCGGTGTTGCCTTTCAATAAAAACTAATGAGCATCATGTTCGAATGACCAACATTCGAAAGGACACGCATTTGTTTGTGCAAACCGTTAAGCGGCAATCGTCCTTAAGTAAGTTACTATGTACACACACACACGAAATCTCAACAACCCTCATTTCGCACGCCAGCCAGCACCAGCACACCCCCTATAAGGGTGGCACGTGTGTGTCGCACAAATTCGAATACTGTTTCTGTTTCGCATTGCGCGCACGACACTCTCCAATTAAGCCAAGTTTTCAAAACATTGCACTCGCAAAGTGCGCACACGTGTCCCCGGCACAAACAGGTCTCAGAATTCACGCGTTGAGCTCTGATTATGACGCAATGGAAGAAGGATAATCGGCAGGCGAAAACATGCACGCTTCTCCGGTGGGGTAAACAAACACTGCTTGTTCACTATCAGCGGTCTAAAACAATAACAAAGCGGCGCGGCTTCGGTGGATAAAGCGGTTACAGTGGTGGATAAATCAAAGGAATTGTGATTGTAATTATCTGTTAGTAAACAAACAAAAGATAAAAAGCAATTCCTCACCGATTCGTGGGGGTTGTTCAATAAGAAGTGAAAGATTAAACACATAATTACCTAGAATTGCTCGTTCTTAGATGGCCTTTCAAACAAACCATTCATTACGCGCGATGCGGCGCGGCTCTCATTTATGCCATGGTTGCTTATGAAATGATAAATAGACCTTGGGAGTGGGTGTTTCTGTTGAAATACCAGCATACCGCCACTACTGCCAGTAAGTACATGCGGTAACTGTGTATGTGAGGACTCCGATTGGGACTACTTTAAAGTGTTCGCAGCCGGAATTTTCTGTCAAACAAAAATCAACTCGCGCGTTCGTCGGCGGCGCTTTTACATCAAACTCGATGACTTCTGGCGGACAGACAAGTGTATTTCGTTTTCTTGTTCTTGTTCATCCTCTTTTACTTGTGCAGTAGGTAGGCATATATGCAGTGCGAGCTGGGGGGGACCACCAGCCACAGCTGGGAAATAGCAAAAATATTTGGAGGAAAACAAATTTATTTTCTCATCGAATAGCTCTTCATTATCACTATCGGATTTCAAAAAAAAAAAAAACCCCTTCTCTTGAAGTCATTTCGCGCCGCCGACAGTTTTAATTTGGTTCACCATCACCGTACACAGTCGCTCGGTCGCCACTTTATTGTTTCCTTTGACGTTGGTTTTTGATTTGGTTGCTTCTTTTGATCAGTGGATCGTGTCAGATCAGAGAGCGGTTGTTCGTTTACAAAATTCCAATTTTCGAAATTGTTCATCTTTCGGTGAACAGTGTCCTTTTGTTGTCATTGTCAGTTGTCATGCCAGCATGACAAAAGTGTGCTAAACATGGATGCACTGCGAAATTCGAATGAAATGTCACAGGACCGTATCTATCGATCTTCGGATGGTGCCAACATGTGGTGACAGATGAGAGTACACGGAAGAGTCTCTAAAGAAGGCGGTGCTACCTAGGGTGCTGTCGTCGGGCGAGTTTCGAAAGTTGATGTTTCGTTTGAGAAGAAACTGAAAAGGAGCCTGCCGACTTTTGTTCGCATTTGCTTGCAACGAGGACCAGAAAGTGTCAGCAAATGAGCGATCATCAGGACAGAAGGTGTTTGTGATGGACAAATTCTCGCAATAATCGGTTAACCTCAGGGGTTCCTTGCTATTGATCCATTAGATGCCCTATGCACAGAAACCAAACACCTGCCTCTGAACTCTTTAAATGAAATATTGCAATGTTGCAACAGCAGTCGGGTTTTAGGTGATCCTATTAGCAGCAAATGGGGATTAGGCACCGGGACACTTTCCAGAGTGCCAACTCGATAATGAGGACTAGTAAGACTCCTCCGTTGCACGCCCGCCAAATCGTCTTAAATATGCCGAATACTTCACAGCCCTCTGGTAGTCATTTGCGAAAAAGTGTATACCCTTGTCCTGGGCGGAACAATGAACCTATACACAGTGGCAAGAAATCGTCCAATGTATAGGCACCTCCTTTGTCCGGCTAATCTGAGTGAATTGTCTTATGTAAATCAGGTCTTTTCAGTGCAGTGCCGACGGATCAATTGACTTCTTTAAGAGACCCACAAAATGTGTCTCCGAATAATCCGGATCATAAATTGCTGTCGGCAATGTGTGCATCCATATGGTGGTGGCGGTGGCGGTGGCATGTCCCTATGGCAATACTTATTAGTTTTCTATTTCTATGCACTTCTTCTTTGCTGTGTCTGTTAATAAATTTTCTTTGGACTTGAGGCAGAAAACGTTGCCGCAATAAAAATGGCCATTTCCCCTGAGGCTAGTGTTTATTTATAAATCAGCTCTTAGTTGCCTCTCAGGAAATGAGTTCTGTTGAAAAAACACCAAGTATACACACATCACTCAGTAGCTGGGGCTATTCCAAATTCAGTGTGCGATGCTTATGCGAAATTTAAATATTTATCTCAACAAATTTGCTTGTTTACGAATAAAAATCCTCTTTGTTTTCACAACACCTCAGTTTACCGCTTATCCTGTGATATACAACGTCGGCCTGAGTAATTTTTATTTATTTGCTAGGTAGTGGGTTTGCACCCTCTTTTTCCACAGCTTTTATTATTTTACTCGTAAATACCCCTATTGTATTACAAACAAATGAGTTGGTCCGCGGCCGTTTGTACTCATCAAGCAACGATGACAAGAAACTTGGGATCTGCACGTGCCAAGGTCCGGACATTGAACAGGTCGCGTTTAGACGAAAAGCTACAGTGGAAATCCCAAGTTAGATAAGGAAAACTGTGTGATTTGGACGAGTGCTACATTGAGCAGGATCGGTGGTATAATTTGGATGCGAATTTGTGGTGGTCAGAAATAGACTTAGGCCAGTTTTTAAAGGCCCTAGCTTGATTACAATCTTACAAAGGAGACTGATGGTGCGCAAGCTCGTTACACTGCCTTCTCGAGAGTAAGTTCTTAGGGATTTTAACAACTAAATTCGGAAAGGGTGGTCTCGTCAAGCCCAATCTTAGGTCAGGCTAACCGTCATTGTTGCCTTAAGCTTTGTCTTATAAAATGCATTCACAAACAATGTAAAATTCAGATTCATCCATTCGAACGTAAGAAACATTAACCAACTCACTTACGACTATGAAATCGCATATGACGAACTAAACAGCGACGGCCGAAACCTATTTCCGATCAATAGAGAGCCGCACGCAATTTATGACCGATCATTAACACATTAGTTTGGAATAAAACTCCTTTAAGGATGTCCCGCGACGCTTAGTGATCGGCTGGACAAGGTGAACCGTGAGCCGTGAAATTTGTATGAATCGCCACTTGACGGCTCGTAAATAGCACCTTTTTTCGAGGGCAGATGTTGAACGCATTTATGGCTGCGTCGTAAACGTCTGTTACGGTGTCCAAAGTCGCACGCCTAAAAACGTTTCCAATTAAGGTATACTCTGCTCAATGTACTGTGTCACAGTAAAAATTTCCAAAAGCAGGGGGACGAGGAAAATTAAGAAAAATTATCTTCTCAATAAAAATCAATCGTCGGCGGTTGTGGTGGTAAACACGGTTTGAACACAGCTTAACATCACGTAGATCTTTTTAAGTGGGACTACAAACAGCATCACATCAAAACATAATATCGCTTTGTGACAGGGCGCTATCAGTAGCGCGTGCCGGCGTAGTACAGCACGCCTAGAGGACGGAGATCTGGCGATAGGATGATGTGATGATTATGCGGGAAGACGAGCTGTAGGCATTTACCCGTTAGCCGATTGACGCCGATAAACGATGTTGGAGAGCGCATCAAGGGCCTTTAGCGAATGCGGTCGATTAAAGTATTGCACACACGCACACACATCTGACTATTTGCAAATGAACTGCCACCCCACTGAAAATGAGCGTGGTGAAGTGGACTTGCCGTTGCCACAAGTATGAAAACTGAAGACAGATGTGTGTGCGGTGGTGGAAATAGTTATGGTTTCCATGCGGCAGCTAAGGATGGTGTTTTATTTAAATTCGCATTCTTAGGAAACCCTACAACATTGTTTTACTCGCGTGCATAAGTAATAATCGCTGCGCGATATGTTATGCGTAATGCTGGATCAAAATTTGAATACTTAGTCTAATGTCAGGTTGAAATTAAGCTGCTTAGGATCGAGTGTAGGCAAATACCACACCTTATGAAACCATAAATGTTGCCATTTCTACAGTAGAGTTTAGCCAGATACGGACCCCTGAGTGAATGGTATTATTGTCATACTGAACATTGTGGACAATTTTATTGCATTTTTGTGAAAAATTCACAAAACTTCAATGGGTTTGACAAACTTTACTTACTTGTGTTAAATCCTAAATAAATGAATTTCTAAGTTTCGTCAAACTGAAAAAAGAAGAGGACAAAAGGACTTTATACCCATTATTTAACTCCAAGCTTTCGCGAACGTCCTTATGTCTGACGATCATCATCAGAGATAACTGTTTAAGTAGTCTGTTGAACAAGCAAGATAAGATAAGAACTTTCTATTTAATTCCCGATAGTCTTCCGTAGCACTTAACAAAATTACAGCAACTCATAAGATTCACAACTGTCAGACGGTAGCATAATTTCGGCATACTACATATACTGTCACAGTTAAAAAAATATCAAATTTTTGTAATTTAAATGAAGAATGACACTCGTAATTAATGGGGAAATAAATTCTGCAGAACATAATATTAAATTAGTCATTAATTTAGTTATGGTTAAACGACAATTTCAATCAGTACCTAATGAAAAGAAGAATTACACATCAGCATCACCATTGGTTGTTTTATACAGCTATCACATTTGAATACACAAAATGCTTAACCTGTCACATTTTCTTCAACCGCACCCTGTGAAACGTTTCGATGAAAATTATTGTAGTGTGTGCGATTTGGCATGTGTATCTGCTATAAAGTGGTGCATGTCTTAACTACCACAATTCTCCTGAATACCTTGTGGATACAACATTTTAGAGATAGATGGCACACCATTGCGGTTCTGACAGAATATGTAATTCAAATTTCTAAACCGCTGTCGCATGTAGAAACAAAAAACAAACACAAATGAACAATTTGTTTATCCTTTTTTTACAAGCGCCAGAAATATTTGTTTAAGAGAATAATTTTAAATATTAAGTGAACCTTTCCGGAGAAAGTCTTCTTTTATCCTAATCCTATTCGCAATCGACAGACAAAAATAAATGAATCGAAAAGTCACTTTCAGTAAACACATGAGAATGAGACTGAGGCATGATAGAAATGCAAGCAATACTCTGACAGTTGGTACAAAGTACCCTCAAAAATTGCGTTTAAATTTGAAGAAAATTGTGTGGAAGGAAAATGTGGTTTGTCTTATATTATCCTGGTCGGGAAAGGATTTGGATAAGCTGTAGGCAAGCTTGATCAATATGCAGTGTGCATTCAGTGTTTGAAGAGAACCGTTGTTCGCTGTTACAGCCCAAAATCTACAATCATGTGTGAAACTAGAAAGACTCTGATAGATATCTGTTCTTTTTTTAATCATAACGAAAATACCTGAAAGGGAAATTTCTCCACTTGTGTGCGACAGCTTCTGCGCAAATAATATAAAACCTAAATTTTTGTTGTATGGAGTTTGACACGACGCTCGTCATCTAGCGGTTAGTTGAACGCGGCTATTTGAGTTTAAATTGGTTGAAAAATTGTTCGTTTTATTTGCAATTTGTCAGTTGCTGAAACTTTCGACTTTCCCTTGCTGAATTTAATTGAGTAAATATCCAAAAGCAGAGCTTTCGAATTGCTGGTGAAAGTTTTCCACTGTTGGATTTAAATATAAGAAACAGTTTCGATTCTGAAATGCTGCACCTTCGAAGTATTGAAATATATTCCAATTTTTTTGTTGTAAATCCAATGCCCTGTTGGCTGAAAGATCTGTTATATTAATCGGGAGAGGTTTTTATGAGACCTCCCTGATGAAGACCAATAAGTCCTTAGTAGCAGAGTTTAATAGATATGCTGGTGTACAGTCTCTCTGTTAAAGGCACGTTTTCAAAACCAATGAAAAACCAGTCAGTATATTAAAAAGAATGGGCTTTCGAATATATAGCTCCCGCCTCTTTAGAAATAAAATGCCTCCAAAATCGGAGCCGTCTTATATTTTCGACAATCTCTCGGCTCTCTAAATTTTCCAAATCGTTTGAAAATGCTCGCAGAGCTAAAATTGTTTTTACTTCTTTCGTCGCGGACAACATGTAAAATAAAACTGTTTTAGCAGAACTGACCCAATCCAAAGCATAAACATATAGCAGACAAGAACTGACATCTATTAGACTGGTGTATAGGTAGGTACGGAAAGGGGATTCTTAACGTTGGTTTTTTAGGATGGATGAACTTTCATCTGTACGGTATTTGCTGCAATACTATTTAACACATACAAACGACAACAGTTTATTCATACATTTAATTTGTTTTATTAATTGTAATTCATTTTCCATTCTGGTATGTGTTCGTTAGTTAAAAACAATGATAATGATATAGACAGTTGTGAATCTATTCAAAACCACAATTTATTGTTCACAGAAAAGGTAGAGGAAATTACTTAAATTATAGAGTAAATACAATTGTGTCCAAAATGATCGCATTACCATTAATATCATCAGTAGAAGGAGTTACCATCTCCCGTCACTTATAGTTACAATGAAAAATATGTGTTTTGATTTTTTTCTCGTAACTACACATACGCATTTTATGCTATGTATGTCACTTCCGATGACGCAGATCATTGGTTTTGGATAAATCTAAATGTACTGTTTTCAACCAAATTATTATTCTTTTGTTGTTTACCTTAAATCTACACAATAACTGTCAGTCATTTTTTGTTTTGTTTGTTCGATACCTACTTAAATGCCTAGTTGTCGAATTTTGTATTATTATTATTATTATTTTCCCATAATAATTGTACACACAACGGGTGTGCCTCTGTCTGCTCCATACATTTGTTTCCTCTTCTTAACTTTACTTTGTATTAATTGTCTGAATTTGATGATGATGTTTACGATGATCCTTGTAAGTTTTTATTTTTATTTTTATTTCATTTTGTATGTAATTTGCATTTCTCTTTCTCGTATAAAAATGATAGGTTTCCTTATTTGTTGCTTTCATTTATGATATTCCATAACTAAAATATGAATTTGTGTTTTGTTTTTCTTATTCTTCTGTTGTATAATTCTATTATCGGTTTTTGTTTTTGTTTTTTTTCTTTTTTTAATTAGTATTGTATGTATATTGAGTAAAAAGTTAGAAAAAAATATTTTTATTACTTTTGTTTGTATTAATTCATTGTAGTGATATTATAAATTGTTTAGTACTTTTGGTATTTGGTTAATGCGTTTTTTTTCTCATTTTTAATTTAATTTTCTTTCGGTTTTTTTTTTTATGTTTTATTTTCATTTTATTGTTTGTTTATATATAGAGTTCTATTTGAATAACTTATTAATTACTTAAGTTTGTGTGTTAACGAACTCACTCAGTCCTCACTGTGTGGGGGGGACTTGTGTGATTGTGTCATCCAGTTAGAAACATATATTTCTACTTTCATACATATTGCAACTTAAATATTGTTGTTGAGATTTATACACTAAATTGGTTGTTAAAATATATATAGAATTGAATATGAATTTACTTAATGAATATAATGTTCTTTCCGTTGAGAATTTGTTTTGTTTTTTTTTTTTTTTGCTTTACATAAATATAGTTTTCGATATTATTGAAACGTTGTTGCTGTAACTGTGCTGTCGTCGAAGATAATTGGCGGTTTAGGCAAAATTTATAGTTAAAAAAAATAAAACAATTATTTTAAGTAAAACTACTATTGAATTGTGGAGAAAAACCAAAACAAATGAAACAAAAACGCATTCTAAACATAACAAAAATACTTTTCAAAGTTCCACCTCTAATAACAATCATGTCAAATTATTGAATTCAATTAAAAGTAAGTATTAATACAACATGGCTGAGTTGCCATTTCCCTGGGAAACAAATCAACATTCGGTTGTGTTTTGTCGACAGAACTGACATCCTTCCATTGAAACGAGAGCCACAAATAATTGTGTAAAATGTCTAGCACAAACATCCAATATACTTCGACGAGGACCAGACTGGATAGAGAGGTTCCTAAAGAGGTGGCTGAGATGGCAGGGTAATGGCCAAGTTATTTATCGCCCACGAATGCTGGGGCAAACGCTCTTCATCACCAACAGAAAACAGACAATTCACCTGTATGTTCGCTATTGTGCCGCCACGAGGACACCGATCGGTCCTGGAGCTGCAATTATAAAAAAGAAGCGAATTTTAGTGTTAGTCCTTTTTTGGCGAAGTCATTTTAATAATACTTTCAATTCATGTCGTTTGCAGTAATTTTATCACAGTAGTGGCTACTATACGATAATTCCTACAAAATGGTCATACTATTGGAAATACGCTCTTACACGTTGGAGGTTCATTGGTTGTTGAGTCACTTTGCTTAAATTTAATAAAATGGATATAAAAACAAATTCTTAATTTATAGCTCACAGTTTAATTAAAATTTATTTTGTTTAACAAAAATATCAAAATCAAGAAATGAAATGTTACCGTCGAAATGTTTTTTGTGCTTTATTTTATTATACGGCTTTTAATAGAATAACTTGAGTTTAAGGACTAGATTTCTAAATATGTAGGTAAAACCGAAACAAGTGTAAAAACGTACAAATTAACAAAAGGAGGGAATAAGTTAAATTAAACGAAAATGTACAACCAAAATGTTTGGAAAAACTAGTTGAAAACTAATAACTTCGATGCTGGTTAAAGGGGTAAAGGGCTACAATTTTCTTTACGTTTACACTGAGAGTTAACTTTAATTACTGGATTCCTAGGTAACTAGATATGTTGAATGTTGTGTATAATACTACAGACATCTGTGCCTTACACCTTGTACCGTATTTTCAATTAGCTTACGAGTTTTGAGCAGTTTTTGATGCGGTCTTAGCAAATAAAATAAAATATGCACATAACCGATAAAAGGTCCTTTAGTTATCGTCCAGATAAATATTGTTATGCATGATTAATATACCACTTTATTTTGTTTTTGCTGAGTAGCCGGAAGGCACCATTTTTTTAATAGAGTTCGTTATAAAAAATCTGCGCTTAAATCTGAAATATTATTTGAAGTGTTTCTTGTTTTCGCCACAGAATTATATCGTTTTTGCTTTAACCCACGTGAAGTTGGCTGTTACCATTTTAAGATAGAAATGTCCACACAATTAACCTACATATAATATGCAGCAATCTCAAATTCTGACTACAATGATGCTTTTGTTAAAATAGATCGTATCCTATTCACAAATTTTTGGTTCTTCTTATATAATTAACAACTTCTTATATAATTAACAACTGTTTTCATGTTCTTAAACAGCAACTTCAAAGTAGAAGTAGAAGGCTGAACAGTGACAAACACTGTCTTGAAAAGTTTGACATCTTGTGTGGATGTCGTTAGAAATGTCAAAATAAATGCCTTTTCGTTTCATTCCCAATTTTTTGCTGAATCTTGCCAGTGGAAAGATGGAAACGTAGATTTCCCAGTTTTCAAAGACAAGATGTTTGGGGAAAGCACAACTTCTGAAATATTCAGCATACTGTTGAAACATTTTTGTTTTCGAAATTAAATCTCCCATTAACTTTCTACTGCCCTAAGATCTTTTTCAGTTAATTTTGCCAAATGCTTTATTTATTTATAACATCTTTAAATATATTTTTCTTATCACAGTTAAATTTAAAAGTCTGCTATTGGCATCATTGAATAATGCTATTTGAACCCTCAGTTTCATTTAAGTGCTAGACTTGGTTTGCATGTGTCTAAATTATAATTAAATTATAGCAGAAATATAATAATGAAAAACGTTTTGCAAAATGCATGCATTTCCTAAGTAGTTCATAGTAACTTAAAAATACAAAACTTATAGGGTTCTAAAATGAATGCAAACTGATATGAAATAAAATAGTATGTACTGCTCTTTATATGTAGTGTTTGCATCAGAATCACAGGCCAAATAAGTGAAATCCAGCAGATTCATTTTTGAATCCACATAATGAGCTTTTGAAAACTGCTCATCTGAACCCACTCGCACAAAAAAACTATGTGTTGTGTTGGATTTGTCTACTTTCTCAAATAGAAATGTCAAACAATTTGAAATTCATATACAGATAGATGCCAAAAATGATGTGCCTCAAATTTGCTTGTCAAATCGGAATCAAAAGCTGGACGTCTATTCTTATTTGGTATGTGAATCAGAGTATAAACATATCGCACTAACAAAGAGTCTAACATAAATGGTTTCCTTTCAAAAGCCTCAAGTTAAATGTGGGCATGCGTATTCTGTCCTTTGATCAACTGGCTGCTTAGTTGCTAGTAACTATAAAAGCTTTCATTTACGGAGCTTTTATTTTAATCTTTGTCAATTTACCATCGATGACGATCCTGAAAGGGGGAGAGATATCGATTTTAATCGTTCGACAAATGAATAATATTCAGACGATTTTAAGAAGTCAAGAACAAAAGTCAAAGTTTTGCCTTTTATGCAATTCATTTGGCAGAACCTGATGCCAACTTTTGACGTTTTAGAAATAGATACGGGCATTGTTCTGGAGTTCACCACGAACAGTTTTGTTGTTCCTTTGGATTAAGAAGTTAGTAAATCCTATGTTAAACTGTGGGAAACGTCATAAAGCAAGGTCTGCATGGCTATAATATGATTGCGTTTACATTAAAATTGCTTTTGGAATGAGTCGCCCATTGCAGAGCGTTTGAGTGAACTTAACAATCTTTTCGTCGGTTTTTAGTGCAGCTTCAGCCCACGTAATCCTGTCACGGTTCACTCTTTGAGCATTGCAACTATGGGTACTCAGTTGATTTCACTTTGTCAATTATTTACATCCCGATTTTACGTTATTATAGTTCATGTATTTTTTTTTATTTTTAAAATGTGCAGAGCTCCATCACATTGAAATGGAAAACACTCCGGGTATGTAACAACCCTGATAAGAAGCAGTACGAATAGTTGAGTGTCTTCCATAAGCGTATTGTTTCTTTTTTTGCTTCTTCCATTTTCGATTGAATGCCATTTTATGAACATATTTATTTAAAGCTAAGCCCCAGACAAACTCACAAGCGAGCACGATGTTCGATCGGTTCAAAGACAGAATATGCATGACCAAAACAAAAAATGTATTCTTGTCGCCATTTATGGGTATTTACGAAATTTTTTTTTTAAAGTATTAGCACACTACATAAATAAAATTACCTGTTGCATTTTATCAAAATCTAAACATGGTCTATGAGGACGCTGTAGTCGTTGCGGTGCGTGATGTGTTCGCATTGGTCGCCGGCGTGGAGATATTGCACAGTGAAAAAGTTTCGCCGGCGGGCTAACCGAACGCACGTCCAGTTCTAGTCCCGATGTCGATGCTGGACTACTCCTACTACTGTTGTAATGGAATTGATATTTTGGCTGAGGTTGGTGGATGTGATGGCTGCTACAGCTTGATTTTAATGCAGCAATACAGCTACTTTGATTACTGGTAATGGCTGTAATTTGTTCACCGTTGCCACTGTTGCTGCTGCTGCTGCCATCACCGCTACCATTTTGGTCACTACTAGTGCTATCACATAATTTAATGTTCTCGATGCCGCGACTCGCCTCAGTCAGGATAAGTGGAGTTGCGGAACGGAACATATGGCTTCGATTCGGCTTTAACGCCTCCAATGGCGGTGATGAACGAAAGTTAACTGGCGTTGAGATCGGTTCCAATATATTTTTCAACTGCAAATGGAAGAGAAGTTTGCTATAAATTGTGGCTTGAGTTTGGGGTGGTGTTAAATAAGCTGGAAAAATGTGTTGCCTACTCTCTGTACCCCTTTAAAAAGGACGAGACTTGTTAAAGAGGTCAATGTTATATTATATTGGAACACTATACGTCTGTCAGGGAGTAGTAATTTTGTTCTCTTCCCTTCAAGCTATTGGCCCACTTACGGGTGCATTACTATTTCAATCACTAGCCTCTGAAGTGTTAAAACTATTAGCAATAATTATGGTAATAAAATAGAGCGAAAAAGAAACTTTCACGAACCAAACAAATGTAATAGAATCATGAAAACTTGTCCAACTTTGTTTTATTTGAATTTCAAGTGCGAATTGCCGATTTGTCAGTGTATTAAAATCACTTTCTGTGGGCACAGTGGTTGGTGGTCTCGGGTTCGACCCCTGGAGAAACACAAATTACCTAAATCTAAAGGTTTCTTCCGTTGTGCCACCTCTCGCGAAGGTCTGGCAAACATCCTAAAGTAAAACTGTCATATGAATATTTGGCGGTCAAGTTTTATAAACTTAGTGCTTGTTTTTTTTGTAATTTAAACGACTGTGCCTGACACTAATTGTGAAATGCGATTTTATCGGATCTGGACACTGGCACACACAAATTAAGTTGAAAATTAAAGGTTTCTACACAACGCAGCTCATGCGATAATGCAAGCGATAGCGATACATCGTTGCACGTGTATTTAATTTTGTCCATGCACAAGGTGTCGCAAAATTAATCACCCTATCGGAAAATGTAATAATTTTCGCAAATGGCGTCGTACGTCGATCATAATTTGACAATTGTGAACTAGACAGCTGCAGTATAAAACAGACCAGCAATGGAGCGCTATACTGCGCCGGAGTGTGAAATAATAATTAATGGATATTATCCATGGCCAGCTAGATCGCCCGAATTATGCCAGACTTCTTTCGCAGGTTTATACCAACTCAGACAATTGCAGCCCTTAAGAAGAATATTCGGCGGGAACGCGGATAGTTATTACCGGAAATCTTGCGGAACGTCTTGGAATATGCGAAAACGGGCACAAATGTGTATCAACAATGGCGACAGCCACTTGACGGATGTCATCATTGTAAAGGCCCAACTACAGATTTTCATCACTCAAAATCACTTTTTTTTTATTTAGTAAAAAAGTGATTCAAAAGCATAATTGGATGATTAATTCTGCGCCACCCTGTACATTGAACTGATTGTTATATAAATCGGCAATTGCAACGAGATATTGCGATTGAAGTTAATTGAAGATATTCTAAATTGAACTGTTTAAATGATGCAGAAAAAATTGTAATCTAGATCTATATTCCACAATTGGTAAACTTCGAGAGATGGCGATTGTAGTTAATGGAATATTCTCTAAGTTGAACTGTTTAAATAATGCAGAGAAAGTTGTAATCAAGATCTAGATTGCACAGTTGCCTAACTTTTGTTTTCAAAAAACTTGCATTTTCAAACTTATTCGCCTGCCAACGCCTGATTATGTTCATTATTCACAGAAGCGTTGGGTTTTGGCTATTTATTTAAGTAATGCAAATATTTAGTATTAATTCAAAATTTGGCATAGATCCTATAGCTAACTTAGGAAACTTAAAAAATTGGAAAAGGTTTCCTGTCATCAACCGCTCGTTTTTAAAATACTACATTAAAACAAAATCTAAATACAAATTTAGAAGAAAAAACCTCGTAACATCCCTGAATAGGGAAAACAATAATTTACTTCTTAAATTTGAAAATTGCCTACAACCCCGAATACTATTCGCTACAAAATCTCACCTCATCATCCGAACTATGCGCCAGAGATCGTTTTCGGTTTTCAATCATTGTTGAACTGGAACGTTTCGATGTGGAAGCAGCCTCGCCAAAAAGTTCGTCTGGCTCTAAAGACGACGACTCTCTTTCCGATATCAGTGACGAGACTGTTCCCCGTACCACTAGAATACTGGCTGCGGCCTCGGCAGCTGCTAATGACGAGGGTCCATTGATCACCTCTAGTTCTTCCTCCGAACTGTGCTGATCGTATAACAGGTGGGACTGGCACATCATGGCAGGGGAATCAGAGGAGCAGGCGGTATCCGTTGGGGAAGCTGTGTCTAGGCGGGAACTCATGCCTGCAAAATCAAAGCAAAAGTTCAGTTAAAAGTCGGATCTGCAAACGCAAACAGAGTTCGGATGCGTCATTCATTCAACTAACTTGTTTCCATGTCGGGCTCTGAGTGGGTTCTCTCGGCATCTATATCACCATCAGATTCGGTACCGGAATCGTGCACGTCACTCTAAAAAGATTGCGATACATTAGATAAATTTTCAGATTTACTATAAAAAATTATTATGCATGTAGATATATTTAAAAATAACTAACAAAATTTAAATACACGTTTGGGGTATATGCGGTTGCAAGGGGAGCTTGCATGCAGCGGCAGAGGCAACAAACTGATGGCGCACATGTATGTACGTGCACATAGACAAATTCAGAGTACCTACTATCCTTGTCTATGTGCATGTGAATACGAGTTGTATAAAATCTGCGCTTGCATCCTGAAAATCATTTTTTTTATATTATTTTCACTGGAGAGGTGCTGTGGAAAACTATCATCGTTTTCATGGAAGCCATATTTCATGACCTTCAACTGTTTCGCAGAAGGCGTACTTTTCTAGCCCGAAAATAAGATAGGCACATCTACCGCTCAGTAGTAGTTAGGTACGTGTCTCTCCTTAATGCTCACCTTCTTTGTTAGAATACTATTGCTAAGGTTATCGTTTATTGACTGTGTTCGCAACTTGTGCGTTATATATCTTATCATATTCGCCGGTCAGAAAAAAAAACTATAGTCGTCTGCGAAATAGAATCCACGGTACACACAGCAAAATTATGGGGTCTTTACCCCCTCTCACTGCCAGCCAGCTCTCCGGCCTCTTTCGTACGGAACCACAGTCATAGTCAAAGCACCTTCCGGGAGTACGTACAACATAGGTTCACAATATCGATTTTAACGATTAATCACTTTTGGGGGTTTTCTCGACGTCTCCCACGCGTCGCATTTTTTTTTCTTCTCTTTTTTTATTTTTTTCCAACAATTTATTGAAAAAAATCCATCACGGGATTAAAGAAATCCATAAGTGATTGGTACGGGCTGGTCTCGATTTAAATGTATTGTGCAATAAACCGGACCGTAAATAAAAATTTAGTTGATTTGTCTACCGGCGCGGCGTTACAAAAACTGATTGTGGATGGCTATCTTCTTCCGTGTATAGTGTCACACACAGTTGCAGTTGTGTTCGTGCGCTGCGTGGATATATGTGCATTTCGTACATCAGTAGTAAATCATGACGAACGTCGAAATGCGCGAATTTAAAATGTTGCCCATACAAAAACGGAGGGCGAGCCTCTGTGTTTTTATGCGCCGTAACATATAGTACTATGCCCAGAGCGAGCTTGTCTGCACTTGTATCTCGAATAATATTTTGAGCTTTTTATGGCCGCTTGTCCACAACTCACAAGTCACACTGTGAAATTTGAAATCACAATTGACACGGACAACAAATTAAATCAACCAATTGTCGCCGATTGCCGTCGATTTTCGAATATGTTGTTCATTTTTCGCGTCGATACTGGTTTATCGGAAACCCGAAATCGTAGCTATTAGAGCGGCACGGGTACGTCTACGTAGCCGTACCTAGCTCCAATTGCAGTCTGCGCCTCTGCATCTGTTCCTTCTCTTTCGTCAATTCTCTTAAGCATAAACACCAGCAAAGTGCAGTGAATGGCCAAGGAACGATTAATCATAAAAAAAGCTTAATCCGGTCACGATTACGTGTGCCCATACCTACTGTAGGTGTAGGCTGCATAAGAAGGAAAAGCTACTGGCCCAGCTGCTGAATGCTGTAACTCAAACTCACGTATCTGCGATTTTTTTTGTCTTTTCTTGAAAATCTAACCACCAAAGAGTGTGAGCTTAGCTACGCCACTTGCTCTATCCCCTATGTGGGGACAAAAGCAGAAAGCACTCTCTAATTCGCTCTTTCGGAGATCGAAATACACTTGCAGATTGTAGACTCACACTACTGGCCAAGTGCAACTCTCGACTCTCGAGTATGTGTAGTATTTATTGTTGCCGTTTTCGTTGTCGTATTTCGTATTCGTTGGATTGCACTAAAACTTTCTTTGCCTCATAAGGAACACTTTCAATTCAAATTCAACACTATCGACACTTTTGAGCTTTCGGACATGTCTTGCAAACAAAGGCATTCACAAAATTAAGTAATACATTCAACCGCACTTCGAATTGTCTGTGTTACTGCATTAGATTTGGATTTGGATTTGGATTTGGACGCGCTTACCTCTGCAATTTATTGCACTGATGATGAGGACGACGGTGTGTGCATTGAGCGCTGTAAGAGATGTTGAACTTCAGTGTCTGATGTCTCGGTCTCGCGGTACACAACTCCAAAAAGCATACATAAATCGAAATAAATTCGGATTCAGACCTGCGCATATGTAGCGCGAGTTGTAACCACTACGCTGCTGCTTGCAAAAAAGCCAAGAAAACAACGATGACGATAAAGAACTACATAACGATGTAACACTATGTAGGTACGTGTCAACAAAACGACGAACAAAAAAGCCCGAACAGGTTAGCTAGACTGCTGTGTCTATGGTGAACGAGCCGCAGATACTGATTCTAGAAACAGCACTAGTCCACTTCTCGTTCTCGTTATTGAAGGCCCGAAAAATGAAAAAGAAAATCTTTTCTTCAACCAAACTCTCTACTTCAAAACACATGTACACATGCACACATGGCAATTGCACTAAACAATGTATCTCGGGATGGTGGAAGCCATTGCACGATGGAACAAAATCAATAGACCCATTATGGGCGCAGAGTTGTGGTGTGTGCCCTGTTTTTTTTTTTTCTTTTTCTCCCTCTAGACTGAATCTATCAGCAAGCAGAGCACGCACTAGGTCTAGAGCTACAACTCTGTAGTGGTCTCTGTTGGACGATCAATTTGGGCATTGATTTATTTTTATTTTTAATTTATTTTTTGCAAAACGAACAGTGTGTGGATGTGCGTGCGGGCGAATATAGAGTTGATTGTTTCCGTGGTGATGGTGGGTGGCAGCCGTAGCCCTCCCGTAAAACGATTCGATCACTGGACCGTTCTCTTGCAGAGATAAGAGACTTTCATTCACCACCACAAAAAGTTGACTGATGGCTGTGGCTTGGTTTCACGATTTGGCATGCAACTCATGGATACGCTGTGAATCGGCTCGAAGAGTTGACATTTTACTACGTACAACAGAAATACAACTCTTGACGTTGGTCGTTGTAAACGTGACTATGTGTAGCTGGGTAGTTTGGTGGTGGTGCCTGTTCATTGCCAAAAGCTCGCGTATCTATCGACGGGTGTTGTATATATAGATGTTACTGTAGTGGGTGAGTTAATACACAAATCTACATATCTGAGATGCTGTATATACACACTTGTTTGGAAGCGTACGCACGATATGTCATGCGCACTGTATCGCGTGTAGGTGTTTAATGCGAGTGCTTTTGATAATAGTTTCGAAAGTTTACGGCAAGCACCAAGCACATTTTAACATGGAACAGGGTGTTCCATTATTTGGCAGAAAATTTGGGACCGATTGCGGTACCCAGCATCCGCAGAGAATCTATGACATCCTGATTAGTGATACATATGCCAATGTTCTAGTTCAAGCTGGATTCATTGGACGAGGACACGGTCTGGGTAACAAATTTTAACATTTAAGCAATTTGCATATACTTAAAAGTAGGTTACTTTGGAGCTAAAAAGACAAACACATTAGATGTAAATTTGAACAAAAATAGACTGCGGTAAACCAAAGAATTTTTTAAGCAATAGGAACGTTTTATTTGTCGTTTGTCTGCAAATATTTGCAATCATAGTCCAATGGACCATTACACCATTTGAAAATGCACTTGGTTTAGCTGAAATTGGAAACTCTCGTCCAAATCCCCAGCTAATCCTTCCTCTCTTGTAAATTTACATTTTAAGTCTTGTTCTCGTATCCTTTTTTTTGTTAAACCTTTTAGTTCCTTTTTTTTATTAATGTTCGGGATCACTGGATTTAAAGGTCAAATGAAATCAACAATGGGGGCCAATATTTGTGAGAAGTTGGTCCTGGGGTAGGTATACGGACCAGTTCCTTCTTCTATTTCCTTTTTTTTTAAGAGTGGGAGCACATTGGTTATAGTTTTGCATTCGCAGCTTGTTACTTTTGACGAGCGACATTTTGTAAAAAAAACGTTTGTATGTGCAGTTTTCATTTGTTTCGAACGACTTGACTCGTTGGGCCTTCGCTCAATGCCGCCATGGATACGATATTTGGTAAATGGACGTATATTTTAAAGTATTTTGCAAAATGTAGGAGGAATCGTAGTATAGCGTGGCGGCTTCTATACATCAAATTTATTTTAATCGCTTAGGACATCTATCGCAGCTTCTGCTTTAAAATTCGGTAAATGTAGGCGTGGCATGACCTAACAATAAAAACATTTAAAACGCTGTATCCTAAAAGTATGATATCTAATGTTCTGAATTTGGAATAAACCTCGACTTTTGATGCAACTAGGTTTAAACACGAACTGATGCTGTTTTACCGATATGTGGCTCGTTTTTTGGCGATTGCAATTCCTGTTGCAGCTATAGCTTTAATCATTAGAAGGAAGCGCTTCAGCTGAGCTACGTGCGGGAGCTATATTTTACCAAAAAGTAGTAGCAAGGGCCTTAAATTGCTTCATTCAATAAGTGGGCAGGTCCCTTTAAAATCCTAGACCTACTTCTCACAGCCATTCGCTTCTAAAAGCTGCAATTTTTTGGCCACTTGAAAACAGCCAACTTTTTTATACGGCTCTATATAAAAGCCATTTCAGAAAAATAATTTGTGTTCTCGGATGAAAATGTACACGTGCAATGTTAAGTTTTTGCCTTCAGATAAATAAACTTTTAAAGAAACTTGAGAGCTTTTATGGAGTTTGAATTTAAATTGTGCGTGCAAAGTTGGTTTTAACAAAAAGCAAACATTTGTACATGACTTTCGTTAAATGAGATTGGAAAGAATTGGTAGCAATTTGGTTACAGTGCTGCCAATATTAGTTTCGGCTGCCATGAAAAAGCATTTTTATTAAAAAAAAGAAGCAAAACTTACCTGCTAATACAACAAACCGAATTAATTCATTTAGTAACTGAATGAGTAGTCCTTTGCCACCAACAACAAAAACAACTACCCAATTTAACTGTATCAAATATTTAACAATTCCGAATTGCATTTATTTAAATCTAAGCATTTTGTAAACATTAATTAAATTTATGTTACAGACTATTTTAAAATATTTCAGTAAAAAAAGGATTTAATTTATTCGTACGTGTAAAATTGTGCCAAGGGCCGTTCTACATCGAACTTAAATATAATACTATGTAATCAACGCTTCGCAAATGATTTTCGTTCGATTGTCTATGTACAATGGTTAAAATTAATTAATGACTACATAGCAGTCTCCAGCGGCTGACTGTAGCTGCGGCTATCCGCCTGAAGTGGATTCATGGGACTGCTAGAGCCGTCGTCGTCGAAATTGGTTTCGAGCAATGCCTCCGATTTGGATCGCATGTAGGAACTAGGGCCCGGCTCCTGGTCGGCAGTTTGATAAACAGTCTTTGGGCGTTTGCCCGCCTCCCTCGGAGGATGAATGGACGGTTGAGTGAATTGCGGTGGCGCCTTGCTGCTTCTGACCGCGGTGTAGTAAGAGTCTGGCCGGCGTATATCTGCCGGGTTCTCGGCGGCTGTGTCTCTTACTAAATGCTGAAAGTCCTTCTTCGAATCGTAGTTGACGGGCGTGAAGTTGAAATTGTCTATTTTTTGTTCGTACGGCAGTGTACTCGATTGGGATTGATTCGAGGAGTAGGGAGCCTCTGAAGGCCGGGTCAGAAAGCTACTGTGGCTTTGTTCTTTTTCTCCGCGCTTGTACTCTGGGAGGGTGTGCTTCAGTTCGTTCAGGAATGCGAGGTTTTCGTTGTGGGTCCTTAGAGGTAATGTGCTGGCGTTGCCATAGTAATCAGAACCCACTTCGTCGGCATCTGTGTTATCGGTCTGATGCATGATGGGCGAATCCTCAGCTATGCTTGTGCTTACCGAGTTGTTCCTTGTGCTGGAGAAAGTGGAATTGTCCCTAAAGCCCTCGTTGCGAAAGGATAACTCAAAGCGTTCGGGATTGGGTGCATATACGGCCTTAGTTGTGCCGCCTCTTGCCGCACCGATTGTAGCCACTCTCGGCTCATTGCCGTAGTTTGAAGGAGCAGCTTTCTGATTCGAGTACTCCCCGTATTTGTTGGCCGGTTGTGACTTTGGGCTCTCACTTGATTGGTTGTAGAAGTCCTTGCCGCTGGCGCCGGCACCTTCGTGTTCGTATGTATCGAAACTGGCAGTGGAACTCAACACGCTTTTGTCCATTGAATCAATGGATCCATTCGACTCCATCTTCTTGTAATCGGGAGCCACGCTCCTTGTCAATGTCGCTGTAGATGATGACACATTCTGTTGCCACGTAAACAAAACAAAACATAAATAAATAAAAAGCGCAATAAAAACAAAATATAAATAAAAATAAGAAGGAAACTAAAAAAATTCATACGAAATTGCGGCGCCTTAGTGACCCCTGTGGGTCAATGCCATTTAAGCTCCTCAGACTTTGGCGAATGCTATTCCTCCTTTGAAGGCGTTGAACGTGTCGGTGTTTCGATTTAGCATACCAACAGATGGCGACTAGTATCAGCAGGATAATAGCCAAAACGAAGGCTGAAATGATGCTTATTGCAAACACGTCGGCCCTCCACGACAGTGGATCAATGACTACCTGAAATAGGACTCGAAATGTCAATGGTCTTTATAAAAAGGTTTTCGACATACTTTGGGATCTATTTCGCATATGAAGCCTATCTCCTCGTCGCATTCCTCTATTTCAACGCCACGGAAAATGAAACTGGTGCACTTGTCAATGTGGTTATAGTCCTGGATCCAAACCTTCTCTGGATACCTGAAAAAGCAGTTAGACTCATATTTTTAGATACTCCAAACTATAAGGACTCACTTCAAATGCTGCATTTGACTCTGTAGGTATGACCAGAGGGTGGCGCTGTCAGTGCGGATGAATGGCATCGACGCGTTCTCTGACCGGCAAAAGTCCCTCGCCTGTCGGAACGGCATTGGTGCCCCGATGTAAATGAAGCACGTATCCACAACTAGTGAGAACCCTGGTGGGCACTTTCCATCGAGGATCGTTTGGTTATTCATTTGGAATGGCACCGCCTCCACTTCCAGTAAGTATGGGTCATCTGTAAAGGGAGTGTTAAAATTTTCAACAGATTGCATATAGGTTATGGGACCAACCTGATTTATCACGGATTCGGGACGCCACGGAAATGGTCTCGTTGAAACTCCAGTAGTTGTGACGGGCGTCCACTTTGGATTTCCACAGTTCAATAGTGCTAAGCGGAGTTAAAATACATGTTGGAGATAGATTAGTACAGTTTATTGCCACCCAGGGCGCTCGGAAGTGTGTAGAAGGTTTTAAGTATAAAGTCGTAGGAGCCACACAAACAGTTCGGCTCTGCTTATGTAATTGTTACTATGAATGGAATATGAACGAAGGTTGCTCTGCTCTGCAAGACTTTCAAGATCCTAAATATTCGCGGTTTTTATTAAAATTTGGGGAACAAATTTATATTTATCGATTTCAGGGTCGCAAAAGATGTCTGAGTGTAAATCAACCCAGGACTTCGGCGCTGTTCCACTATACCGGGGATGGCGAACCTTTTTAGAGCTTCGTGCCATTTTAATTAAATGGAAGTGTCTTTGGCGTGCCATTATACAGTCTTGATAATGTATTTCCCCAGGAATACATTGGTAACTTGAACATGCGATTTGATGCGATTTCCCCCGAATATATCCTTCGTCAAATTGTAGGTGGAAACTTAAAACGTTAGCAGTTTCTATGGGAGTCTGAAGTCTTTTGGGTTTGGTTTTAGCACTCAAAGTTCTAAATTAACGACATTAATTGATTTAAAACAAATATTTGCAAAATATTCCCAAATATGAGCTTAAATGACAATTGAATGAATCACAAATGACAACTGTCAATGCATTCGAACATATTTTCGAAAAATTTGGGGTGGAATAAATTCCGATCGAGATTCGCGATAGGAGAAATATTTTCCAGGAAACCAAAAATGTTCTGGGGGATTTTTTTCCCTCGGAATTGCCGGTAGCCCTGAATACATTGGAAATAGTTTTCAAACCTTCATAACGAAGGAAGTTGTTTGGCTTGACTCAAACTCAGTTTATATACACAGTCCTTTTAAGACCCTAGGGCTAGCTCACAGCAGTTTGGTTATTTGGGTTTTTATTTTGGTCCTGACTTTGGCGGAATTGGAAGAGAAGAGATCGTGATTAATTGAGGAACAAAAGTCTCGGACAGCATTTGTTCGAAACCCGGAAATATGCGAAATATTTTTCCGTTTCAAGAGATAGGGCTTACTAATTACATGCCACTTCGTTGAAAACAGGCCTTGAAGATCATTGGGCACCGGGCATTTTGTCATACCCAGCTTATGTACAAAAGCAGTTTATTTCAATGGTAAAAGCCTTTACAAACCTCCCTTAACTATCCTACTCTTTACCTTACTATAAATGAAATGTGTCTTTGCAGGACCCGCACTTGTTTGTGAGGCTCTCGCAAGGTTATACATGTTACCTGTTCCAGTACTGCATGTCATAGCTGTTGTGTTATTAATTTTTAGGGGTGATTCAACGGTAGAATGCATGCAACAGGATTATAGGAAAATCAAATACAAACGAGAAAAGAGAAATAAAATCTATCAGTGCTACGGGGAAAAGGACAAAGTCCTGAAAACGCTTTAACATACTTGGAATTGTTGACAGTTATCATTTCGTAGTCGTTCTCAAAGTTCTGGAATATGTTGTCCACATACTGTTGGCCAGCAGTGCCCGCGACAATAGTAGCCCTACCCTCGTAACTGGTGGCAACATTCCTGGAAATAAAGAAAACAGTTTTACTAAGCCCTCAAGCAGTATAAAGGTGTCCGTACTCATAGAACCCATTGTGAGCTGTTGTCTGGTAGATCGGCAGCCGAACCTTGTTAAAGCCGGATATTTCCATAATGCGACTGCCGGTGTTGCTGTGCACGTAGTTGTAGGTGAAATTGGATATCACCTGCCGCAGTCGAATCACGTCGTGGAACTTGGCGTCGTTCTGCGCGATGTAATTGCGGTAGAGTATGACCTCCTGGTAGGGAGATGACTGTCTGGCCTCAACGTGCAGAGTCGGTCTGTTGCGGTTTCGTGCGAAGAGGTTGTGCTTGATGTAACCCTTCAGAGAGGTGGCCGTTCCACGAGAATCCGCTCGAATATAGAGTCCGCCCTGGTTGCCTTGGACAAGGTTGTTCTGCAAGTACATACAGCTGTCAGAATTACTTAAAAGGAGGTCAGTGAGGACTTACCGTGAAGAAGAATGACTGCATGTTCTGAACATCCACCTTGAGAGCTGACTCGCAGGTGGAGAAGTTGCCGTAAAGCTGGCGGCAGTTGTTGGTGAACTTGTTCGAAGCCAGCGTGAAAGTCGGTGACACTTCTCCAGCCGACGAGTAAGTAACTGCTGACTTCGTGGTGCCACTTATTTGTGAGTATGTTAGGTTGTGTTGCGCATCTCGATCTGCAAAGAAGGCTATTAGAGGACAACCCATTTGCGTGGGGTGTATACTTACTTAGGCCAATAGCTGAGATGGGTACTGTGACCACTTCGGCGATGAATCCGTGCGTCTCGGGGGCGCCACTCGCAATGAGCCGAATACTAAGCGTGGGTCCGGTGGTTTTGAAGAACGAGTTTTGGTTCGGTGAGTCCGCCTCAACCTGGCCCAGAAATTTGGCCGAGACATTATAGATGTCCCCGTCGTACAGCTGGATCGTGTCAGGCCTTCCGTATTCCTTGGAGTGGTTAAACAGGTTCGACTGCAGGAGCCGGAAGCCCACCGGCTTGGCACGGTACACCGCGTTGAAGATCTTCACACAGTTCACGGGGTTGTTGTCGTACTTGTAGTACAACAGAATGCGCTCCTCCACCGTTATGACCTTGCTCGGATCGCAGATGTCGACCAGCGAATAGAGATGGTACGAGATGTCCAGTGCCTTCAGTGGGACGAAACTGGAGAGATCGCTTTCGCGGCCCTCGCCTGTGAGGGAAATAATGTTCAAGCCATTGCCGAAGGTTTTGTTGATGTGGATGAAGTTCAGGTTGACCGATCCGCTGGGCGATATGAGGTTGATCCCGTGGTGTGCAGAGTTGAGGATCGTCACCGAAGTGATCGTTGGGTTCTTGAAGATCGCCTGAATGGCCGATGATTTCTCGTTGTGCAGAATACCGGCGTTCTCCAGTCGAACGTACTCTACGCGACTCTCTCTGCCCGTCATCAGGCCATGGGTTCTGATGTCGTGGACTCGGTTTTCGTACAGGTTTTGCTCAAAATCGGAGTTGGCGAAGCGTATACCGCCCCAGTATGTGGAGTCGTCTGTTTCCGTGTTGCCGTAGCAGCTCACAAAGACAAACTCATCGTTCCAATGGCATTCATGCAACCTTCCGTACAACTGTCCGTTTAGCCGCTCGGTGCAGTCTTCCAGCCGATTTTCTTCGCCCTTGCATTCCAGGGGCTGAACCCACGACCAAATTCTGGTCAGGGAGTTCGTGTGGAACTCGATTCGGCGGTCATGACCGTAGTAGACGTTCAGGGGGTCGTAGCCTAGTTCGCGGCAAACAACCTGAGCGTTCCTCTCGGTGAATCGTTTGTCACATATCGGCACCCACTGCAAGGTGGTGTGGTTGAAGTACTCCAAGAAGCCTTCGTGCACCGAATACAGTTCATCGTCGTGAGATCTTGACGAGCAATTTTTCGCCGTGCACAGGCGAATGGAATCGTGCGATACCAGGTTCTCTAGCGACCGTTTGTTGAGCAACGTGTAGGCTTCGTGGTTTTTGGGCGGCCGGGGGCGCATCACTATCTGGGAGTCCTTGTAGCCAATCGCGTTCAGTGTGCCAAGAACCAGGATGCCCACATTCGGCTCGAACTCCATCACCACCCCGTGCTGGATCGTCAAGGTAACCTCTGGCATCACTGTGATGTCCGACATAACCTTGTACGGTTGTGGTCGCCTTTTCAATGTGAAGTCCTTCGATATTCTGCCGCCGATCTTGTCCAGATTGACGTCCAACTCCTTGCCATGATTCGTGCTGGTGTCCACCGACACACTGGCGTCGTAGGAGTTCTCTATGAGGTACGGCTGGAATACGACCTCGGCGTGGTTGTTCCAGTTGTCAAAGTCGAAAATTCGCGAGCGAATGTACGCCGGGTCCGAAGATCCCCACCAGTTCTCCATGGCATACAGAAAGTTGTTCAGCCTCGACGATCGAACGCCCGCAATCAGGTCATAGTCCATCGAGTTCTCCGACATGAGGTTCCGATGTATTTTAACCTTTTGCACTCCATCGAACCGGATCACAGCTGTCTTGGGCAGGGTTCTCTGCTCCTGCTTGAGGGTCCTAATTTGGGCGCGCATTATTGAAGTTCTGTAACTGGCCACCGGATCGTAGCGGTTGTCCTTGATCGTGTTGTACTCGATGATGGCCGGCACTTCGCCGATGATCTCGCTGAGACTGTCCGCCTTAATTTCGACGATGAACCTGCCGTTGTTGTTCTCCATTCGGTTGTAGTCGAACTTGAGCTTCTTCTCCATGCCGTCGAGCGCAAGGAGGCCCTTTCGGCAGTCGTTGTCGAGGAAGAAGTTCGAGGACAGGTTAACCGAAGCGTAGTGACCTCTGAAGGCGATGGTGAAGTCCCGATTGCGTCGCCATGTGTTGTTGCCGAGGAAGATGCTGTGCGTGAAGTTTTCATTGTACTGCCACACGTAAGGCAGCGATATGTCCATGCCGCCGTGCAGGTTCGATTCGATGGTGTTGTCCTGCAAAGCGTAGTGGAAGAGGTTATTCGAGGACCGCAGATCTTTGGAGACGTGCCGAATGCCCAGACCGTTTTGGAAGATCAGCGTGTTGTTGATGTGAATAGTGATCTCGGATATGTTGCTCGAATGAACGTCCCAGAATGGCGCCTTTACCAGCAGCGCCTCGCCATCGTTTGAGCTTATTTCTGAATTGGAGATCTTTATCGACTCATTGGCCTTTCGGAGATAGTGCTCGCCATTCTGTCCGAAGTAGCGGTTGTAGTAGAACGCCGAAATAGCGCGGGCGTTCTTTTGAATCTTCGTCGATCTCACGGTGAGCGATGGCGTTGGACCGCTTGTCACTCGGTTTCGGATGTCTTGGATGGGGGCTGTCAGAGTTGACAGCATGATGACGGCTCCGCCCAGCGCGTTGTTGCCACTTTCGTAGTGCAGAATGATTCCATAGCTACTACTCGTCACGGGGAACACGCTGAGATCCCGCTTAACCTCCCACAAGCTCGACCGATCGTTCTCCGTCTGAGAGTCAAGGATCGAGATTCGTTCTGTCGACCGATTTTCGATGGGGTTCAACAGCTGGATGCCCATGACATAGCCCGGCTGGCACCGAATGGCCATTTTTCTGCTCACGCTCTCGCCGGAATGCTTCTCCGTGATGATGTACTTGGTCTGCCAGGTTCCGAGATCAAAGTTAAAGTCGTTCTTGGGAAGAAACACCGGCTCGTAGTCCGTGTCGAAAGTATTGAAGTCAGGCGCCATTTTGAACCAGCCACCCAGCTCCCGCTGCTCTATAGCGGAGACCACGGGATCGTGCGAGATTCCGCTGCCAGTGTTGTCCTTAATAACCGAGCCATGCACTCGTAGTCCCAGTTGCTTTAGACTGATGCCGTCGCCTTTATTGTTGGTGAATTCACTGTTTTTGATGTTGTTGATTGACTTTCCTCCGAAGACGTCGGAGTAGATCACTCCCAGGCCGTCGTTCAGGTTGTCGACAATGCGCACGTTCTCCAAGTTGTGCCGCGCAAAGTCCATCTGAACGGCGGGCTTAAAGGAGTTCGTCTTGTAGTCGAAAAGTCCGGCCCGTTCCACAGTTACGTACTGAAGATCAGCGCGTTCTGCTAGCATGCTGAAACGGAGGCCTGCCCAGCCACCCTCGTGGCAACGCACTCCCACATCGTTTTCATGCGAGCAGGAGTTTTCAAACTCCCCGCGCGACACCCTTTCGGATCGGCACCTGGTTATGTCAATGTCATGCTCTGTGCACTTGATGTTTGACACAATGACGTCCTCGGTGGTTCCGACGCCCGGCATTTGGGACGGATGCATTCGCCAGTCCAGTGGATTGAGGGTGTACCCCAGGTGGTGGCAGACCAAAGCCGCGTTCATTATGTTCCACCCGTAGTCGCAGACAGTTCCCCACCGGTCGTCTAGGAATATCTGGAGACGTCCTTCGTACTCGCCAGCACCGCCCAGCAGCCGAACTGGCACTTCAGCAGAGTCTTCCTTGCGCATAATCGATTCGGTTTCCATGTCGATCGCCTCGATATCTTCTCCGTTGGCATCGACTGTGTCGTTTGTTGGTCCCGGCATCAGGGTTTCCCGCTTCAGTGTGAACATAATGTCATCTGGACGACGGCCTCGTGCTTCCAACTTCCCCGCCACCATCATGCCAACGCTTGGCTCGAACTTCAGTGTCACATCTGGCTGGAGGATGAGCTTTCCTCCGGGCCGGATATTTATGTCCCTATTGACGCGGTACGTCCCGGCGGGAATCATCTCCTGTCCATCCACCTCACCGCCCACCAAGTCGGACCCTTCGTTGAAGAACTTGTGCACGAAGGTTGGGATCGATATGATTGTGGAACTGCCCGGGTTTGAGTTGTGCAGCAGGTAGGGTAGGTACTGAATCTTGGCCAAGTTGTAGCGGTCGTTGCGGTGGAACAGTCGCTCATAGATCTTGAACTCGTCGGTGTAACCGAGCCAGTTGTACGTGGCGTTTATAATTTGGCTTTGGTCGCACAACTGTGATCCGATTTCATACTGCGAGTCGTAGTTGGCAATGATATTCCGGAAGACGTCCACGTTGCTCGATGAGATGACTATGGGGGCAGACACCCTCGACCGGGGATTCAATTTCCTCTCCCCCGCGTCAGGCGACGCAGGTCCAAAGGGCTCCCGCACCTTGTTCTCTCGCACGAAGTTGCGCGTGAAAAGCAGCCACTGCACATCCCTCTCACTGTAGGGAGACAGACCTAAGGACGCCACGTAGATGCCCTTGTTCCGCATAAAGTAGTTGTTTTGGACGACAAGTCTCACTGGCAGCTCATTGAACTCGTCCCAGGGTTTGTTTCTTATGTACAGCGAGCCATAGGATCCGTACCGGAACTGGTTGTACTCTATGCGTCCAACTAGATTCAAAGCGGGACTCAGGAGAATCGAATTCCGCTTGCTGTTCTCAAAGAGATTATGGCCTATTTGAAGCTTCAAGACCTCGGCGTCAGGGTTCTGCAGTCGAAACCAGCAGCTGTGCACATGGACATCGTCAAGATTGGTGGAATTGAAATGATTTCCCGTGATGTTGACCCACAGCGGAGCACAGAAGTTCCCATGGTAGATGCCGGTCTCCAAGTTATTGAACATGTCGGTATACTCCACCGTAGTGGTTTGGTTCAGTGGGATGAACTCCTTCCGCTCCACGTCCTTTGTCTCGTTGAGCCACACAGCGAAGCCATAGCCTTGATTGGAGCTGATGGCACTTCTCGAAATATTCCGGTTACCACCGTAGTACGTGATGTTGACCCCATCGCCCTTGTTGAAGCTGATGTTGCTCTGAGTGATGTTGACGTCTCCCGCGCCACTCGTCACATGGACACCGGAAACGTGGCCGTTGTTTGAGATTATCGATCGATGGATCTGTAGCTGTGATCGGATGTTATCGATGGCAATGCCACGACCGGAGTTGTCCTCCACCACAGAGTCAACCACCTTCAAGTCGTAGGTCCGGGTGAAGCCCGTGGTTAGGCGTATGAATCCCAACACCTCTGTGCGCATATCAGCCTTAAACTGGATATAGAGCTTGTCCTTGGTGCTGGTCACAGCCTGGTGGCGGGTGAAATTTCTGAAATTCCACGATGTCAGCACACGATCGCCCGGTGACGAGCCGTCGAAGATAGTAATACTTGCCGATTCGTTGCGGGCCACAGTGAAGTAGTCGAAGTGAACTGTCAGCACGTAGCCGGGATGGGTGAAGAAGTACTTTCCACACTCCTTAGCCGCCCCAGCGTAGAACTTCTGATGCAAAGACAGACTGATCGGGAAAGTCTGTCCCGACGTTGTGGGCAAAGTGCAGAAATCGTGGATCGTGGCTCTATCCGTTCGCAGGTCATTGCGGAGGTCGTGTCCGACATATTTTATACCATCAGCTGCGTTCTCCACGATCACACAGCCTTCCATGTTGACGGAGCCATAGCTCGAGTTGACAAACACTCCGATTCCATTGCTGTTTCTGACCGTAACGTTTTTCATGGAGAACCCCCCATCGGGCAGGGTGGTGTTCAGCCCAGTAAAAGCCGAATGATTGATGACAACGTGCTCCATGTCTGGTGGCAGGCCCAGGACCTCAAGCGCCGACTTGGCAACTCCCTCCTTTCCGTACCCCGCTCGGATAATGTCCACGAACTTCAGATTGGACTGGGAAACTGCAGAGTAAACCGTGTTATCCAGTCCCAATGATTTCGCGACGGGAGCGTTCTCGAACCGCAGTCCTCTCCAATGACCAGACACGCTCGAATGCACTGGCACACATTGGATGCCTATATCGCTGTGGTAGTCGCATACCCCGGATCCAAGTTGCCTCGACTGCCAGGCGCAGTCGAACAACGACGCTTCACTGCCCCGACAATTGGGCTCCTCGTACAGCAGTCGCGGCGCGATTTTCGCCGCCCTCTCCATCCAGTTCCAGAACCGGCCGCCCCTGAATCCCATTTGCCGGCACGTTGTCTGGTATTCCATCTGCGTCCAACTATGAAAGATACATACATTCAATTATTTGTCAGTTTGTGTGGCAAAATGACTTACTTGCGGGAATTGGTGCACACCGAGCGCCATTGCCCCTTGTGGTATATTTGCAGTCGTCCCTCCAACGGGGTGGGGCCATCGACCAATCGAGCGCCCAGTTCTTCGGGATCAGGAAACACCTTGTTCGAGGTGTCGCGCGATGTAAACGTAATTCGTCGCGTTGGAGTTCCCTAAAAAAAAATCAAGAGCTCATTCATTAAATAATAATTAAAAAAATGCGCTAACGCCTCTCCCCGCATTGCCTAACCGGTTCTATCATCAGTAACCCTTAGTGAGCTAATTCAATCTGCAGAGCCTGGTGCGCGTAACGTAATCAAAGGGAACGACATCAATTAAGAAGCCGCGACCTAAAGACCATTGGGTCAGTTCGCTCATTCAATTTCAATTAGATCTTTTGTGCGCCTCTAAGTGCGGCTGAGACTGAATCACTCGTTAAGTTGTTAATCTTCTCCGACACAAAAAAGTGCACATTCGAGTAAGTACTCCCAAAGTCGTACGTATGGGCGTTTTGTTGTGTAGGTCAATTCTCTGGGAAGAATGTGTTTTTTTGTTTTCGCTAAATTAGCATTTGGCAGAAGAAGACAGTAATTACAAAATTACGTTCCCATCGTCTGTCATTTTTGCGCTGGGAGTGTGTTACGTTTGTGTGTGACTGGCTACTGTCTATTTGTTTTTCTTTTTATCGCATTCCAAGAAATTTCTGATTCATTGGGACTTGAATAAAATGCACATTACTTAATCAGTCAGCGTCAACTTGTTCGGAGCGACGAGTATGTAGTAAGTGGATAGTGGATACATTGTTGGGAGTAGAGTGAAATAGAGTTTTCAGAGTTTCCCCAGCCAGCTGTGTGTATGTAGGTTCCGCCCGAGGAAGAGTGGCGCCAAGAATGGATCAATAGTTTTGCGATTTGCTAACGAGAAGAGGAAGAATTCATACGCACGAGTCGACATCAACTCAGATGAGAATAATTTAAAAACTGTAAACAGCGCATAAGTTCCTTGGAGTATTTTAAAATTCTCACGAAATTATTGACCAGATTCGTCGGCTATAATCCTCCATAGACGTCAACTAGATACTCATTCGGTAATTTTTCAGAAAATCATCGTCGAAACGGGGCCTCCAAAAGTAGCAACTAAGTGCGAAAATTACGAGTTTGAGACCTTAATCCAGTTCATTTTCCACAAATGTAATGAAAGTTGACGATATTGAAACAAATTCGGGCAGAATTTAACTTCTTATGCTTATCAAAAACGATATCGTCCCGAATATTACTGTTGTACGGAATCTGCTCCCTGTTAATGTGACCGATCAAAACTGAGACGCATAAAGTCAGTCAGCTGTCAGACTTACAAAACTAGAAACTTGAGCGTCCCAATGTCAGCGTAGGTACGTAACTGTGCTCAACTATTCTATACTAGTGGAGTGTATGTCAACTTGCCATTTATTTATTGCACTGAACAAAATAAAAATAGTTTTCTGCTAGGTACTTCGAGGTATTAATTTCAAAATTCTCAAAATTGTTTTCTTCGCAGAAATTTTGAACGAACTTCAACTTTTTCCTTAGCTCGCGTGGGTTTGTCTTCTTTTGTTTTGTTTTTGCATTTTTTTAGTAGGAATTACTTTTACAACAGTAGGTATACCAAAGAAGAACTTTTAGAAGAAATTTATTTTGTCAAACAAACCCCATTTCTGCCTCAATGACTTGGACTATAAGCAGAGTATTTCTGGGTTATGAAAGACATAATATGAATCATAGGTGCAAAAGTCACTTCATGGCAGTGTTTTCGTCTCTATCTAGGCTTTTTCATAGTCCATATTGTTTTTCGGCCACCCTGTATGAATTGGGTATCCCGTAAGTTACGACGGAATTGAATTAGCTTACAATAAGAACTAATGGGCGATATCGAGGACATCCATCCATCGTCTTAGCCCACGCAAAATCTACAGTTTTATTTTGAAAACCTCCAATCGATTGTCATGACGCAAAGAGCCTATGGAAGACATTGCAATAATGGAGTTTTTCCACACCAGAAACAGTTGCTCGTCGCTTAATCGATTGGCTTCGGCGGTAGGGTTCCATTAGTGATCTTGCACAACATGTCGAAAGCTACGGCAGAGGCGAATATCGACGATCTATCCAATAGCGTGCAGGATGTCGCAGAAGAAAAAGAACCTGCAATTTCGAGCCGGAGACGATCTGTCCAATTAGGTATCTCTCACACGACTGTGAAGCTCGAAAAGCCTTCCCTGTAGAAGGTTTAACTGGTACAGAAGTCCAACTGTGATGATTCCAAAGACGGCTTAGTTTCGAATAGGATAGCAATTGATGAGCATTCACTGTCTCCAGAGGTATCACCTCCTGACTTGTTTTGTGGGTTTATCTAAAAAAAGAATCGTAAGGCGTAGTTTTGAAATTAATGACCGTCAGCTTTGCGATATGTTCTGTTGATCAATAGCAAGATGTGAAACTGTAAGTAGTTGTTTTTAAAAGTGTTAACCTTTTTAGAGCTAGGTATTTTTCTGAATTTTTTGAGACAGAACCGTTCACAATTTGGTACCTATTGCGATTTATTTAAACCAAATGGACCTAAAATTGCGGATGGATGGACTTTCCACCTTTAACGCTTAAGTCTTAAGACCATTGGTAAACCCTTAGCACAGAGAAGTTTTGAAATGGACCTTTGATAATTAAAACCGATGGTAGTGATCAAAAAAAGAATGACAAATGATTTTGGAAAGTGCGACTAATATATTCAAGACCTATTAAAGGCATATAAACAGGACGAGAATTAAAATTGTGACCAAAGCCTATAGTGGTTTAACTGGCACACCGCGCATTCAGTAATCCAATAAATGAGGCTCCCATTGTACGTCGAAGTCTCATACCTTATTCACAACACATCACAATTAGACCACACGAATACTCCCTTGTTTGTAATGGGGTTTGTCAACCCCATTCTGTATAATCCTATACTCATTGACCAGTTTTTTCGATGGCATAAATTACCCACACAGAGGGGAGGTTTTCGTATATTTTTCTCTCGTAAAATGTATCGATTGGCCTTCAAATGATGTCACTTGCCCTAATTTCCACGGATGCGCCTTCCTTAACATAAAGCCAGTGACAACAATGAAAATTTCTCCACTTGTTTTGTACCTCAAACTCACACATGTACTCTCCTCTCGTGTACAGCAAAACATTCCTTTACTCCCGCAATAAGGTTTATCGGCGATGACGCAATCTGTTTACATGCATATCTCTGACGACCGCGTTCGAGTTTGTTTGCTTAATAGGTTTACCTATGAGCTTTGCTTCGCTATCAGCGGCAGCTTAATCACACACTTTCGCAGGTGATAAGATAGCGCGGTTTTTACGTTCAGAAACAGGTGTATATCACGGAAAAGGTTGCGAAATGAAACTTACCACGGCATGAATGACTCCTCGCACAGTAATGCCAATCGATGGAGCAAATTCAATGGTCACCCCCGGTTCGATCGTTAGTTTTGCTCCTTTGGGAACATCGATGTCCTCTGTCACCACATAGGGACTCTCCACAGCGCGGAGCATTCGCTCGCCAACAATCTCGCCTCCATGCAGCTGGGTAACCGGTCGGCTGAGTGTATCCTGGGGCACCTCCCCGTCAATATCTATTTCATTCTCGCTATTGCTTCTTTGGGCCAATACTGCACTAGAGCACAGGCCGTAAATTACGAAAAATATCACAATCAAGTCGGAGCGTCTACCGCTCCGATTACTCACTCGCAGATAAGTCATAGTCACTAGTGTGTTCATTGATTTCCGCTCATGACATATCCACTTGGCACTTGTATCGAATTTTTAGCCAAATCACGCATTTAGGCTGGCAAACCTATCTAATTTCACTGAGACAATGGCAGGAAACCTCAAAAACACTGAACACGCTCTTTGGGCGGGGGTGGCTTCTCAGCTGGAACCGCGCGGCGATGAGCTAAGACAACGATACGACCGAAAACTGGTATAGCCAGATTAAGAATGCATCTACACTCAAAGAACCGTTACGAAGAACTAAACAAAGCACAACACTGGAAACTCGGGAAACCGAAGCACAAACACCAAAGCACAGCTACACAGGCTATCGGTGTGTATGGCGCACAGTGAGTAGTGTGTGATGGCGCGTAGTCACGGAGGAAAACTAAGCAAACGCGAAGCAGTGTTACGTGAATGAAAAGCTGCAGAAAGACACTGTGCATTGAACCCCGTGTCGTCGATTTGGTTTCGAATGCCAATAGATAGTTGGATACTTTGAATGCAGGTGGTGATGCCGTGGTATGGGTGTACGCAGCACACGTGAAGATGTAGGTAAAAAAAAACGACAAATCCTCAGTTGATTACGGGGGAATGTATTTGGTTGCTCAAGTTAGTAAAAAAGTTTGTGGAATGGTACTGTTCCGCACGCGTGAAGTATACCCCCTAAGTGTCTGACTTTCGTTCGCGATCGGATCTGTGGAATCGCTCAACCGTCAACAGGTATACACTGAAAACTGACAGCGCCAATTAATGCGCTTATAGAGTTGAGCAACGGATTTTGGTTTTTGTTTTCTTTTCACTGAATCCAAATGAACAAGAAACTTGATGGGAATGGAGGTAGAACGAGATTCGAGCTACAGATACACGATCGATATTTACGCCATTTTTTCAAGCTTTGACGAACACAATTTTGCACCCGCGATCAGCGCGTTACATGAAATTTCACTTATGTTGTTTAATTAGCGCGATTTGGAATCGATTTCCCACGCTTTTAAGTAGTTTACTTTTGTAGAGATCAATTTTTAGGTGCGGTCATCAGACGCAGATACTTTTGACGAAGCACAAGAACAAAGCACAAACGAACACTTCAAAGGTGAAGACGACAATGGATACGCTCGCTGGGGAAAACTTTTAAAGTGTGGCTTGATGATATTCAACTCAAGTTCGACTTTCGTTACCTATTGGGATTTCTCTTTGGAGGTATTCTCTTTTGTTGGTATTCACCTGTTGTGAATAAAAGCTTCGCCTAAGAGCTTTTTGGGGTCTCAAACAAGTGAGTATTGTTTTTTTGTAAATAACACCTTGCGGGCGGGTAAGATCTCTCATATGTTTGACTTGGCGTTTATTGAGAACTTTTAATTAGTTCTAAGTTGAGGCATTTGACCTACATGTGAATGTGAGTCAGCGCTTCAAGGTTCCATTCGTTCCGTTATGGACGTGAGTAGTGTTTTTAAAGTGAATACATACTAAGCTGCTCTTGTTTACTGGGGATCTTCAGGTATATTTGTTGCCATGCATGCGGTGGGTTCAGTAAAAGTGATAGTGATTCGCATAAAGTAAGTAGTTTGGCGCAACAGGTAAGGTATAGGTACCCTAGGCCTAGCTTCTCACAGCCAATCTTTTGGTGAGAGTCCGCAAGAGGTGGCGCAGTGGAAGAAAACCCTTAGATGTAATTTGTGTTTTCCGGAGACTCCTCGCTTAATAGTCCAACACATTAACCACTAAGCCACTGCTCCTACCAAGCTAGAAAATTCAGTAAAAAAAGCAGGTCCAAGTGACTCTTTAATGCTTTTGCCTATTTAAATGATAAAAACCAAACTTTTTTGAAATATTTTGCTAGTCCAGCGGTTACATTAATATTTTTGTCACTTGGCTGAAGATATTAATATGCGAAGTTTTGTTTCAATTTTGTCTAACTTAGCTTAATTTTTAATTGGTTTAACATGTCTCGGGAACGCACTCTACCAGCCAACAGCTCACCAAGATGCTTCCATGTAGCTGATGCTTTTGTAGCTCAATAGTTGTAAGTTGAAGACATTCGGGACAGTTGTGTGCTTCTTATTGGCTAGGGTCTAATGGCCTTCGCGATTTATTCGTAAATACCTCGAAAACCCTTGACTGTAAAATGGTAGCTCAGTTTTCCAAAAGACTCGAGTCAAAAGACTCTAAAAGCGGTCTTTTCTTTTCAGGCCTATATTTTCCTGTCTGCTGTTCCAGGGCTTTTATATTAAGTCCTTTTTGATCTTCCAGGCTTGCCTAACTTACATAAATATCGCATACTAAAATATGTGTCTGTACCCTAAAAAAATTTAGCGGCAATAACTTGCGTGTAAGAGATTGGAAAATAAACATTTTTTTAACTCTAATATTTAATTAATTGACAATTTTTAGTCAGATGCATTTTTGTACCTAGTAAAAACTGGGCTGGATATGAACCCTCCGTACAATCATTTTGTCACTTAGAAATTTAAGAATTTTTAAACAATTTACCTATTCAGAGTTCTTCTATAACCTGCTAACTGAATATGAATGGCGCTGAAAGCAGTTTACCGGGCCCCAATAAGTACAAAATGCAGACTTTGGGTAAAATTGTTACTGTTGTTGCAAAATGAACTTGGTCTTATCTTTAGTCTTTATTTAACTGCCAAAAATTATCATATTTTGTTAGCTTGGGACTTTTTACAACGATGCCGAAAAAAAACTAACAATAGCCCTGTTTTTTTGAGCTTCGATCTCATCAAAGCAAAGTAAAGTAGGATTTTCAGCACGCATTTACAACAACTACGCTCTACTTGACACTTCGAGACTCGCAGTAGTTGTTGTAATTAGTGTGCTGAAAAATCTACTTTACTTTGCTTTGCTGAGATCGAAGCTCAAAAAAACACGCCGAATAGCATTGAACACAATTGAAGACTTGAGATAGCAAATTGACCAAATAAGAAAAGTTTAGAAAATAGAATCAGTCAGAAAAATCGAAAGTTTTTCGGGCATAATAAAAAGAAAATCCCAAAGTGTGCAAGGAACTGAAATAAAAAAAAATAAAAATGGTATTGCGATTGAGGAAATGCAAGAAACTTGCTTGCATATGTCAGTTGCAAACTAAATATTGACGTAACTGAAAACAGTTACTCATTTTTACGCAGTCTTTATAACTACAGGGTTATGTTTGACAGTTGGCTGAATTTACGGGTACCTTTTAATGATATGGCTAATATGCTATCTGTAACTAGATGGCGACACAATCACTTCCTCCTCACATCCCTGTGTAGTACTACCAACGCACGGAAACGAACTTTTTATGCCGGCCGCCGGCAAAAAAATGCGAAGATGCCGATTGCTGATTGGCTGAAAACTCTACCCCAAAAGCCAAACCAAGCCATTGCCCTCCGCCATTTCTTCAACGAGGAACATTCTCGTTTTACATTTCGTGGAAAGCAGACGTGAAAAAAAGTGGTGAACAGAAAAAGTGAAAAATTAAAGTTTTTTTTTTTTTAATAAAAAAATTACATCAGGTGCATCGCTGAGCATCTTGAAAGAGCCGGGGAAATTAGGCCCAACGGTAAAATTCTCAACCCATTATATCAGCAAAGATTGGAAAGATAAACAGAAAAAATTACTCTTCTTTTTAGTTGTAATTTTCGACGTTTTCGTCCACTCCCTAGTTCTCCAACTACATATATATATAGTATATATAGAACAAATTTCTTAGAGCGCATTTAAAGTGCCTGTGCCTTGTTTTAGCTCAATATTCTGCTACAGCAATCGAGTCGAAAACGCAAATTAATTCGTATTTTAACGCCATTTGTGGCTTCATCGCGTCGATTACACTGAAATCGCAAAGGAAAGCTGTTCTCAAACGAAAAATAATGCCAATGCATACATTTATATATTTTCCGAACGACGCCATCTTGAAATGGGGTGTTGTACCATCCCCAGTATCTATCGCATCGAATTTTTTATTATCCGCCTGCGAAAAATATATCTATAAAGAAGCTGAATCAGACAGAACAAGACACAATCACCTTAATTGTAGATCGATGATACGCCGTATATAGAAATAAAACGCATATATTCTATTTGAAAGAAAAACGTTCCTCCCTTCTGGCTGCGCGCAAATAATACATCTAGAACAAATGTGTATTTAGCAATTGCGACTTGAAATGGCTATCGACCGCAAGAAAAATAACACAATTTCCTCCTCTTCCCGAATTGAAAAACAAGAATTGTCCTCAGTTTGTGGGAAAACATGACGCATGCATTAACTTCTTCATGGTCACGGCATATTTTTTGCGCAAATATTACATAAAAAAAACATCCATCGATTGCATGGTGTGGAACTGGAATTTTTCTCTTCTTTTTTTTTATTCAAAATGTGTATCTTCCCTCTATGGATACACACATTTGCTGCGGTGCAAAATAAATCGTTATATTCATCGGCAACAGCGACATGCGCGTTGTTTGGCTTTGGCAAACATGAAGCTGCGGTGGACGCCATCTTTTTTATTGCTATCGCCTGTGTAACATATTTGAAAATTATTTGGGGCATATTAGATTGGGAAACTGGTAGTTTTCCTCTTGTAAATAGACATTCTGCTATGGACTTTGAGTTCATTAATAGCTTCATCGTATCGAAAGTGTTTCCTAGCGCGTATTGCTAGAGTTGGTTAGACATAACCCCCTCTTTCGCATCGCAAAAGACGGCACAAATTCTTCCTTCACAAATAATGGTGTAGCCATAAAAGCTGTATCAAAAGCTTTGAATGTGTGCTCTGCGCGTGATGTTATCACAAATTCGCCGCAGAATCTAATTTCTTTTATGCGTAGATGAAGCAAATAGAGCTTTCAGTGTGACTAGTGTTTAAATGGAATGTGTAAGCAAATATAAAAACGATAACACATGCCAATTCGCTTGAAATTAGACGCTCTCCTTCAGTCCTCATTGCGAATCGACCATTTTTATTGGGAGAATAGAAAGATACACTTAAGAAAAGATCGAGAAAACTGGTTCTACATCGGCTGCAATATATCCTCCAACAACACCACCACAACCACCGATATCAAATTAGACGATTCTTCTTTCATTCAATGTTTGTAGTTTAAAAAAAAAACGAAAATTTCTCCTTTGGTACCACCTACACACTTAATTTATTTCTCGCTGTTAATTTATTACAAAAAATCACGTACGCCGAATTTTATGTTATACTGCTACTACTAGAACCTACTATTCTACATGCAAATAATAAAAAAAAAAAAAAAAAAATCACATTTACTACTCATATCAAAGAACGAATACCTTTACCTACTATTATCAAAACATTTCACAGTCAACTCGAAGTCGTCGTAGCAACTCTGCGTGCACATCTTCGTAGGCAACGTTGTCTTCGTACCACGCACTTACGCACGAAAACCTACTCAGCGTCTACAGCACTACAACTACATTGATCAACTACACAGCGAACCGTCGAAACTACAAACATGAGTGACAGTCGAGGCACACGCGTCTACGTTGGTAATCTCACCGACAAAGTTAAAAAGGAGGATCTGGAAGGAGAATTCACAAAGTACGGTAAATTAAACTCTGTTTGGGTTGCTTTCAATCCCCCAGGTTTTGCCTTCGTCGAATTCGAGAACCGCGATGAGGCCGAAAAAGCTTGCGACATCCTGAATGGTTCAGAAATCTTGGGCTCACAACTCCGTGTGGAAATCTCAAAGGGTCACCCCAGACAGGGTCGTCGCGGTGGCGGCCGAGACTTTGGTCGTCGTCAGGGCGGCGGTGGCGGTGGAGGATTCCGCGGTCCACGCAGCAGCAGTGGTGGTTTCCGGTCCAGGGGACCACCCGGTCGCGGCTACAGCCAGGACAATGGCTACAGCTCGGGCGGACGTCGTGGCGGCAGCGGCGGCTACACTGGTAGCAGTCGAGAAGGCGGCGGTTTCAGTGGTCGACGCGATAATTTCAGTGGGGGTGGTCGCGACAGCGGCCGTTCCTACGGTGGCGGTGGCGGCGGCTTTAGCAGTGGCGGCCGAAGTGGTGGCAGCCAAGGCGGTCGTTTCCGGTCTCGATCACCAGCCGGCGGCGGACGAAGATTCTAAATTTGCGATCTTACTCACTTACTTATAAATATAATACATAAGACATTGCTGTATGACTAAATACATATTGAATTTTATCTTACTGCGTAAAGAATAACAAAAGAAAATTGATTGCATATATACACAAAAGATGATAATAAAAGAAAGCAAACAAAAGGTAGATGCAAACAAACAACAACAAAAAAAAAAATGTCGTGTGTGTGTTAATGCGGCAAGTATTTTAGATTTTATTTCGTAAATGTTAGGTTTTCGAAGGACGATTTCAATTTAATGATTAAAGAAAAAGATTTTATTGTACGAGAATAATCTCTTTGCCAAGAAAAAACATCTTATAAAAAATAAAATATGAAGTATGTGTAAGGAAAGTATTAGATATTCTTCTGAGGGGAGATGGCCTTGATTTGGGTCTGAATGATTTCTCCGCTCTCCTCCCCTAAACAAGATTATTTAAGCAGAATAAACGAAGAATTATAAAAACTATTTAAATTTCGTCTTTTCCTTCACACGTCAAAATAAAGCTCGTCGATTTTTCAGGTGGTGTGGTCAGTAAGTATAGTTGTTGCTGAGGTGCAATTGTCGTCTTCAAGGTCATGTTGAGCTTATGACAGGCAGGCATATCTCGACTTTGGGTTGTACGATCGGGGAAACGCGTCGTAGGTAGGTGCAACAAGCAAAGAAATTGAAGAAAACGGAACGAACTCAAAGAGGAATTGCTTAGCATGCTTGAAGTGCAAAATATTTATCGAATTGCACATGGCCTAGTCACGCATTCGATTTCAATGTAAGCAGAACCTTCATAAAACTTTGTCGGTTATAGTTCTTAAATTTTTCTGGCGCATGTCAAAGCGTAGACATGTTGGCGGTGAATTTGAAAGTGCATGTTGTGCAAAATAAACGGGAGAAATGCTATCGGACGTAGAGGACAGAAAACTCAAGTGAGAGTATCAATGCAAGTTGAGAAATGAAGTAGCAAAGCACTTAGAGGCGCTCTGTAGGTGTAGGTGGTTCAACACTGGGACGAGACATAGGTAGCCGTGGTGTGCTCAAGGTACTCAATAGGGAACTAGTCCAATAGTGATGTGGATTGAAGAAACATATCCTTGCAATGAGGTATCTGAGGCACTCGGTCCATGGCAACGACCCTCGCAAAGTCCCATTTGTTCGTTTTGGTCCCTTTATTTATAACACTAGAAAATAACTTATTTGTGATGCTAGCACTGGAAGGTCAAACTTTGCTTTCTGTTTTTAAACCGCCTTTTCAATTTGTATTTATTAGCTGACGAATTTTACATTAGACAAGTTTGCATTATTCACAATTCTCAATTCTTTCACAGTTGTTAATAAGAGTAGAGTTAAAATTTACTTAGTGGAGACTCGGGTACGTTTGTTCCACGAAAAGTTGACACCGTAATTCTTGACGCGCTCCTTCTTCGGCTTGTCATCACTGTCAACGAACCACCTAAGCCCATTCTTTTCACAGTGCGCAATAGCTTCCTCCTTGGTGTTGAATTCAATTTGCATGTTTGACAATGGATCACCACTGCAAAGAAACAAGGCAATAATTTAGTGTTTATTATAGTTCACACTGGTTATATGGACTTACGTGGATGCCCAACCCATCAATGGGTTCTCCCAACGTTCACGGTTATCGAACTCAATTTGCCAGTTCTGAATGTTGTTGGTGCCGCTTTGCATGGCATTTTTGGGTGGAATATGAATGCGTACTCGTCTGGTCTTAACGTGTTCCGATGGCACTCCAGATATTGGACTAATGTCGACCTGTTCTGAACGAAACACCAGTTAGTTGATTGGTTTATATTTCACAAACGTACCTTAACAGGAACCGTGATGGTTCCACTCAGCTTGTTCTTCTGTTCGATTTCCTCGGGTTTTGCAAGGGCAGTGGATACGTCAATAAGTGGTGCTTCGCGTGCACCTATTGACTTCCATCGTACTAGAGGGGCTGCTGCTCTTGCCCTAAGGGACAAAATTGTACAAATTGTAGATCGGACTTAAATTCTGCATAAAATTATTGAATTACCAATTGTTGGCTAATTGGGGCTTAGCCAGAACTTGAAATAATGCAGACATCCTTTATAATTTTCCCCGATTATGTAAAGAAGTTTATTTTGCGATGACAGTTGTTCTGACAGCAGATGTATTTTTTTTATTTCTTCAAATGTCATTTCATTAGTTCTGTTTCCTTTTGCGAACTTTCTCGACACATTTTTTAAGTGATGCTTCTTTTCAAAATACGGCTGCACAGGCATAAACCTCACATGCAGTTACGGTGTATAACAAATTTTGTATTTGAAGCTTAATAAGTAAACTTCAGTCGAAATCGAAATGCATCGCAATGCCAACGTTTTTCACTATGCACGAGAGAATTCCCAGATCAAATCACCAGCTAACGTAATACATTTCTGCGACTTAGTTAAAAGTGTTTGATACCTTATTTTTGACCAACTAAATCCTCTTTATTTTTCCTTTTGTTTGGAGGTGGTGACGGAGGGGGGTTTGCGATAACAAGAAAACTTTATTTGCCATATTTGCACAAACATCGTTGTGTGTTTTTTGAATGAAACAAATCACCATTGAATTCGAAAATTTCTAAATCGAACGTACTTCGCAACAGCTGAAAACAATGCGTGATTTTGTACTCCACTGTTGGATTCGCCTACAATTTGCTTTGTAAATAAATAAATTTATATTTTACTCTTGATATCGATTGAAATGAAGAAAACGATGGAGCCCCATCCGAAAAATCTCATTGACAGATATTTAAAAGCATCAAATAAACTGAAAAAATTCGATAGAACCGTATTCAAGTAAGCATACAATAAACATGTTGCTCTTTAATAACTGATTTTCTTTTTCAGGCGATTTGCTCCAAATGTATGCGAAGTCCTGGACGATTTTAACGACTTGGCCCTTAAGTTCGAGGATGCTGGTATATTTCAGTACGCAGCTATGTGCTACTTGGGAGCGGCAAAATGCGAAAAAAGCATAGGTGAGTGTTTACCGCAGTCAAGCCCGGAATATCACTATTCATGATCTCTAGGAAACAACTTATCCGAGGTAAATTGCTACTTGAAGTCTGCAAGAGATTTCCTAAAGGCCAATGACGTTTCAGAGAACTTAAAAATGCGATCAAACAATGGTGAATACCGTGAAGTAAGTCACACTGAGTTCAATATAAGTAGATTTTGATTTAAACTTCACTTTCAAGGGTGCGCTAAAAGCCTACTTCTTAGCCCTTTCAAGAGTCACAGACGACGGAGTGCTAAAGGCTGCTATAATCCGTGAAACAACAGCAATCAATCCTAACTTTGATGGCACAAGCACGTTTTCTTCACCCAGCCATCGAATTTTCGACTTGGAACTATCTGCTAAAAGAAACATCGAGAAGGGAGACTTTCTGGGTGCACTGGAACGAATGACGGACATTTTTGACAATCTGTGCGAGCGTAAGAAGCAACATTTGTACTCCGATCTGCTCAAAGAAATCGAAATATCACGGCTACTACTCCTGGTCATATTGAACTTGCCTCCGTCCAGACAATCGCCTTCTCACATAAAACTGATAGAGTACTACTTCAATTTTAGAAAGGGCGACAATAACGAAATGGATATGATGTCGCCTTATTCTGTGGACGATGTTCAGTCAATATCTTTCGATTTGAAGTGCGTACTTTCTGATGTTGTTGCCGCATGGCACGATGGTAACAAAGAGGAACTGAAGAGTGCCATGGATGAGCTTTGCAGTCTGAGGGAAATGAGTTCGATACAACGCCTGCTGGTTGACCGCATTATGCGAGATTTAATTTTAATATAGTATATTATGTTAGCAAATAGCCCATAAGAAGAAACACAAATCAAATTATGAAATTCATTCTGTTACTCTTATAACTCTTATTCATTCTCTTGTCCTGGGACCATCATATTTTGACACTGGAAATGTGATGGCGATCATCTCATGCCGAGGCGACAGTGATACAAAGACAATACATTGCCTCCCCATACATATATCCCTGCTTCTTTGATTCGAAATGTTTACAGAAAACCTCCAACGGAGGGATTTCCGCCGCTATATTCGGACTACCAAGTATAAACTGTGTTGAATTTAAAAGTTAAGATCACGCAGTCATGTTTCTCGAAACTCGAATCGTTCATCTATACTTTCTTACCTCCAGCACTCTCATGGTTAGTCACTTTAAAATTAATTTCCAGCAAGCGCCGCAGGGAGCTGATGAGTTTTTAAAAACTAAAAATATGTAGAGATTGTATCATGCTTCTAAAAAAGAAGCGTCGTTTATGTACTTGGAAGATAAAAACAATAAATATTGTGGGAATAATTTTGTGTTCCGTCGGTAAATGATTCAGATTGTTGTTTGTGCAGAACCACAAAAAATTAGAAAGCCCCAAAGTGCCGAACGTCTTCGGAAACAACTCTATTCAATTTTGCTTAAGAACTTAGTTATTTTCCATTGACCTCGAAATGGCCAGATCCACCAGCTCCCCTCCTGAACAAGTCGATTCATTTGATTTTTGAATCATCCTTAACTGAGATAGAAGTTTGTTTTGGCCATTATTTCGTGTACTTAATCTATACATCGATCACTGGTATAAGACGATGATTCTTCCTTCTTTAACCATTCGTTCCGTTGTTGTTTTTCTTTGTCGACGAGGATATTTTGGGTTCGATTGTCCCCATACTGAACTCCAGAACGCGCTATAGAATGGGTGAGATGGTTAGATCTAGTACCGTATTGGGATTGCCCCCGATGGCTTTACATTGCATGAAGATAGGAGTACCATGGTTGTTTGGACAAAATTTGGGAACAAATTCCTTCCCTGGGAAAGTAGTGCTGTGGTTTAAATTATTATATAAATAAAAATCGAACTCTGGCCCTTTTAAATATCTCAATAATATCACAATATAAAGTAGAAGATATTTTTTTTAAAAAACGTATTTAACGAGACTACGGCAACTTGTGCAAATACCATTTGACTCGACTCGTTTATCCCTCACATACTATTTCGGGCGAGCTAATTACTTCTTTCAATAATGCCTACAGGTGCCTGAGCAATTAGTATCAGCATAAATCACTCCAGGAAAAGCAAATTCCAAACATTGTGCGCTCCTTAATCAAGGAAAAAAGAAAAAAAATTCCCAAAGCTTCGTTTCAAGTGTTTACACAAGAAGCGAACCGATTTCGACTTCAATAATGAAATTGAACTAAATCATGCTGCTACCCTTCAGGAACAGTTTTCAATTTGCATTTTTTTTTTTAGTAATTTCTTGCAATAATTGACTCATAATCACATCAGTACCCTGCGCCACATTAAGTGTGTACATGGGCTTCTTCGTGGACGTGAGTAAACATTTGTAGAGAAAAAAGAAAAACTACCTTTTCGAGCTCCATGCTCCACCACCACCAACACCGCCACCCACCTAAACAGTGGGGTCCATGGCGAACTTTTCACACGCATAAAGCAATGTGCGCCCCACGGTTGAATCAGTCGATTCAGGAGCTTTTCTCCATCTAAACGTTCCCTTAAAGCGGTTGCCTCCGTGTTGTTAGTCGTTCGAGAAGAGTGTATTTTTGTTTTGGGTGGCATTAAACTGGTCAAGTGGACTCAACTGTTGTGTTTCTTTTTGTAAATTCCTTGATTTTCACAAACCACTAGAACAATTGCTTCTCCTCTGCGTTTGCGAAAAAGTACAGAAAATGCTCGTCTAAGTAAGATGCATACACTTCCTCAGGAGTATCGTGCCTGGGACATCACATTCTAGAATCAAATTTTCCATTGGACGTGTAAGTAATCATCCTGGCCACCTCCTGACATTACGAAATCTAAAATCTAAGGTGCAAACACGTAAAACTAAAATAGAATATCGCTCTGATTGAAACTACGAAGAAAAAAACCCGAAAAACCGAAAAAAAAACCTTCCTGAGTGATGGACAGATGAGTGTGCTGAAAAATCGATGCAGTTGAATGACTGTGAAAATAAATAATAGCGAACTGAATAATCTGTGATAAGTGCTTCCATGTAAATTTCGACGGGAATCTTTGGTTTTTGTGGAGCTAGATTTGCAGCGCCGACGGGGTGTTTGGTTTTTCGTTCAATCAAGATTATCTGTATAGTTGGTGGAGATACGTTCAGGGGATTCCTGGCATTGCAACTGGGGATGATGTGATTTTTCGTTCGGGACCTATTTTTACAGTAGTTTTTGTACTCTAAATACGCCTTTTTTTATATATCGATCGATCCCAGAGCTTTCCGCTCTTTCGCCCGTCGTCTTCGTCGTCGTCGTATAGCCGTCAGTGGGAGTTGCGAGATGTGGTAGTGGAGACGGTGGGGATACGGCTATAATTGAAATTATTTTCACATGGACGTGTACCTCATAACATGTTAATGGCATCCACATATATGTACACAAAGTGTTCGGTGTTAGTTCGCGCAGTTTGTTTATAAAGTATGCCCGGTTTGCCTTTTTTTTAGACACTCGCACAGTCTTAATCAGCTTGTTTCAAAAAAACGAAGAGATTGGGAAAATCTGTTGATTTGCAAATCGGGCTGATCAAAAAGTCGGTGCAATTCGAAGGCTACTCAAAGTGTCATTCAAAGACAGCTAGTGCAATAATCTCCGAGTCATGTAAACAACAATCGTATATGTGGTGTGGAGAAACGCAGGACACAGTGCCAGTACGCAGGCCTGTTACTATTCTGTTCTAATCATGATTACAATGGATGAGCTTTGAGTGCACGCGGGAAACCATGTGTTGAAGATTATGCGAGTCCGCATTCTACCGAAGATAGATGATTATTCCATACGTTCAACAACAATGGAATTTGTTTATAAAACGATCTATCATGCCACATGACCTCTGAGGAAGCGATTAATATTGTTTCGTCGGCTGTAATAAATTATGTGACCGATTTCGATGAGTTAAGCTATGAAAGCTCGCGTAAATAGATTGCAAAGATCTTTGGATGCACTTGGTTGTGGAATTCTTTGTTTTGGTGGCTCGATATCTGCCGTTGGATGCGTTGTTCCTGCTCAAAATTGCCGTTTCAATTTGTCAGTAGTGTTTCTGTTTCCATAAGCGCCGCTTTCAGATCTACCAACTTTTAAGGTGATGTTTCATCTTTTAGCGTTTGAACTTGACACTTTTTGGCAAGCAATGAGAAGGCTGTTAAATGCCTCTTATTAATGGTCAGATAGGTACATCTAAGAGTGCGAACATTCCACGAACTTTGATCGTTCAGCATCATGTCCGAAAGCAAGGACCTCTGCCCTCTGCCTTCCTAGATTCGAATTTATTTCCACATTTTACTAGAGGGGAGTGGACATTTGAATTAGTCAGAAATGAGAAATGAGGTTGTCGCACATTGAGCTACCTGTTGCATGAACCACTGTCAATATCGAGTCTTTCAGTTTCTTATGAAGTTACGCGTAGGATATACTATACAGTAAGCGATTCAAGAAGATTTGCCGCTTTCTCGTAACGGCCGTAAAATAATTACTATACCAAAACAGTTTCTGCTTTGGGGAGGATCTACTTTTGTACGTCTGACAGCTGTCCCTGCGATTGGCGTAGATCGGTCACATAAACAGTCTTTTCAGTTGACGGTTATGGAGGTTTAGCTGACGAATCCAGCCAAGAAATTTGTGACTTAGTACTCAGCTGACACAGTTCGCACATGACGCTGGAATAGGAAAAGGGACTTTACCGACCAAATTAGTTTTTGCGTTCAGGTTACACCTAATCCAGATCAATTTATGTAGTCGACTGAAGATAACAAGGTTTTTGAGTGTGCCCATTGCCTTGCAGCAGTTTCGACAACGCAACGACACGTACACTGACTTAACTTGCTAGTAATAATAATCCACAGACCGCCATCGACCACAGACAAAAGTATTTAAATTCTCGGGTAGCGAGTGCCGAGATTTCAACATCGGCTCTGCTGAACCTATGACAAGTCCGTTTAATGGAAGTCTTCAAACCCTACCTCTCTTGACGATAACAGCATCTTAGCATACGACTCCGACTGACATAAAATAATGAAAATGGATGTGTTTCTGACTTCTAGAGGTTAAATGTGATTCCACCATCGGTATTGCTTTTATTGAGTTAACACTTCTCTTGCCCTTGGTTCACTTTAGTTAAGGTAGAACAACAACTTTTCGTTGCGACAAAACGTTTCTCTCGTTTCAGATCCACAATCGAATCCTATGCAAAATGTTCCCAAGATAAGATTTAAAAAACTCGAATTACATTCATTTATGTAATTTGTTTGGAACTTAAATTTGACCGGGAAGCAATAACCAAATCATAGAAAGGTATGACTCGTAGTACGTGTATAGTTTGATATCGAGTTTCCTACCTCTCCTGACATGCATTCCATTTTCAGCAATGAATCTTATTAACATGGACTCGGAAAACCGTGTGGTTCTCAACGTGGGTGGTATACGTCACGAAACCTACAAAGCCACCCTTAAGAAGATACCAGCCACCCGGCTTTCACGACTTACAGAAGCTCTGGCCAATTATGACCCCATATTGAATGAGTACTTCTTCGACCGGCATCCGGGAGTATTCGCCCAAGTATTGAACTACTACAGGTAAGCTCGCTATACTTGGGAAACCCAACCATGTGTATAATTTTTCATCTATAGGACTGGTAAACTGCACTATCCCACGGATGTGTGCGGTCCTCTTTTCGAGGAGGAGCTGGAGTTCTGGGGTCTCGATTCAAATCAGGTTGAGCCCTGCTGCTGGATGACGTACACGCAGGTAACATCAGCATAGCTGTTATATTTTTATCTAAATTGATGCCGCTTTTCTCTTTTTCTACCGGTTTTCTACAGCATCGTGATACCCAAGAGACTCTGGCAGTATTGGACAGACTGGACTTGGACACGGAAAAACCCTCAGAGGAGGAGTTGGCGCGAAAGTTCGGCTTCGAGGAGGACTACTACAAGGGGACGCTTTCCTGGTGGCAAGAGATGAAGCCTCGTATCTGGTCCCTCTTCGATGAGCCGTACAGTTCAAACGCAGCCAAGGTACCCCTCTCCAAGTAACCCACGACTGTTCCTTCCCTCATACCAATCTATTTTTTTTTTTTTTTTGTCAGATAATTGGTGTCGTGTCCGTGTTCTTTATATGTATTTCGATTTTATCGTTTTGCCTTAAGACCCATCCTGACATGCGGGTGCCTGTCATAAGAAACATAACAGTGAGGACTGCAAATGGAAGCTCAGCCTGGGTGCTGGACAAGACCCAAACAAATGCACACATCGCATTCTTCTACATCGAGTGTGTGTGCAACGCCTGGTTTACATTTGAAATCTTGGTAAGCATATACACTGGTAGACTCAACCCTTAATAAAACATAGAAACAATTGTATGTTATTGCCACATGTATGTTGACGTCCTCCCTCTCTTTCTTTTACTTGTAGGTTAGATTCATTTCCTCACCAAATAAATGTGAATTCATAAAGTCATCTGTTAACATCATAGATTACATTGCAACGCTTAGCTTTTATATTGATTTAGTGCTTCAGAGATTTGCGTCACATCTTGAGAACGCTGACATTCTCGAATTCTTTTCCATAATAAGAATCATGCGGTTGTTCAAGCTGACGCGCCATTCGTCAGGGCTGAAAATTCTAATACAAACATTTCGGGCATCGGCCAAAGAGCTGACGCTACTAGTATTCTTCTTAGTGTTAGGCATCGTCATATTTGCTAGCTTAGTTTATTACGCGGAAAGGATACAGACAAATCCGCATAACGATTTCAATAGTATACCGTTGGGTCTGTGGTGGGCTCTGGTCACAATGACCACAGTCGGCTATGGTGATATGGCTCCTAAGACATACATAGGAATGTTTGTTGGCGCACTGTGTGCGTTGGCCGGTGTACTAACAATTGCACTGCCAGTGCCGGTCATAGTAAGTAACTTTGCAATGTATTACTCGCATACACAGGCCCGAGCGAAGCTGCCTAAAAAACGACGAAGAGTACTTCCAGTGGAACAGCCAAGACCACCTAGACTTCCAGGTGAGTACGAATTTATTTTCCTTTTTATTTTATTACCCATGTGTGTTTTGTGTGAGTTGGTATAAGAACAACCCTCTAGGACTCTTATTGTAGATATGTAAATGTACCCTGCCGGTCTGTCTGTGCATTATTGGCAATTCCTTTTGTCTTTGAATGTTCAAGGAATTTGGACATCAAATGCAAATGGAAAAAAACATCGAGAATTAAAAAAACGAAACAAATAAGTAATCGAATCACGTAGTTAGCTATGAGCTACTGCCTTTTCGAAATGTTCAGCAACCCACAGTCACTTCCATCGCATCGTACGAGCGCATTTTTTGTTCATAGCTGGTCCTTTTCGGTAAAGATCCAGTTGGGCCGCAAATCCCTTAGATCTTTAGTAGTTGGTGTTTAAGTTCCGCGATATTTAAAAAAATGTATGGGTCATTATATCCTGTTCATTCGATATTGAGAGTGGCGATTCTTTCGTTACTGCATTTTGTGGCCTTACAAGTGTAAATTTAATTCGTTCGCTGGTGCAAAAGTTCCGTCAGAGTTCTTTAGCTCTAAATTCGCCTTAGTCAGGGCCCGTCTGAACATAAATGGCCACTGCAAACAGTGAGAATGTGAAACAAAGCTTGCGCTAAAGTCCAAGAACTTCAGTTAGCAAGAGAGCAAGAGAGAGATCTGTCTCGCGCCTTTCGAAAATTATAGTTCATGGATTTTTTTTTCATATTCAAAAATTACTTCAAATAAAACTTGCGTCCTTGCATATTTCTTACAGGCTTTGTAAAATTTTAAGCGCAAAGTGTAAAACTTATTTGATTTAAGGAGTTCCCTGCAAACTATTTAAATTCTGCGGGGCTATGGAATAAGTAAGTTGGGGTTTGGTGAAACGGTTTTTCGAAAAGAGGAACTTTTCTTTTGAAACTATTCTAAAAAATGCTTTTATTTCCTTGGAAATTTGTGTTTGTTGAAACAAAGCTTGTTTGTTTATGAATAAGGTGAGACCCAAAGCCCTAAGTAAGACAAAGCCCACTATACGTACATCCAAATTAAATTGCCAGACTCTACCTACTAATTTTGGAATTCGTTTCAAACTCCTACTGAGCTTGTCTTTGTTTTTCTATCCCCACTAGGTCAACCAGGTGCGGTGAGTGGTTGCGGAACTCCCGGCTCTGGCCCACACTCAGGGCCGATGGGCTCTGGTGGCACTGGCCCGCGCAGAATGAACAACAAAACGAAAGATCTAGTAAGCCCAAAGTCAGGTATGTATTGCTGCTAAATTTTTAACAGAAAAGCAACACACAAGTGTAAATATGTATAGATATAATTTAGCTTTATGCCAAAACCGATTGCAATATATTTACCCAACCAAACAAAAAACAGAAAACGAATAAAAGAAAACATTTTCTAAAAACGAAAAAAAAACACACACACATGATTCACCGGCCCATCAGCCGAACGCTTGTATCCGAACACCTCTTTCACGCGAACAGATTCAAATCAAAACAAACAAACAAACAAGACAACACAGTCAAGCTCTAATCAACTAACGTATCCTCTGCTTTTTGAGTGTCTCGATGAAATGCTTTGAAACGCTTTGCGGATACAATTTTCTTTTTAATCGTAGCTGTTTTTTATTTTATTTTTTTTTGAACAAATTCAATCACAATTAATCGACACACATGACACACGCTCCACACGTCAGCATCGGGGTTATGCCAATCGTAGGCAGAAGTCATCGAGTTAATTGTTGGATTTTACTTTCTTTTATTTATTTATTTCCAATGTTATCGTCATCAGATGAATATTCGGCTATGATTGGCAAGAACTCGAAAGATGGCAAAATGTCGCGGCTTCTTTGAAAATAGGACACTCGCCGGCGCCGCTGCTGCAGCTACCCCATATGCCAGCATCCCAAAAAAAATTCACCCTCACAAAACTAACAAAAAATAAGAAAAAGAAAAAAACACCCACAAGTCACCGAAAAGGATGATCCCCCATGCTTCCCCCAAACATCTAGATTCACTAATACAAATTAGAGCAAATTTATAACTGCCACTTGTTAGGAGCTCCCGCAGCTGGACAGCGTACACCGTATGTACCGAATCATTACGAGTTTCGTGATGCGGAGCTCTAAAGTATTCATCAGCTTTTAAGTGTTGTATCATATGTTAAGTTGTTGTGTGTAGCCGTGGTATTAAATGTGTATTTATTGTTTTAAGTATATCTTGTATCTACACTATCGATAGTGCCTATACTTGCTTTTGTGTCTTTGCTGGCGATGACCCGTCTGATTTTATTCGAAGCCATTCGATGTAACACAGTTTTTGTTTTTTTATTCGTTCATTATTCAGTTTTGGGTCTATTTATACAAAAGTCTGTTTTTCGCATTTAAGTTTGTTTACGAATTCTAAATTGGTACGTACATTTATTTTCGTTTTGAAATTTTATTTAATGGCTTTCCATTTGCGTACCTTCGTGTGGATTGTGTAGTTGTTCAAACTGATTATGGATCAGTTGATTGAAAAATTTCTAACTAGGCGTCAGTTTTTGAGTGTTTACATTGAGTTGTATATTTTATATGATTTTCCAGAGCTTTTATTTTAAAATAAGGAACTTATTTGAATATTTGTTTTCAAAGGCGGTAGCACTGAAAGTTGTTAAGTTGTTCAGCCTTTTAGAGACTGTATCCATCGAAGTTACAAGCTTCGGGAATTGCCGAGTAGCGAACGTGTATCTCGTTTGTCGATCTTAAATACTGCTGAAATAAATACTTATGATTAATTCAGACGACCATTTGTAAAATTTCTTAACTTAAATTCATCAAGGTTTCAGTAGAAATTCCTGTTCGTATACCTACCCCAGGACTAGCTTCTGGCAACCATTCGTTTTATTTTTGCGACGAATGGAAGGGACCTACAATTTTATGCCAAGTCCGAACGGCTAATTGAGAAGGTCTTTCATGACAGTGGTACTCTTGGATGTCTGTCAGACGAACGTCGAAACAAAATCTAAGACATAATTTTTTTTTTTCGGGGTCCAACCAGAGACTCTAGTTTACTAAGCACTGGAGCACTGTACCCACACCTTTACCAAAAGTAAATTTCGTCGTCTGTTGCTCGTTCAAATACCCTCATTCGAATTTATCCGTAAGCCCTGGCAGCTAGTGCTATTTTAGTTATTAATTTCGTAATTTACTTACAACCCTCATTTGAACTATTTTTCGAGCTTCTTGGAGTCTTGCTTCTATCACCCATCTCCCTACGCTGATCACTTTTTACCTTGCCTCTTAACTGTGGGGTTGGACCTTCCCGACATAATACTAAGAATTGCTCTTGATTTCCAGGTCGTACTCATAAGGCCACAAGTCACACCCGCCGCACTTTTGGTAAAACTGAAAGATGTTACTTTAAATCCTTTTCCTTAAAAGTCGTCTCTGCAAAACCCATTCGCGCCTTTTTACCTCGACGTTGAAAGTTCGTGAAACTCTAGGATCTGATTTCTTTGAGTAAAGACTCACTAATCTGTGTTTTAAGAATAGCACAAAATTTTGACGACAGAGACGTCCTAAAGTTTCTTTAATAAAAACAATTTTTTTTTTTAGGTCCCAAGTGGCATCTTGCTATATATGATAATGAAACCCAAACAAGGCAATCTAGGGCGATGCAGAGGTCCACTCAGAATTCAATGCTCTTTTAAACCGCAAAATAAAATCTTGAAGCATCCAAATGCAATTCTGGACTTACTTTGTCTCATCCCTAAATTTTTGACTCTCTGCAACTTGTATACCCAATTGCATTCCTTAACTTTGTAGATTCTTTATCCAGGACACCAAAACTGAAAAGTATAATAATTGTTACAACCGCGTGCTGATCTCTCGGTTCAAGTTTGTAATTTTTTTATAATGTATTAGCAGTTGAATGATTGCGTTTATCTTTCTTGTTGGAAATAATCGTAAACCGCAAGTTTTGAAAGACACAGAACATTGGTGTGTCAAAGTGAGAATACCTATTCCTAGCATCCACCACCGCTTCCTAAGATGACGTAGTTAGGCTTATATTTAAAATAAAACAAACTTTAAAAGACATCTTTACAGTGGTATCCCGTTCAACCTTCCATTTCAGATATGGCGTTCAGTTTTGACTAAAACCTCAGTTTATGATTACAAAATATTTCTCGCTGGAAACACTAGGGAGTGTCCGAAATGTATACATGAATGGTGTTTAAGAAAACCCTTGTTTTTTTGTTCATTTTCATTTTTCTTCCCCTGTTACTGAACACGCACTTTAGAATTTCCGAAACCAGTATTGTAATTGCTTCAACTTTCGAGCTGCATCCAAGCCCCAAGTCCAACGAGCATGTATATTAGCACAATTTTATTGAATGTCGTATTATGCACCCACACAGCATTGTTTTATGTTACGCATGCCATTTTCATACAATTAGCTCACTCTAACCTCAAACCGCATAACTAATTCAAATCTATACGTTTGCTAAACTCAAACAGGTCCGATTGGTGCCAGTATTGTCGCTATGAGTCCAAGAACCATGTTAGATCTAAATCCAGCCCTAGCAATGAGCAAACCAAATTTTGAATCCAAGGGTCCACCGATAACTACAAAAGATAAAGACGGAGTTCGGAATCCGCTCGACAACTCTACTAAGAAGAATTTCCTCTAAGTTTTCGCAGCAACGACGTAATCAAAATGCTCGTACCACAAAACTACTTTTGTTCAAACTTTGTTCGTGCGTTTGCAATACTCTATTCATGCATACATAAAGATTTGCCTGTAAGAGACACAATTAAGCATTAAAAGTAAAATATTATCTACTCTGTAAATCTACATACTCAAAGCCACTCATACGAAGATAGAAAAAATGATATTTTCAAATAAAAACCTACTTACATATCTTTAACCATATTCATATTTATGAAGTTTCTGAAATATAAATTTACATTTTAAAGAGAAAACAAAATATATATATACAAATTTAAATTAGTTCCTAGTTCTTAAGTGCAGACCAATCCCAGTGTTGGAAAACGTTTGACTAACTACAGGACTATCGGACGACCATTACATGCCAGAGAATGTTGAACGGCTACAGAAGATTGATTTGTATTGTAAATTTATTATTATTAGGGGAATCTGTAGAGCATACGTTAGGGAAATTGAGATCAAAATTTTTGTATATACGCTTGTACGTGACCTTCGACGATGATTTCCTACTGAGTACTATCCATTCACAGCTAGACGTAGCTTTTCTTTTCCCAACGGCTGCTATTCACATCCGATCTGTTTCACTAGTTTTTTTTTTTTGATAAACTACTAAGTGTTTACCAAGTATGAGTCCAAACAGTAACCCCAATTCGGATTTGTATATAAAATGCTCGTAGAAATAGTCGTGCAAAGGAAAATACTCAACGAAAATAATTTTCATTTCTTCTGTATTCAATTGCATCCGTGTGCTAGAGAAAGAGAGTTTTTTTTTTTTGTTTTACAAACACCATATACGAATATATACATACGATTGCTTATGATAACATGTTACGTATTAAATTAAAAATTACTTTACGAAGCTCAAGTATACATATTTCAAGGATCGGGAGGTTATATCATCACATGACACTCTGTTTCTAGATAGCAATTTTAAAATTATCCAACCAAGTTCTAAATTGTAGCTAAAGAAAATGTTTAAGTTCTATCATCCCATTAAATATAAAAGAAAGAATAAGTAAATTATATTAATAGGTTAATCAATTGTCAATAATAATTTTTAATATAAAAGCGAATATTTATTAAAAATAAAACTCTTCATATTTATATTGAAATGCATTTTCTCTTCTGTATGGTTGGGGAGGGGGTTATCCAATGGAAACCGCTCTTAAAACTATTTACAGCCAATTTTGTTAAATGTAAGTATAAAGCAGGGCTTATAGCAAAATGCAGATGAAGCAAAGCAAACAATACTGTCTTATAAATGGAAGTTTTAGTTCTACAGCAGAACCTCGAAAAAGTAAACCAAAATGCCCCAAATGTGATTCAGCTCTTAGATTTTGGGACACAATATTTTTTTTATGGCCTTCAAAGGGCATTGGCTTGTGCCGGCAAGAAAATATTCATAGTGTATTCCAAAAGCGAAAGCATTTGGGTTTTTTTTTTTAAATGAATGCACGCTCAGAAAAGTTAACTCTTAATTTTAAGAAATCACAGCAAAGTGAAATCCGATTAACTTATCTGAACAATTAACTCTTTTACAAGTTTACTTTTCCGAGATTCGACCGTATTTTTCGCTTTGCAGTATGCTGTTCCACCACGAAATGTTGCCGAACTGAACAAGCGCAGTAAGTTTCTAGGTTTTCAATCTTTTTCCGCGCACAATTTATTGTTCGGAACATTAATTGCTTGCGAAATTTTAATTTTAGCTGGTTGTTATTTATTTACAAGGATCCCTATAAGACATCACTCTGCATTCTAGCATCCCAAATCCATCTATTCATCTGGTCTAAGTGAGTCTTTCTTGACAGCCACCTAACCTAACCTATTAATTTTTTTGTGAAAATGGATTCTCTATTGAAATTGGTTTCTTTGAGTTACTTGTTTTTTTTTTCGGCTGATGGAACTCTTTATGATTATTCTTTTAATGTGGTATTGCTACGGCTTCGCACTTAAAAATTTTGTTTTGCATCAGCTGCATACTGAGCTTAGAATGCCAAACGAATTGGAATAGAAAAGAAAAGGTAAAAGTTACAAAGCCTTACTTGAACCGAATATGTGCAGCTACTTTCTGTGTTGTTTCCGACATGGTCAAGTCGACTTTAAGTGCTATCAAAAAGTCCATTTCTAACTTTTAATAACTAAATAACTCTTCGCTGGTGTTTCACCAAATTTGTGTACTATATAAATTCGACAAAGTCTGATTACGATGTGAATTATTTGTTCAAATGGTTTCCTGGAACTAATCAATTTATAGCCTCATTTGGAAACTTTCTCAACTTAACTTAACTTGAAGTTCCATATAAAGGTTGGCTTCCCATCGCTGCGGCGGTCTTTCTAGGTCATACGGTGAGCGGTTCTCCATCTCGGCATTATAGTTCTGGTGGCACTTGGCCTTGTCAAATTTTATTCAGAAGCCCGGAAATGCGGTAATTCTTTATTTTTGCCCTGTTTAAAAAATACGTTTAATTTTAACATTCGATCTTGCCACAGCCATTAGTACCAATGTGTAGAGGTTCTTCTAAATATATTGGTTACCCCGCATAAACCCATTGTACGTGCTTTTGATTGATCTGAAATTCACCAGAAATTGGTTACAAATGCTAAAATTCGCCGGTACTCAATTTAGTGAGTGAATAAGACAGTCAATAGCAAACCCCCTTGTAAGTGGTAAGTCCAAAGCCCCAAACAGCGTTACTTAGTTCTCTTTAAACCGACGCTTCGTCCTGCAATTTCAACATCAGAGGTTTGCATGACAAAACCTCTAAAAACAGATTTGGACTTGTAGACTTTGCTGCGTGCAGATTATGGTTCTTCCTTTTGGACAGTGAAACCTCACTATACATTTTCACTCACGAAATACGTAATTCCCAGTTGAAATGACGCTTTTGCGTGTATGTTACGCCTGGCATTAGTACCACATCCACCATATACGAGTGTCCAACTTGTTTTCTTGTTTTTTTTTTTCACAGAATGAAGATAGAGGCACAACCATCGGCAAATGTCCCAAGAAGTATGAAGTCCTTGTTATATATGTGCTTGGGAGTCCTTGTTCAGTATCCTACAATCACATTTACACACTTCTCACATTTTCATTTAGACAGGTTTCATATTGCACTTGCGGTGTTGCCGCTTCTGCTGTAGTAGTATCGAAGTCGTACTAGGCGTATACTTACTATTTTTTTTCTCTTTTGAGAAATATTCTTTTCTGCTATTGTGAAGTGTTTTTAGGTAAAATTGGGTGAACATAATATTAAAAAAGAAGATTATCCTTTGCCGCTTTCTATAGGAAAAGAAAATCGAGTAAAAGAAACAAATTCACCTTCCCCTTGTCATTTATCGCGTACGATTCTGTGAATTTGTGATGTTTTATTACTCCTCGCTATTTTCTTGAAATTAAGAGTTAAAATGAAGAGCATACTGCACCGCACAGTGATTGTAGCTTGTGCCAAGAGCTGTATTCTCTGGCCTAAACACAGGACAGAAAAAGTGAAGAAGTGGCCAAGTGCCCAATGGTCCTTATTTCTAGTTAATCTCAGCGATCGCTTGTATTTTTAGATATTTTTGAGCAAAATCATCGTTTCCTTCTAAATAAACTTGATATTTTTATTTATCTCATTCATAGGGATGAGTTGAAGGAAGTGAAAGTTACGAAGGTATTGTTCGGAACAGCTATGATTACAAATAATGTGGCCATACACGGCGACTTACCTTGTCAAACCTTTTTCTGTATCCCAAGCTGTGAAAATGTTTCAACGAGAATGAAAAAAAATTAAATAAATCCTTTGTGCTCTGCATATATCGATGTGGTGCCCTCGTATGTTTATACTCGCATTCGGCTTTCGTGTAAAAACACGGCAAAGCGTACCTCATATGGAGAGGGATGAGGATGAGGGATACCCCTCAGCATTTGGTATTGGCTAAGCGCCCAAACAAGAAACAGAGAGAATGCCAGGCAAAGTAAAAAGAAAAACATGTAAGCGTAAAAACAACTCCGATTGAAATGTCTCTTCGGGGAAAATACTCGTCCGCCTGATCCCTGATGGCATATTGCTTTCGTATGCATGCGGATAACACTCATAAGCGGATGTAATCCTTGAATTTTGACCCGTGTCGTCTGTCGGAGTATTTTGGATGGTGATGGTCCTCAAAAGGAACATTTAAAAGAAGAAAATAAAACCATTAACTGTGTAATGGCAGATTAAGGAGATATGAATGGCCTCGATGACAGATGCTCTACATCTACACTCGACCTGAAAGAGTACATACAAATCAGAAAGAAGAGCGGCCTTAAACAAGAGAATATTGGGTGCTCCCTTTTATTCAAATCCCCTTCAAGCTGAGGCGTCACTTCTGAATCTTCGGCGACCTTGATCGGCCATGTTCAGAACGTTTTGGACTCCATTTGAAAACGGAACAAACCCTGCATTAAAACCCATGGATTTAGCTGAGGGCTGTAATATAAATGATTATGACAGTAAGGCCCCGGTTAAAAGGTTAACCGAATTAGAAGTGTTCGACGGTTCAGAGGAAACAGCATTATTCCCACAAATACCTACTACCATTTTCCAGTACTTTCAGTGCGTTCAGACGCCAACACTCATTTTAAGCCTAAATGAGCAGCTAGGCAAACAAGCCCCCTTATCACCGCTGTCGCACTTTCAAAATCAACAACGAACTTTGATGTGTTGTCATAGCAGCCACTTGCGTCCAGGACGAACTTTAATTAATGCACAGTGTCCACTTTAGATGTTTAATTTGAAATACTATCTACCCATTCGTCCTCGATTTGGTCTCCTTCATTGGCAAGCGTGTATGCGAATATCGCATATTCGATAAACACCTCTCGATTATATACTCGGCTACCGTGAGCACTTAGATACCATCTATTTCTACATATTCGCACACACACGTGTGCCGAGATGATACGACTTGACATTTGTATATGATATCGGTTTGTTAAAGGACCATCACAAATACGTAGGGTGTCATAACATTCGCCCGCAGCGGTTGGGAGTCACATCGTACGACTTTCAAAATTCTAATTATACCCAGCCACAGCAGATGGAAATACTAAGTGCATTAGGTTTCGCCATTAAGAGCCTTCACGTGATTTCTGGAATACGAATACCACACCATTATTATACCACCGGCTATGTGTGTGTATTCAAATGGACATTGTTCTTTCAAACAACTTTAATTTACTTGCATAGTGGAACACGTACACTGTGGAGTGTTGTAAGCGACGTCGTCCTTGATTGCATTTCTCTCACTATGTGCATGTTTTGAGTTCCGGATGATTGCCAGTCACTACGAGTAGGTATGCATATATGGGGAGCCGCAACGAGAGGAGGACAGACACACAATACCCAGCGGTAAAGTGGGAAAACTTTAAAACAATTAAAGTACGTGAGTGTAATTTGACGACGAACTGAATGTCGGTCAGGAACGAGTCGGGGTCCTTTGGAGAGGAGTCCCTGGAACTTCAGGCACATATGGCATTAGAAAGCAGCAAAGTGGAAGAGTGCGCACTCCTAATTCCACACCGGACTGAGGCGATGAATTATGAAAGTTGTGAGTGAGATAACCGCGTCATAACAAAATACGTTTCGATCGGCCTGGGGCAAAATCATAGAAATGGTGGTATTGCCCCCTCCTCGATTCACATAACGATGTAACTTTGAGACGAACATTCAGCCACCAGTGCGCTCTAGCGCGCACCACGTGAGGCATATACCGAGGCAATGAATTGCGAAGAAAAGCTGCCCCCCATCAAGAGATATACAACAGCAGCAGCAGCAGCAGGTGATGGAACACAGATTCGATGGAGAAATTACAAAATCAGTCCGCATGCCCCAACAGAGAAAGAACTTTCACACACAGCTTTGTGTGGTGAGGAGCTTTGGTTTGGACGTTGCAATATGCTCCAGAAATCGTCGTCTTTTCAAATCCGATACTAAAAATTTGTCTCTGCAAGTTTTGCGGCGTGAGTGGTGGCGGAGAGTCTGTCTCCTCTCTGCTGCGGGTGTAGTGTGGCGCGGAACTAGCATACGTTTCACTAGTTTTTTTCTTCCATCTTTCCTCTGCGGTGCTTGCTCCTGCTATCTTCTTATTCGAGGGTTTTTCTTACTGTTTCCGTACCTGGGCCCTGAGCAGGTATCCACTACTCATCGCCGCAGTACGAGTGCGTTGTAAAAGTGCGTGAGGTTTCCATTTCCCCGGTATATTTCATGCATTTCCCACATTTCACACATAGTGTTGCGGATCCATCTCGTTCCGAACTATTCAGTGCGACAAAATACTCCTCGGCCGGCGCTTTCCAGGGCCTTGCAAAGTAAACGAGGTACCGGATAAAAAATTGAAATTAAAAATAAGAAAAAACGAAATATAAAAACAATTAAAATAAGAAACAGCTTCGCAATCTCTAAACTGCTAATGGTGTACACGTCGTCGTCGTCGTCGATGTCGTCGTCGTGACCTTAATTAAAGACAGTGATGGGGTGAATTCCGTCGACACTTTGTGGAAGCTGCTCGCTGATAGAGAGAAAAATCACAAACCCAAATCGAATCAATACGCGCTGATTGTGATTGTGAATGAGTGTGCCTAGATACGAGATACGAGACGAGACGAGACGAGAGACGAGAGTATCCATCTCGTCGTCGTCGTGTGTAGTGAGACGACTCTGCTGCTGAGCGAGCGAGTTAAGCCCGAAGACCTATGAAAATCCCAGGCAATTGAATAAATAATAGAAAGTGTTATTGTTATCGTTATAACAATAAAAATAAATTGTATCTAAAGGAGAGTTTTGGAACGCTGCGCTCGCATTCTGTTACATTCGGTCTGTGGTGTGTTTCTCATATTTGGGTGTGTATGTGTGTGTATAGAACAGAATTTATTGACCCGAGTTAAAAATGGTATTCGCCGTATTTGCGTCCTTGTTCCATCGGAGATAATAGGGTGAATGAGCGACGACAACGACACACTCGGTATACGCGCGCCGCGGTGATGTATTTGCGGAGAATTACTTTCGGGGGATGCATATTTAACTCGACTATTTGCTTGGTATGTGTTTGTTCACCTGCTTAAGACTTACATTTAAATCAGTGTTTTCTGTGTTGTGCGCTTTTTTTTTTGCTTTCTGATGCTGTTTCCTTTGAACTGCTTGTGTTGCTGTTGTTGTTTGAAATTAAATTCTGTGCTGAGTACACATTCGGATGCAGTACGTATGAAATTTTAATTAATTTCTGCAGAGACCGCAATGTGTACACAATCCTCCTCGGTACCTACTTCGTTAATGCGTTTATGTTAGCACGTAATTTTCGGTATGTTTATCATACCGAACCACCCCTGGGCTGCTTTGCGGCATACAGCGTCGGTTGTGTGGTTACTGTGAAATCTTTGGCAGGTTTTCGCTCTAGAGAGCCCCAAAGGACTCGTGAAATTCTCGACTGTGCTGTGATATGGCTCCTGAATAGGCCACCATTACCGTGCATACATAACTCACTCAAGTGGTTTATTTTGTGATAGAATGGCGCAAAAAGGGCGCCGGTCGAATTAGAATTTAATTTTTGCAAAATGAATGGGGCCCCTTCATTAATAAGCCCTTGTCAGAGGATCATCATCTGGCATCTGATAATAGCCGCTTAAGATTATGTTCCTCGTGCATGCATAGAATACTTTTGTAAGGACGTACCTACTTTCCCATCTGCGGCGCAGGCACATATTCGTATAATCGCCGTGATGAGCTGCAAGCACACAAAGCAAGTGTGTCAGCTCCCTGCTTCATCTTTTATAGAACACTCTCGAAGCCGTAATTGACATCAATAGCTGGCATTTGCTGTAATTTGCTATGTAGGACGACGACGACGGTTCACTCATAAATAGATTAGCATTTGTAAAGGACGAACGAACGAGTGCGGCCCCGGCCCACAGGTCGTTGCCTTGTTGACAACGGTATTGGGAATACAAAATTTTGCATGGCCTTGCGATAGGTGGCCATCATTGAAAACGAAACATTTACGCCAAATGAGCTCCGCTATCTCCAGCACTGTGTGACTAGGTATATATGGTAGTGTGCGGTTGCAATTGGCCTAATTACAAATTTGCTGCTGCTATTGCTGCGGTGGCGGTGATGGCGGTGATGGCGGTCGTTCGTTCGCCTCCCAAAGTCGTAAAATTTTCTATTTTATGTCACAGAAAATTGGATCGCACCATTATTCACATTTTTAATGGTATTGCTGGCTTGTCTCAGATCTAGGTCTTGTGCGTTAAATGAGTTTCTCTACTTCTTCTTCTGTTGGCGTTGCATATTTATTAAATGAGCAGAAGACGACACCGACTGTACACTCTACACAGCACACACACACACACATCCTAATGGCAGAGTGTTTGCCGAGGAGCACAAATCGATTCGCCAACGAATCTTTGGGGGGCAATTGCGAGGATTACAGAATATTATGCTGAATAGCAGAGACCTAATGTTTGCAAGGTTTTCATGAATTCCCATACCCATCCAGCATCCACTAGCATCCACTTGTATGTGCTTCTGTCCCTTTGAAGGTCATATGGGATGGAAATAGACGCCGCATGACCTTCGCCTATTTTTCTGGCGAATTAAGTGTGCTCAGTTCAAAGTGGATGGTAATGCCAAGTGCCTCTCCATTCATTTCACGTTCATTTCATCTACTTAAACGAATGGAAGTGGTTTGCATGAATGTTGATTAAATGGGTTTTCAATTTCAAATTTTCAATTTTCAATAATTCGCTTCTCAAGTCAAGTTGAACTGGCTTTTCTGCTGATAGCAATAAATTGTGTACTTTATGGAGTTTTAAGTGTGCGAATATATAGGTGGGTGGGTGGGTCTGGTACGACTCACTTGAGGTATAGTTGGGAACGTTAATTATGGAAACTTTTACAAGTTGCCGGTTCGGCTTCATTTTAAAGTTTGTTTCTAAGTGTTCCACTGAGCCATTGTGCACTCAGGAGTGATTTTTAATTCATAAAATTGTAACGAAGGCGCGGAATAATGAAGTAGCGAAAGCAATCGTGCGGAAAAGTTTATTAGGAAAAAGGACCAAAAGGGAATTACCCAGTAATTTTCATTTCGGCATTCATCCCCGTAGGCAATATTGAAAATTATTGTCGCCTGATTACGATTATGATTATGCGTACACTTTCAGATGGAATTACGGTTCCAAGTAGATTAAATTAAATTCGATCAAGTTTTCCCGCACTCCGCCTTTAGGGGGGACAATTTTAACAGCAGTCTTCTACATTTTTACTGTGACGGTAAGAAAATCGATAATACGATTCAAAAAGGACTTAGACATTGAATTCAAATATGTGCGCTTGTGTTATTGGAATTCATTACAATGCAAACAGAAAGAAAAAGGCCTCGTGATTGTCGATTACTGATCATAAAAACGGATTTTATCGGTGAGTTGTTGTCGTATACATTTTTGTGATCCACTGTAGTACTGAGGGCCGTTTGCTGATACGACTCATAGCAAACTAAGTTCCACATAAGCTCTTATATGACAGTTTATGACCTGCAAAAAGAAGCCCATAAGTATTTAAGTAGAACTTAAATCGTTAAGAGTCGTATGAGCAAACGGCCCTCCCTCTCTTGCACGATTTTGACACTTTAACTTTAGGACGAGAAACAAACGGAACTGTCTATTACGGGCTCATAATTGGTTTGGTTGAGTCGTTCATATTTCCATTGTTTTTTGAATACTTCCATAATCTTAATATTTTCCGCTGGAACATTCCTTTTCTAAAATTAAAGTTTAATAAGTAGGGAATAGTCAAACACTTTTTACTATGGAAATTAAATCACTTTTGCCGACGTTTTTGCCAATTAGTCGATATAATTATACAGGGGATGTTCAAAAGTTGTTCAATTGATGCCTTTGGAGGGGTAGCGTACGATTCTATTCAAGATTTTCGTGACTAAGTACTCAGTTGACAGTTCGTATATGTATCTGACGTAGTCCACACCAATCTAGTTCGACTTAAGTTAACTCCAAGCCGAGAAACAATCAACACGATTGAAAGATTTTACAATTATCGAATCGATGGTTTATGTTACTTATTAGTAAAAGTATAACCTCCTGTAACGTCTAAAACATTTTCTATGGGTGTGTTAAGTGGTTCTATTCCAGTATTGCTCGATAAGCTTATAATGAACTCGTTTTCTTTTCATTTTGAACATCCAGAAATTGAATTTGTGAATCTAGAGCATTTTCTTCAGCCGTGAATTTTCTCATGGAAACACACTTCGTCTCAAAAAGTTCGAGTGGCGGAATCTTTCGGACAAATACTTTTTTCAACAATTTTAATATTACAACCTAATAGAGGTGATATTTCGTAGGTGGGTCAAAGAATTTAGTTATAAAATTGAGCGATTGATTTTACACTATGATAGTCAAAATTTTCTTTCACGGTTCACTGCATAAAAATGAGGTTTCGAACAGAAGTATCCAAGATAAACACCAAGAAGAAGACTTGGCCTTACTCGTTGAGCTTTCTAGATCGCTTAAGTTGCGGCTCTTAAATAAAATAAGTAGATACCTCAAAAAACTAAAGAGTCCGAAAATGAAGGGAGCCGGCTAAGAACAACTTAATAGGCTGGTGAGTTGCTGCTCGGGTTAACCCCCCAACTTGAACTCACACCAAATAGCTGCTGGAATTTGTTAAAATTCTTAATGCTTTAATAATTACAGAACAAACGTCTTGCCCATCATTTACGAAAGAAAGCAAAGCGCTTTTTGATCCGCTTAGTTTTAAACACAATGAGCCTAAATCCATCAACGAAGAACGCTTCCGACAAAAGATTCACAATATCGATGAGTATTTCTAATAATCACAGACATCTTAGATCTTTCGCCAACATCTTGCCCTACGCTTATTTAATTTCATCTTCCACCAGCAATGACAGCGACAGCCAGTTAATTAGTTGAATGAGCTTAGTGCGTTAAATCAAAGACACTTTCTTCACTTTTGTAAGTTAAGCTGTTTTTGATTTGCATAAGAGCTGGGAAATTGGTTATATCTACTAAATAATAAATTGAAGTCACTTTGAAGCGCCAACTGTTATATATGTGACTTTCAAACAACTGTCATCCCTCATCTCTCACAAGTGGCAGTCTGTCACCCTTGGATCGAGTTTCGCATCGCTATGCGCTGTCATGGAATCTAGTTAAGGTGAATGACAAATCGTATTACGTTAGACTTCTCCCCCGAGGATGACAGCGCGGCCTGAAGTTAAACAAACTTTTCACCAGTTCCCCTTGTTTAGCTTTTATTTGGTTCTTATTACATTTATACAGTTCCATGTGGAACTGTCCATGGACGAGTCGGAATTAATGTTCTGTGAGCAATCAGGTTAAAGCAGAAATCATTTCAGGAGTCAATTTCTACCCTTGCTAGGGATGACAGTGAACAGTCGGTTTTCGTTTTGTCCAATTTGCATTTTTGACACAGCCAATGGAGTTCACTACGATGAATTCCTTAATCACGGCATACCTGAACTTGTGGGAGCATACCCAAATGCCCTATGCTAATTTCATCCATAACTATACCTTATAACCTTTGACGGGTATGCTAATGGCAGCCGCAAACAACACCCAAACTTGCTATGGCAGTGACTATTCTTAAACCCAAAATCACAGGAGCAAAGTCATTTTAAATGAATGCTCAGTAGGGTGGTATATTTAAGACGTATCAAGGCTTCCATTTTCCAATAGTTAAGCGACTCCTAGTAATGCTGGTAGCCTCTCTTAACTGATGTTTAAATCATTATTTAGTGCAAAATGGTAGTCCGCGAATATTTAAGCTTCGCACCACACGGCTCATATGAAGGAGACACTAAAACAAAGCGCATACAGAAATAAATTATTAGGTACGTTAATCTTTTTGAACAAAAAAACGGTACAATATCTAAAACTCCAGAAAAAAGTTAGGGTCATATCTACTCTCATGGGTTTTACGTAAAACAAATGGAAAACTACTGGGAATGCACTGTGGGGATCAACCATAAACAAAATTTGTGTGTCAGGTGGTCAACTTCACGTGGTAACTAATTCAGGATACGTTGGGGGCAGAGTATACTTTTTGGGTACTTAGAAAATAAAATTTTAATTGATGTAAGTTGACGCTGATGAATTAGATTTTACGGGTCCATACGGCTTAGAACTTCTGCTGGCTTTTAATTGAATGTACGTTGATATTTAGTTGCGAAAATGGATTGGCAAAGGACTTGCATATTTACGTCGCATTCGAGGTCGAAATTTAGGGGCGATGTCATTAGGTTTGTAGAATTTGTTTGATAACTGCGCGCCAAGGGATAGCGATATGAATTTACGCTGTGAAATGAACAAATTCTCAGACAACATCTGGATTTCATCTGGGCGTGAAAACTCATACGGTTCGTCGTTTAATCTTCTACCCCAGCATCTCCCAACTGGACTATCGGCCGAAGAATCTTTCCTTCAAAACATTACACCAAGTTCCGATTTTGACAGAGTCCCTTCTGCACAATACAGTAGGACAAGGGATGACTAGGGTCTTATAAAATATCTTCTTGGTTCTACACGAGAGTGAGCTTTACTTCTTAGACGCCTTTTTAGACCCAGAAGCAGCGATTGGCAAGTTTGATTCTTCGTTTGATCTCCGCACTGAGGTCATTTTGGAAAGCAATAGTGGAAATTACAGCCCAGGGGGTCAACTCTGGTTCTGTGAAAGAGTGAATCGAATAAAAAATTTGAACCTGAATCCGAACGGATGAATAGAACAGTTTTCTCTGGAGACTAAAATGTTTGTCAGACGTTTGCAAGAGATGGCGCCGTTGAAAAATTGTAAAAGTTGTAATATATGTTTTTCCGACGGTTAAAACTGGAGATCGAATGTAAGCGAGCTCAAAACTCAGCTTATGAGCTCTATTGTTGACTTTCTTTTGGTTGATTAGACATACGCGTCGATGGCAAATCTCGTGGGCAGCCCCAGTAAAATACCAATTACAAAGGAATTTTTTAGATGAACTTGTAAGACGAAAACTGTTCTTAAATAAGTCTTTACATTTCATACTGCATTAAAGTGGTAGGTCCTTCAAAACACGGACTCACACAAACGAATAGTTGAGAGATGGTAGGTCCAGATCATGTTGGTTCACTGGTCTTTATTTTGTTTGAAGGCTTAGGTAAAACATCTTTATATTGAACGAGGTGTAGACCCCAAAAAACATGGGATGGCAAAGATTCTTAGCTTCCTTGTGGAAACCAAATTTTCAATAAAAATACGGAAAGCTACCGATATTCCAATAAGAAAAAAGGAAAACTAATTAGGAAAACCCTTTAAATTTAAACATTCAGCCTATCGCGTTTTTTTCTACCCCCTCCAGTTTTTGCCACCTACATATATATACTCCAGTTACATATGCATTCAATTACACAAAGCCCATAGCCACCTGCCTATACATGTAGCGTTGTCCCCAAGCAATTGTATCGTAGGACAGGGAGTGCTTTCAAAAGATAAGGGCGAACGGCATGAGACTGCAACCCCCCAAATCCATTAACCACCCAACGCACAGGTGGAAACTCTTTAGATATACCTCGCAGCCATATCGCCCCAAAATATAATCTCTCTCAAAATTGTTTCCCTAGTTTGGTGTTCTTCTTTCAATGGAAGCATGTACACAGTGAGGTTCAGCTTAGATTACAAGTCAATTTGAAAAGTTCTCGTGATGGGGAAACATCTGAAAATACACTGTCAATAAGTTGCTCTTCATTAGTGACTTAATTGAATTATCCCCGCTCAATTGTTGCACGAGAGAAGGATCAACAGCCTTAGCCCCCATTATTAGATTAGGTTCTATACAAATCGATAGATGTGGCACTTACACAAAACAAACATACTCAACAGATACACAATTCTCGGGCAAGAGATAATGAGCTGGACATCTTGAACAAAAGTCAATTAAAATGATTGAGAAGTGCACATGCAATCGTAGAGAGAAAACAGACTTTTCGACCACACAAACGATGAACGGATGTCCCCTCGACCAAAGGCAGCACAAACCTACACCGGAAAATCCTATATCCCATAGTTGTCCACAACTGACACAAACTCTAGCCAACAGCAACTACCACCAGCAGTACCACCACCATCAGTTTAATAGACCACAATGCATGTGTGCAAACGATAGCCTTCGGCTGCAACAGTTCAACAACAATTACTACATCCAACCACCGCACCATTGGCCGTTGAGTACGGTGTGACAAAACCAGTGTTCCAGTAGTATCGACCTTCGTCAACCTGAGAAGAACCGGTCGCTGACTGCCGCCACCACCGCCACCACCGCCACCACAGCGTGCAATCCCGAAGGTGCTGCTGCTCCTAATGCACTCACCACGAATAGATACATTTGTTGTCATTGTAGTTTTAATAATAGACCCATCATATGGTGGGAGTCCTGCCCTCGGTTGTCTTCCATCGCATCGGCATCGAAATTAGATATAGAACCAAGTGCGTCCCATTTGGACTTGCGTCGTCAGCACCAGCTCAAACCCGCCGCTATGAGTAATTTCTACAACTCATACAACGCTTACAACAACCAGCAGCATCCGCATCATCTGCACTCGGATGATCCTGTGCTGCCAGCTGCGGTCCCCTTGCCACCCACATCGCACCTTAGGAGGCAGCAATCGAGGCCTGGCTTCGGCAATGGCAACCTATCGCATCAGCACTCCCAGTCAATCACAGCCTTATCCAATGTTTTCGATAATCATTACGGGAACAGCTTTATGTGTCAGTGCCACGGGCATGGTACCGCCGCCGCCAAGGTATCCGATCAGTGGTTCCGAGAGCAGAAGCCCAGAGAGATGCCCAGTTGCTACTCAGGTTTGTTATTTGTTGTTGAATGTGTCAGCTGTGCTTACCACTGTTCTTTGCAGGCTATGAACGAGGCAATAGACTGACGGATGACGAGGACTCGGCGTTTCCAGCCGGGCTTTTAGACCGCGAGTTCCATGTGCTGCATAGGAATATACCGGCGCTTCGGCGATCTGGCGTTGACACCACCACCATCCGCCAGCACTTCTACCCGGACGGTGGCTGGGGCTGGATAATTTGCGGCCTTTCATTCCTCGCTCATGTGCTGACCTCGGGGCTGCAGCTGTCCTACGGGCTGCTGCTCTTCTACGCCACCCAGCATCTGGGCCACAAAAGCGAAATTGGTGCGGTCCTAGTTTATCCCCTCTGCAAGGAGCCCTAACACTCTTCAATTATCCTTACAGATTGGCTGGGCGCCTTAAGCTGGTCGGTGTCCACTATAGCCATTCCCGTGGTCATCGCGTTTTGCAGGAAGAAATCAACGCGGCTCTTGGCCGTTATCGGGGGGCTGGTGCTTCCCCTCGGTGTTCTTTTTACATCGTTCGCAACACAGCTGAGTCAGATGACCTTCAGTTATGGTAAGGTTGAGAGACTTTTTCATTCGACGTTGTTATCACTTTCCCTATTGAAGGAGTGTTGGTGGGGCTGGGAGTCTCCATGGTACGGGAAACGTCGATCATAATGATTGGAAACTACTTTAAAAAACGTCGGCAGTTTGTCGAAATGGTGGCCATGGCCGGAGAAGGCGTCGGACTGGCGCTGTTCTCAGTTATTCTGAAGGAAGGTGTAGGGTGAGTTTGTTTTAAATAAATCCATTCGAGCTATACCCTCTGACGGGTTTGTTTTTGTTTTGCAGAAAAATGGGCTGGAGACTTGGACTACAGCTGATAACCGGCATGGTGTCGATCAGCTTTTTCATGGGCCTTTTGTATCGGCCTGCTTCGCTGTACCACCCGCAAAGGAGGGCCATTCAGCACCTCAAGAACCAGAGGAAGAAGGTGAGTCGTTCGACGCCTTCATGTGTGGTTTCACTGTACCTCCCAATTGACAGGTCAAGGAGAAAAAGACGGCGATTCAGATGCCGAAGAAGCGCTTCATTGATCTTGTGCCAGCAAAGTCAACAACGGTTAAAGTACTTATAATAACTTCGGCGGTGTCTGCTTTGGGGATATATGCACCAATATTTTCCATGGTAATTTAAACGGGGTGCGGCTTTTTTGGTCACGGGGTTCATAAGTTGAAGCTAAGAAGTGAAAGTCAGCCTATTATACCCATGACCGAAAATGTTGCACCCTCTCTAAAGCCGGCGACAAACAAATATTCTATTGGAAGTAGAGCTTGCTTGAAGTGCCCTCAATTCAAAAAGAAAATGAAAATGTATCAAAGTAGGAAAGGTTTTTTTTTATCAAAATTCTGTCGAAAAAGGCAGGAGACGAATTTAAGTTTTTTTAACTGCCACATTTGACTTTTAGAGTCAAATCGCATATTTCACATTTCGTCTGCAAACATTTTATACATCGTGCGGACTGCAGAACGAATGGGCCTCGAGATAGAAAGTCGGGTACCAACGCGTTCTCGGAGATGCCCAAAAATAAAGATACTGGATGAAATGCAGTTCAGTTGTCCCTCTCATAGATGAGTTGGGGCTGGAGACATTATGAATTATGGGCAACTCTGTCTAGAATATTTTGTGCGAACCTTTTTTAATACGTCATTCCTTCTAGTCCCTTCACGCTGCGAAGGAAGGTTGCGACATCCAGGACCTTGTTCTGCTGCAGACATTTCTCGGGCTGTCAACAACACTGGGCGTGGTCATTGCGGGCTCAATTATACGGAGGTCTTGCAGAATCAAGAACACCTTCATTTCTGTTCAGATTGTTTCCCAAGTAAGTATGAGAGCCTTCGAGTAGCTTTCGACTTATTAAATTTGCTTTCTGCGAAAGGCATCCCTGATAGCTGTCGCTGTCTCCATACTGTTTCTTTCGTTTGTGTTGGGCTTTCGGGCTCTGTGCGTCTTGTGTTGGATATACGGAATCGGATTCGGAGGCTTTAGATACTCATTCAAGATGTTGGCCCTGCAGCGAGTTAAGGCGAAATACTTTACAAAAGCATGGGGTAAGACATTTAACTAAAAGTGCGTCGAAAAGATTCAGCTTTATTCATATTCCACTCTTTTGTTTCCGCTAGGTCTGATAAGAGGAGCAGAATCCCTGCCTGTGATATTCAGCGTGCCACTAACGATCTTCTTAAATGACTACTCGCTGAAGTACGGTCGAGCTGGGTACTACATCTGCTCGGCTGCAGCTGCCATCTCAGTCGTTTTGATATTCTTCATCGGGTACTCCAGCACCAGGCAGAGTGTGACGCTGAAAGGGTGCACGAATGGCACTCTCAGGTCGCAGTACTCCACCGCGAATAGTAATTTCACTGGCGACCTAATCAATCGTAGTTACCTAAACCTGCCTAGCAGTGGATGTAAATGCATGGGCCAATGTGGCTGCCAGGCCTGCTTGAGTCTCATGCAGAGGAGCTGTTATAATTGTCAACAAGTACCTAATATCGCTTCCAGATATCATGGAACTAGTCATTTTAATCCCTACTCCCACCAGTACTGCTACAATGAAGGTATGATGTATCCGCACAAATGCAGCGCTGGTGCATCCCGTGAGCACCAAGCTCGGTACCAGTCTCGGAAGTACACATTTGGATCCGGCAGCATCGGGGCGCATATGGGGAAGCGGCTGCAGAAAAGCTTCTCTTTCGTCAGCAATCCTTGCAGTGTTCAATGTATATGCACCTACCCGGAGCAGTACTGTTTGCCGTGTACTCCCAAAAGGTACGTCTTCCACCGAAGTCCTTCAAGAACACTTTCATCTATTCTCCGTTTCAGACCAAAAACAGTTGTCCAAAACAGTTCGTTCACACGGAACTATTGCGGAGCTGGAGCGCTACGCCTCTCATCGAAAAGTCGCAGCGTGCCTGAGGGGCTGTCGACGATGGCTTGCCGCTGTCCTGCGATGAACTGTCAAAGTTACAACGTCTATCGTCAACGATCGCAATCCCTATCGAAACCAGTGCATTTTGTTGAACAAATGACCACTTCAGTCTGACACAGTGAAAAGTATTAAGTCGTGTACATGAAATGCCACCCAAAGATTAAAGGTAAAGTAGCCGGTAAGTGCGAGAAGCGGCACCGAAAAGAACGATATAAATAAAAAAATTGTGTTCACCAATATCAGGCATATCGAAAAGTTCAAGTATTAGAATGTATTGTATATAGAACTCGATATAGGATTTTTATATACGTATTTAGGAGCTAAATCAATGTTACTGTAATCACAATCTTCTTTTTTTTAAATAAAACAAATCAAAATAATACATCCTTTGTGGAAAGAGGTGGTTCTTTTTTTTTGACGGATAAGGGAGAGTGACCTGGGCCTAGAAAGAGGAATTATAATGGGAAGGCGCTTGGCGTGGTGCCAACTTTTGCTGTGTGTAAGGTGTCAGTTACTTGGCTTCATTTTAAAAATTTCTAATATGAGTTTCGGGCCAGAAACCACGCAGTGGTTGCTCAACTCTACTTTGTGAATTTTGAAAGCTAAAAATAGATAATTAGTTGGCGCAAGAGGTCCGTAAGGACCCTAAAAAAATTAATAACTCGCAAAACTATTCGTTTTGTGTGAGTTTTTCATTTTTGGGGCGAATGGAAGGGATCTATAATCTTATGCCGAGTCCAAACGGCTAATTGAGAAGCTCTTTCGTGACCTCTCGGATATTTGTCAGAGGTTAGCGGGAGGTTTGGAAAGCTATTCAGAAACATTCAAAGTCGAAAAAACGGACCACTTCAGGTATGGGTTCGAAAGCCAACCGAACATTGAAGGGAATCCGTCGAAAATGTGGTTTCCACGAAATAGAGAGCTGCAAAATAATAATAGTAAGTAAGTAAAAGACTGGTCCCTGTTGCAGTAAGACCTTTGGAGAACACCGATACTAGTTTTAACAGCTTTCCAATTACGAATACCTATGGTTAAATAGAAAAATAAATCTCATTTCAAGGTAAGGAAAGGAATATATCAATGTGTTTGCGGCCTAGGTTAATTTTCTTTCTATTTGTTTCAATTCAAATGCAACTACAAACCGAACATTCATCGAGTCAATAGCACAATAGTTATTAGTACAAAAATTATTGCAAGATGTCAAACAGCATAAATAGAAAATGTGCGTAGATTTAAAAGTGCGATTGTAGTGGCAATAAGCTATTCGCAAACATACTTTTGATGTACAATGCTATATAAATGTAATCGCGCAAAATAATAGTTGGTCGGTGTTAATAGAGCCTAACTCTACATTATTTAAAAGCACGTTTTACTTTAAAATCTGCTGTATCTCTCTCGCTCAATAATTCACTGATTTATACTGATTTACTGATTTATAATTTTAACTTTATAACAAAAAATCAATTTTGACCAGGTACTCCTATAAGTTGCAGTTTTTTTTTTACTAAAATGTAATTTGACTGCGTTTGTGCTTTTATTTTCTGTAGGTTATCAAATTAAATTTTTTTTTATGTAAACCATTGAAATATGACAAAGATTAACTATAAAATAAATCACTTTTTATATATATTTATATTCATTGCTTATGTTTGTCAATTAAATTTCGTTTCAACTTGTATAATGACAGTTTGGTGTCAAATCTGTCAAACTTCAAATTTGTGACAATTTATTTGATTTCACTTATTTATTGGCTTTGCAGTTGAAAATAAATTAATCATTATATTTAAATTTGTACCTGAACGCAAAAATTAGATAGAAATTGCTTTCTACGTCAACCACATAAGCGAACTGTCAACTTAGTACTCAGTCACGAATTTCTTGACTGGATTCGTCGGTTACCCCTCTATAAACGACAACTGAAACAGCAAAACCCAGACAAATCTAGTCAGACAGTTGTCAGACTTACTAAACTAGATTGTCCCCAGTCACCTAGCCCTCCATAAACGTCAACTGAAAATAACTGTTCTTCTGACAGTTCATGTGATAGGTCAATCCAAAATATAGACATATCACTTGGAAACGTAAACTTCTTAAACGTAACCAATAATTAAGCGCAATTGACAAACGGCATAAGAAACGTAAAGTTTCGTCAAATATCTGCAAAAGCGGGTTAACAATTTTGCAGCCAGCTCACTATAAAGAAAGCAAATTTTTAAACAGCATAAATCTGGATTAACTAGACTCTCTGTGTTTGGTTTTGTACATCCAGATGTCAAAAACTAAACCGTAAAACGACGTGAAACAAGACTTCGAAGCCGAAACATTTAATGAGTTGTTTTTCTGATGCTAATGCGCTAATACAAAAATAAATTCAGCCTAGATCTGAAACTTTAGATCAAGATCTGATGCATTTATATACCAATTTTTTTATTTTCTTTTTACTTCAAGTTCACGTTCGGTAATTAGAAACCTCCCTTCTTCCTAGTACCATGGAAACATGCAGATCTTTGCTTTGCAAATCATTTGAGTCAACAAGTCTACTGTCAGTGGAAGACCACATCAATCTTTGACTGAACAAGTTGTGGCACAATGAAAATCCAATTGTTTTCCATCAGCCTGAAACGCATGCTAAAATTGAGTGCACAATATGGCGCAATCTTCCAAAACGACCAAGAGAACGGAGGAGATTATTCCCCACAACTACCGTAAAGTTAGCCAAAAATTTTGATCTGTATGCAAATCAAATTGCGATGAATTATTCAAACCAATACGCACCTAAGGCACACGCTGTATTAACGAGAAACAATATCAAGCAGTTCCCCAAAAAGCGGTAGCATAATATACACGGAAATAAGGTACTAGAAGTTCTTAAAGCGGTTTGCGTTTGCTGTAACTTCTGAGGACGTGACCTGTTGCGAAGCCAATTATTGGACAATAAAGCCTTTTGTAAAAGTTTCTGCCAACTCTGCACACGTGTCAATTAAATCTTTAGGTCCGAAAGCAAACCTTGACCCCAACGTATCCAAGCATCCATGTGCATCCCTCCATTGCTTACACAAAAGTTACGAAAAAAGAAAAACATTAATCAAAGGGTATTGTTAAGCCTATTCCCAAACTCAAGGCTTAATATAGAAAGCAAGCGTATCAGCGTTGTGGATTTTTTTTTCTTCCGTGCGGATGCGATAATCTCGCCATTGGATGCTTGGAAATTATTTCAAGCAGAAGACACGTTTTATTACCATGGTTACACAACGAATAACAATTTTCCACTCGACGAACTACATATGCCTTCCGCCTGCAGCATCTGACAGCACACAATAATGCGGGCTGATACCTAGAAAATTTCGGCACCCTCCATGAGGAGAAACTTTGGAGCAGCGTTTGCGCTCTCCCAAAAACTGGTCGCCAAAGAAAATATTTAACTGCTTTTCGCTGCACTTGAGATGAAAGGACGACTTGATGGTACTTCATTCAGTGTCGAGGATTTTGCGTTAAGGGTGTAAGGGCTGCTGCCAACATTAAACGCGAAAAAAAGACCATATAACTTCTTTTTTTTGTGTTGAAACTTTTGTGCGTTTTCCGAACCCAGTCGCCAGTTTTTTTCCCATATTTTTGTTCCATAATTAGATTTGTGAAAATATTCTCGGAATGGTTTTGAGGACTTTTCGCGATTCGTCTCGGCCATCGTATCTGTACCAGCGAATAGGATTTACATTACGTAAAGGATCATTGGTCGAGGCTCAAGTGGTTTAGAAAAGTTTTTTCTCGAGGGCACGCAATGCTTCCGCGAACTTTTCGATTTCGTCTCTAACTACCTTCGAATCTTTAAACAAACTTTTCAACTTCTATAATCTATATTCGTTGGGATTAAATATTGATGTGGATTTCTGCCACAGCCTACAGACATGACTACTACAACAATACATTCGAATGGTAAGTCCTGGGCGAGGATTCGGAATTTGCCCCACAAATCGGTTGCAAATGCAAATGTGTGTAATAGATTTAAGTTTTTTCAATCAACAATGCATAAGGAATATTTTTTTCTTTCGTGGCTGCGAACAAATCTAAGGGTATAGAGATAGAGAGCTCCCCTGATAAATCAGCTGTATCTGTGAACAAGAGGGGATGCTTGACTGTTTAATAGCTCTTTGCAGCATCCCCGCCTCGCACACGCGTACTACGCGCTTTCTGCTGTATGCAGGCAGGCAGGCAGCAGGAGTTTCGCTCGCTCTCTTCAACTGTTGTTACACTTGTGTGTAGTGTGTTGTGTCAAACAAAAGTTTATTGTTTTTCTCATTGAATTTCGGGACTATAAACAGTGGTGGACTCGGGTAAGAGGTGCTCTGCGGTTTTCCAGCGTTTTCTATTATTTTCCCTTGCCTGGCGTGAGTTTTACTTGTATTTTTAGACGAATCTTCAAGTAAACACTTTTCAATGTAAACATGTTTTATTTATGAACACCTTTGTGTGTGCGTAAAGCGATAAAGCGATAAAGTGATTCCTCTTCTTCTATAGAAGTCTAATGCAAGAAAGTTCAATGACGTCATTCGTAACGTGTGCGGACTGTGGCTGTGGAGTGGACCCGACCCATCTTGTGCTCTATTAACCTCAATTAAGATCCCCATTCGAATCTTATCGATTGTTTTTCAAATTGAATTGTTAAAAAGTTGTTGTCTTGTGTATACTTTTAGGGCTGCATCATGCCATCTCGCTAGGGAATATCGAAACATCCGCCAAGGTAGGTGCTCCAATTCGCCTTGTGCGGCAGTAAAGTGTATTCTTTCGAATTTTGCAGTCGAACGCGTATCAAGTGGAGAGATGCTACGATTCTGAGGACGAAAATATGGGCAGGCGAAGAACACGAAATCCGTCCCCATCGGACCTGTATCCCAAGGCCTCGGTATACTCCAAGGGCGACATTCGAGAGCAGGTTTGCCATGAAAAAATTCCCTAAATCACATTTTTTAAATATTCTTTTTTTTTCAGTATTGCCTTACGGATAGACAGCTGAACACTATCGAGCGACCACGGCGGGAGCGATTTTTCGGCTGTTTTTCAAGCAGAGGAACACCGCAGTCGTTTCTCGGCGTGTGCGTAGGGCGCAGAGCGCCGTCCGACGAGAACATAGCCGACTACGCGCCGTTCTATAAATATCCGCGGTAAGCAAACATTTTCAAACTCATCGTGTGCAACATAAACAAGACGTCGCTTTCAGCTACCATCATCACTGTGGCCAACAAGAACCAAAAACGCACGAAGACGACCTTGACAGTTCCTATTTTCGACGACAACCGGCTTCCATACTGATAACAGCCAAATGCGGCACCGACAACCCGCCGTCCCGGTACTCCTGGATAGAGCCGGAAACCCAAATGGACGACAACAGCTTGCGACAAAAGGACCTGGGGTTTGTAGAGACGCTTCTTGGTGTAGTAGTTGCCGCCTAAACATTTTTATAAACCTCAATCCCGCAGTAGATAGCCACCAATACTAGATCGTGTGGCATAAGCGCCTCCTGTAATCCCTTCTCTGCTTGCTTTGAAAGACTTGACTGCGAGTCTGTTAAGAGCCGAACTGCTTAGCTTTTTTCACTTGTTTTACCGCATACCTACCTATCACTAGAGAACAGACATTTATGTTTTGTTATAAAATTTGTCATTGCCGGAATCCAGCTTCCAGCAAGAAGCCTTTGTTGTGAGAGGCTACAATCAGCCGCCGTACTTGGGCCAGAATTCAGAACACATTACGTGGTATGTACAGTTCTGTTAGAGACAGTTTTGCTTTTTGCCAAACCATGCCCCACATGTGTACCTACATATGATGCGGAGTGATCTCCCAATAAGTATATACTCGTATATAGAGAGGGTTAGAGTAACTTGAGTGTTCCCGAGAGTTTTTTGTTTCACATAGTTGGCATTCATAACAAGCTCATTCCATTTTGACAGTGTCTATCGATGTCCAGCGCATGTTGGTCTCCCACCACCTCCTCCCCCACCAACTAATGCCCCTAGTGGACCGCCAACCCCCAGGTAAACCCCTCCGCAACCACATTCCGCTTTCACTAATCAAATGTCGTTTAAGGACGAAACATGTCAGCTTTGCCAGGTCACACACACTGACCTCGTTTGATGAAGCATCACTGGGACTGCGTTCGTCGGGTCGGATGAAGGCGGCCAGAAGCCAGGAGCGATTGATTGGCGGGAAGAAGCCCATCATCAATACGGGACCTATTTACGAGCCTCAGCACCAGGCCGCATTTGTTACCAGGACTTCCCATCACCACATGATGCCGCATCCGCATCAGCATACGCAAATCATCCAGCAACCGGCTTACCATATCCACCATCCTAACATACTCATACCAATGCACCAGCATGAAATTGCGGCTCCTCCGCTCCCAGCTAGCGAGGACTTGATTGCATTGATGCAAGCCAACAGAGCTGCAGTCAGTGAGTTCACTGGAGCCGGTGGGAGTGGGTTGGGCGGACCAAAGTCCCCAGCAGCCGCCGAGGTTATCCTGGTGGAGAAAATCAAACGCAACGCCATGAAGACTCAAGCAACACAAACCGAGTGCTATGCTGCGGCCAAGAAGGAAGGAGTCCCATACAAGCTGGCCTTGAGCCCCCGGACTGTGCACAGGGTGAGTCTGAATCGATTTATTAAATTTGTGCTTTCCCCGCTGTATAGTTAGGCGCAGGGCATTTACATGAGCTAAGTTAGAAGACAAATAGGTATCGATGCTGAAAATAGGCGACGAATTCGAAGAATTCCGTCTTAAGAGGTGAGACACTTTTACAAAGTCCAAAATTGTTGCTTTAAAAGCAGTCTTTGCTGCTCCGATTCAGCTGGCTCATATCCACAATTTTGCGGACGAAGGATCGGTTGTTTGTTTTCACCGATCAAACTTGAAAGTTCCCTCTTAAAATACCAACGAATGAACCACTGAGCAGCAAACGAAAGACAATAACGCGACACACGATTGTCCCCAATCTGTGCCGACACAGTTCCCAAGGAGACAGCTGTGAGCCGACTCTGGAACTGTAGTTGGCCGCTTGCTTTGAAATAAAAATTGTATGTCGCTTCATTTTCTGAAGCGTTTGTATTACGTTTTTCTGAGTAATCCACACAAAATGAGTCCAGTCCTTACGTGATGCGTAAACAAATCCACATAACAAAATGGAAGCTTCTCCACTTTCTATAGAGAGAATTAAAGTTGCCCTAGGAGGCTTAAGTCTAGTTTTACCAAGCTAAATCGGCAACAGCTTTTTAAAATCAGTCTTCGTCTAAAATGTTCTATGGAATCCATTTCATTTGTTAAGATTCTCTGTAGGTAGAACCAGAATGACACGTAGGCCGGGCGAGCTATCAAGGGTCAACCTATAACAGCAACAGGACAGCTGAAAATATTTTTTTTTAATGAGTCGAATATTCACTTACTAACTTGACCACTAAGTTGCGTACTATTTTGACATCACAGTCTGTTTGGGCAGGGAAGGCATCTCAGTTGGAAGAATCGTTTAGGTATATAAAGCTTGCCAAGCTATTGACAATTCTTTCACATCTAAGAATTTTTAATACCCTGACCTAGTTTTTAAAGCTTTGCTGTGCTAGGTTCTGACTTGAGAAGCTTTAGCCACGATCTTTAAAAACCGTCAGTTAACGTCTGAAAAAAGTACATACCTTAGCAAAGAGGTGCCCCTTACATCAAATAGGGACACGGAGAATCGGATTCTTGTCGTGAGCTTTAAAATACTTTTCATGTGACTTGATAAAATAAAATGAGCCTTGGCTTTTTCAAATGGACGTCAAACACTATTCGATAAGCTTTCATAAATCCTTAGAGCTTCCTAAAAAAAACAGGGGCCTAACAAATTGTGACCTTGTGTTCATTTGTCTGTTTTCCCTGTTTCAGGTCAAAGTGGTCTCGCAAGGCGCACAAACGAACGGTGTTCTGAATGGAAGGAAGCTGACGAAAAGCCTGTCCGAAATGACCAATGGCAGAGCCGCGGCTGGGCCCTCAAACGAGTATCTCTCAGTAGATAAGAATAAAATGTAAGACAATCTAAATCATTTGTCAAGACCTAAAAACTGATCCTTCCTCTTGCAGCACAATGGATCACGAGCAACTGCACCGCACGCAGTCGGAAGAACCACCTCGATCACCATCGATGGTAATACAAGCCAACATTGGGGACGACCAAAACATCAAGTACTATGAACCGCCACCGCCAATAAACATATCTTCCCATCTGAAGACAGTCGACTCCAACGAGTTGTATATGCGGGACTTGCCCAGGAAGCAGTCCCACGACAGTGCGTTCTCCTACAGAGCAACAGACACCGAGTCCGCGATGTCGTTCAGCGCCCGGGATCGAATAGACGATCAATTGCAAAATGTTCCTAGATCTAGGTCGTCCTCTCAAAGCATTCAAGCATCGCAGAGCATTTACGGGCCTGGATCCTCGAAAGCTGACAGCATAACTGACTACGAAGGCCCGAATGTGGATTTCGAACGAAACAGTCTGCCGCGACGGGCTTGCGGCCAGCACCGATTGGATGTGGAGTCGTACACCCACAGTTTGCCGCGTCGCGAGCATATGTACGCCCAAGACGGATGCCGCCATATAACCGAGTGCCCCGAATTGCTCCGAGACGGCGTTCGGGAGTACAGAGGGGACGATCTGTTGGAGAAGCTGGAAATACATCGTCAGTCGTGGAGCGAACAACGACGCTCCTCTATGTTGGCTCCGCTAGGGGAGGGTGCGTTTTCGCGAGACTCAGTCCGACGCCAGTCGATGCCGATGCAGCCATTTATCATTCCATTTCCCGGGACGACTACGGCGGTCGTCAAGCCAAATATGACGGAGCCGCCAAGGCAACAGCCAGCGGACAACGGTGGCGAGCCTGAGGAGGAACAGGAGATTTTCATTGACTTTAAGCCGCACATGTCTCCGAAACCGAGTCCTAAGATAAATCGAAAGAAGCTGACAAAAACTTTGTCAGACGGAGAGATTCTCTTGGAAAGACAGCGGAAACAAGAAGCACAGCGCTCGTCACACCAGCCCTCGATATCAACGAGTGGCGAAGGTTTTCAGTCGTCCAGCGCAGCAGAGGAGGAGAATGGAGGCGACTACTTGTACCAAAATCTTCCGATAAAAGATGAGGGAATTTGCGACGCAAAACCGGCACCCACTGTCATCGGCCTGAGTCCTTCACAGCACACCAACAAAAGGGACAGATTCCGAAAGCGGTCGATTAGCTTGGAAGACCAAAGCACAAGCAACGATGTGCGGCTGGCAAAATCTGCTCCGCCGTCACCCTGCCAGGAGGAACTCTTGGCCAACACTTCCACTTATCCATCGTCGGACTCACTGGCCAACGATCTAACGCGGGACCACTCCGATGGTCTTTGGAACGATTCACAAGTCACTGTTCTCACAGTGGAGCCGCGAGAGCAAAGCGACACGGGTTCCTCGCACCTCCTGACACCGTCATCGAAGAGAAAGAACCTTTTGCTGCAGCACCAGCAGCGCAGTTCCATAGACACTGACGCCCTAGACTATGACGATCAGATGTCCGACCAGAGTCCAACATACTTAGTTCCTCCTCACATGGGCAAGCCCGTGTCTACACAAACTTCGAAGGCCGTCAAAGAACAAGTGGGCAACAGCCTCACGGTGCCAGGGTTGCTTCCCTCTCCATCGATTGCAGTCACTCCATCGATTGCCATCCGAGGTGATGGCTTACCTTCGCCCAAAAAGTCACCGGCGGCCGCCAGGCGTCTTTCTAAAACGCTGTCGCCAGTCCCCGACGCCAACTATCCATCACACAGGTAAGACCATCTCAAAGGTCCTTTCCGGAGTTCACGTGGATTTTCTTTCAGATTCCTGGACATGTCTGTTGCGACGGTAGCGAGTCAGGTGCCATCCGACTTCCACGTCTACAGTCGACGGGACTCTGCAGTCAAGACCGACCTTTCGGAGTGCAGCACGAATACCGATGACTACATCACGTGCACAGACACCTCTAGACGCACGCCAGGTATAAAGACTCCACCGACTACGACAAGCTCGTCATCAACCACACAAGTACCAGGTTTGCAAACTTTCCCCATACTAATTGATGTTTGTGTTTCTCTGTTGAACTACAGCCCTTAGGCTTTAGATGCTATTGTCAAGCCACTTATTCGGTGGTATTTGCTGTTGTTTGGTGAACTGCTTGCAGTGTAGTCTTGTGCTTTCACATTGAAGGCGGACCCATTGTTTGACCCGAGCTATCTCTTTCAGTTTCAGCCCAGAGCTCACAGACGGAACGGACCCACGAGGGATCGTCCTTTGAAAGTGCTTCTTCGTTGTACTCCACACGCGGAGATGGCCTGTCCGAGGAGGCTCCCACAATAGACGAACAGTTGCCCGGGGCGCTCTCTCAGTCTCCTTTATCGCAGCATGCAGTGGCGACCAAGGCATCGCCTTCACACTCGGTCTGCAGCACCTCCTCGGGAAGCTACAATGTCGCCGGAGGAGTCCAGTCAACAACGATAACGCCGCTGAAGGAAGAAAGCCCTCCCGTCCCGGTCACAGTGTCACCCGTTAAGACCGTAAGTATTCAAGCCAAACAAGGCGCGCCAATAGCTGCTAAAAAGAAGGCAGAGTCCGTCTCGGACGATGAACGCAGCGAAAAGCGATACTCGTCCTCCGGCTACTACGAGAGCCCTCCACACGACGAGGATCCCAAACTATCCAAATTTCGACGACATCGAGCAGAAGAAGAACGTCGCAGACGAAAGACTTCCATGAAGTTGGACATCGAACGGGAAAACCTTCGCGCTCTGACCAGCCCCATTAAGAAAACCACTCTGTCTCCGAAGCCGACAGCCCCAGTAACGCCCGAGAGCCAGGGAGCAGCGCACGCAACAGCTGTCGACGGCACGAGCCCCAGCAAAATGAAGAGGTTCCGTCCCAAAATACGACGACAGTTTCGCCGATCATCGAGAGAAGAGTGCACGCCACGGAAGCAGAAGGCCACCAGTGTGCCCGGACGGAGTACGGATAAGTTCCTCGACTACAACGCGGAACCGGCGCCAACGACCTCCAGCAGTCCGCCGAAATCACACAGCTCTGTGAACCAGCTCAAAGCGAAATCCATCGAGTCGCTGCGGTCGGTGTCGCCAGGTTCGGACTCGGTGTTTTACAGCGAAGCCGGGGATGGAGGAGTAGATCAGCAAGTACATTGTTTACATTGTGGGAAGGAAGTTGAAATTGTTAATGCATCTGGGTCGCAGGAATCCATACCGGCCATTGAGCAGGATGACGACGAGCAGGACATAGTGAAGCCGCCGGCTGACTTTGCAGATTCACCGGTTACAACGAAAACCTCGCAGCGACTGTACAAGAAAATGGACAAGCGATTCCGTTCCGAGGAGAGACATGGCGACCGTGGACGCCACTACAAGAGTCGCCAGGAAAATATCCGAGCTAAGGTAGGCTTTGAACGGGTTTAGTATTTTGTGTGACAGATATTTTGTTTGCCCTCAGAGTGAAGAGCGTGGAAAGGATAACAGCTCGCAAAGTCCCCCGGTATTGCGTCCCGCCGGTTCCAGTCCTTGTGTTCTGCCCAACGAACCGACTGCTGTGGACAAGGATCACTGCGTGTACCGCGGCAGCTACGACTACAGCCACTACACCCGGCTGACAGACATTGATGTCTGGATCCAGTTGGACCACCAAACTTTTGGTAAAAATTACCAAAATTCATTAAATTTCCTTGCTTGACGTACATTTGAATTGTTTAGACCGCCATCGAGACCGGCGAGGATCCACCGAATCGGAGAAGAACTTCCATTCGAAGTACCAGGTTATCCTGCATAGGCTGGTCCAAAGGAGATGCACACTGGAAATGTACCACCGCCAGAAGACCAACTCTTTCAGTAAGTCAAAAAAAAAGTTTGTCCCATGTTTAGGGGGTTTTATGGCCAAAATGGAAGTGCAAGCTTTCAAAGTAATCAAGCGGTTCATTGTCTGTTCAAGTTAGTCCCCCTCTGTTTGTCTGTTTGGATTTGTTACGGCATCACGCCCAAACTGCTCATCTAATCCGCGTGGATTTCTCAGACATTACAAAGGGTTAGTGGGGAAATGTTTACCTTTTATTTCGTAAAATTTTACTCCTAAATATGAGAATTAAAGAAATTTCGGAAGGGCGCTAGATATCTTTGTAGGTCGCTTGAGTCACATTCGTCATTCTTTTACACCTTTGACGAGGCATTAAACTGACTTTTATAGATGACACTTGCATTGAAAACCAATTTTGCCTTAAGAGCCGCTATAAAAAACCTTAGGTCACCCGTTTTTGACTCCAAATCAGACTGCACTCACACCCTCAAAAGCTTAGCGGCAGGGAAAGAACCAAAATATATATTGAGTTTCCAGCCATGAGGGAATTGAAGGCAATGAAAACGCAGATGAACCTGTCAGAAAAGGCTCGGAAACCTCCTTTATAGGACAGGGCAGTCTCCTATTCAGCTGTAAATTCAACTTTAAAAATCTGGAAACACATCTGGAACATCTTAGGATTCAGACGACAGGCCAAAAAACCTTTCAAAAACGATGCCAAAAAGATAGTAAATCTACCCAGGCAATAAAACTATAAGGCTACCTAACAGCTCACAATGATTGTCGGTATCGCTTTAATAAAATACTTTTAGTCGACTCATCGGAATACCGATTTTGTCTATGTGTCCGGCGGGGAAGTAATAAATACCGACGATTTTAAGAAATACTCTGCTGTAAATATCATCAGTAACATTGGGAAAGTAGAAGCTCTACCAACCTCACTTAAATTCTGACTCTTTAAGCACAATAGATCTTTCAGGTCGACTTACATTCATTCAGTTGCAGAATTCTGAAAGTCGCAATAAAAGGGGCCAAAGGGGAAAAAAGTGCCCATTTTGAGCAGAATATCTTATTTAGAAATTTTGAAAGATATTTAAAAAAATTTTTGAAGCGCCTTTTCCAACTATAAAAAGTGCCAAAATATCAAGAAAATCAAATTGCAACTTTAGTCGCACAACGGTCACGCTGGCTGCTTACATAATATCAAAACAAATCATCAAATCAAATAATATAAAAACTTCACCTTTAATATTGTGTAGGTCACAAAAGATTATTATTTCACTAGCTGTAGACGGCAGGCTTCGACAGTGCCTTATTCATTTCGCCAAGCTCAAGTTCTTTATAAAGGTTTACTGTTGTACAGAATTCGGTACTATTTGACTGTTCCGAGTACGCAAGTAGGTAGCACTTTTCAATTTTTAGTACTATTTGCACTATTTTTAATTTTTAAAATGGTTTCTTTAGATCTTTGACATCAAACGTATATGAGCTTATTTTTCTTTAAGATTCAATGAAATGGTTCTATTTTTTTAATCTTTGTGTTTAATGTTTGTGTTTGGTGTCATTCCTCATGCATTTAAAACAAATTAAGTATTGAATGTTTTTTTTTCGCGTGCCCCGCCAATTTGTTTTATTTTGACCAAACTTCACAGGAACACTCCCGGGAAAAACACCAAGACAGGCTTTTAAAGCTCCTTGGAAGCTCGGCCAAGGGTCCTTGTTGCGCCAGCCATATTTTTATTTTACTCATGCGTAATAGTAGAAAAAATACACCAGTTGAAAAGATAACCACCCCACTGTTGAGCCGTGCTTCCCCGATATTTGCTGTGAATTTACGATTGGCATCAGTTTGACTGTCAGTAGCCGATATGGCCAGTTTTAGCTAGAGGTAAAGCACATGAAAGATTTGATATTGCGATTAATTTGAAAGTTCAAGAATAAACACTGGAAACAGTATACACAGAACTTTCTGCTTGGGCGCCAAAACACGAAGTGTCGTCACTGTTTAGATTTAGACTATCATTGATGGCGCACAAATCAAGATATAATTACTTTTATTAACCCGGAAAGCCGGGGACACTGAATGAGTACAATCAGCTCCGAATCGGCCTGCAGGTCAGTTATAAAAACATCTTGACTCATGGACGGACTTGGGTACATTCTCGTAGGCATAAAAATACATTAACATGGCCCTATTCCGTAATTACCTTGAGCAACAGTTCTCTCACGCGCACTCTCTACTCTCTCTTCAAAAACTTACGGCCGACTGAAAAGGAAAACCCTCTATTTTCGGCGGCTGCAGTTGATAAGAATAGGCCGATGGGTGAAGACTGAAGATCACGCACTGCGAACAATTAGGCAGCGTAAATTCGAGAGGAAGAGTTTTTCAGTTCCATTTTCTAATAATAGTCTAGCGGTCGACGCATTGTCTAATAATACCACGTGTACTTCTTTCACCTCGTACTGAGACAGTTCGAAAAGTTATGCACTCTTGAGTTTGCCGTTGATCAAGATGTTGGGTATGTTGTCAACTCGCTATGTAGGGTTTTTGTTTTTCAAATACTAACGACTGTGATGCAATCTCCATTAGACCTTATTTCGGCGAATTCCACTGAACCACTTCGAGGCAAGTTGGAGGAAATTTTGAAGCTTATGCTTTTGGTATGGGCGCGGGAGGGCCAGGCGCTGTCTAAGTTAAGCAACAAGGCGAATGGTACTTCTTCAACAATTTTCTTATCGCAAAGGAATTCGTTTTTGGCGGTATTTTTAAATTTATTGAATATTTTCAGAAATCGACAAGACGATTGTTGTCAAGAGCGATTCGGGCGAATTCGGATTTAGGATACATGGCTCGAAACCCGTTGTGGTGGCCGCCATCGAACCGGATACACCTGCGGAGAGTTCAGGCCTGGAAGTTGGTGACATTATAATCTCAGTGAACGGGGTGTCTGTGTTGGATAAACACCACACGGAGGTGGTGAAAATTGCGCACGCAGGATGCGAAACCCTCGAACTGGAGGTGGCTCGCACCATTGGAGTGCTGATGAACGAGAAACAAGATTCCCCGAGTCCCATCATTCACAAGGGGTATCTGTGGCGACAAAGTGGCCATGCCAAGGGAATCCCAAACCCCAAGAAGTGGGTGAGGAGATGGTTTTGCTTGAGACCGGACCATTGCTTATACTATTACAAGACTGAAGATGTAAGTGTAACATTTTATTTATTTTATAACTCTTTTAAGTACAATTTCGAAATACATTTTAGGACACTCAACCCGTGGGAGCCATCATACTGGCCAAGCATGCCGTCGAGCGTTGCGACACCACCATCGGCAAGCCATTTGCTTTTAAGATCGATTCAGGTGAAGGAATTCCCATGTACCTAGCGGCGGATACGGACGATCTTTTGAGCCGTTGGATAGCAGTCATGCGTCATTCAGCCACCCAGGGCGATCCTTGGTTAGATATGAGGTAAAGTGACAGAGCCCATAGTTTACACATTTAAGTCTAACAAACTTGGATTTTAGCTCCAGGAATTTGAAACTGCCGCCCAGTGGAATTGATCGCCCCGACTGTTTCGGCTATCTTATGAAGTTGGGCTCACGTTGGTGTGGTTGGTCCAAGAGGTACTGCGTACTCAAGGACGCCTGTCTGTATTTCTATCAAGACGCAAACAGCAAAGTTGCTTTCGGTATTCTCACACCACAATTTAGAGATAGTTACTAGAATCACTCTCTTTGTAGGTATGGCATGTCTGCAAGGTTATAAGGTAGCGTCGATGTCAACAAATTCGTCTGGTCGCAAGAACTCGTTTGAAATTATCCCACCAGAGTCCAAACTCCGACACTATTACTTCAGTACCGAATCTGAGATGGATAAGAAGCGGTAAGACAAACTTCCCCACTAGTACAAATGTTATGGCTAGCATTTCACTCTTTTTCAGTTGGATATCGGCTTTGGAGTATTCAATAGATCGATGGATCAAAACCGGGTAACTAGCGGTCAAAGGCAAGCCGCACAAAAAGAAACGTCGCAGTATCAGCAAGGCTATTTACTCATAAGACGGAAGCGAGTCTGTTAACGAAGCAGGCAGCCAAGCCCAAGCCCGTACGTTAAGTGCTTTGAAAGAAGTTACCCATCTAGTTGTTGTGTCCTTGTTACTTAATTATCCATGTGTGTATGTAAATTTGTCATAAATAATGAACAAGCATTGTACAAAGAACAAAAAAATTCCCATTTATATTAACTAAAACCCAAGAAATTAAATATTTTTACTAAAACAAACGTTAAATCGATGAGTAGCGCGAAATCGTTATAAATAAACAAAGAATTGCTCTAAACAAAAGGACCAGTCGGTCGATAAAAATAATCCAGGAGGGTCCGTCCTTTGTCCTGGTAACAAAATGTCTTATGCAAAAATTTATGTATACATTTAATTAGTTAGAAATTGTACAATGTATTTTTTTTAATGCCTCGATGTGTTATTATCATATAGTAAATGTTTAACTAAGTTATCAAACGTTAGGAAAAATAATAATATTGTTCCACAAAATTATAAACAATATTGTCTATGTATATATAGTATAGATTATGTTGATTATTTGTATACTACATAATATACCCTATGCGTATACACCTAGAAAGCTTAAAAAAAAAAAAAAAAAAAATAAATACATTCAAGTAATTCATGTACTTAAAAGTAGTGGAGCACTTCTTGCATAAACAAAAACAAAAAACATATTCTTCTGGTGACACCCACCCGCTTGTGTTGATTTGAATGATTTTAACTTATTTTTTGAAAGCATTTCCTGTCAAAGTTACACTGAGTTACTTCTTAGCCCGATCCATTAATGATTTTATATTGCCAAATGAATGACCAGTGTGAGTTCATCTACTCCATTTTATCGGATTCGGGTGGAATGCAGGCGCAGGGGGAGCTAAATACAATTTGGAAAGTGGAATAATTGCTTTTGCTACCAAGGGCGCGTATAGTTGGGAAGTAAAATTTGCATTTATTATCGTAGATGTCATCTTTGAGAGGCGTAGGCCACATGCCAAATGTTTTATCGGATCAAGGTGTTTTCTTGGTCTAAGAATCATTGAATCGACTACAAGGCTTTTGGGGTTAACATCTTACGAATGAATTTAAAGGCTGACACTAAACGTGAGTAAGGCCCATATGACACTACATTTTTTCATAATTTTTTTCTCTATTTTATGACACTCAATCATCCAATCATTTTGGAAAGTCAGTTGCGTCTGAAAGAGAAAAAAAGTGTTAACGAAAACAGTTTGCAAAGCGAATTTTCTTTCTGAAAAATTTAACTTGAATACATTTTCAATGCAAGATGTCTATATTAATAAGGTTTGGTGCGTACGAAATCATTTGAAATTCGTGTAAAAATGGCACAAGGAATGGCAACTCGTTACGCCACTTATTTACAAAATACAAAAGTTTAGTAACAACTTTCGCACGCATACGGAAATGTACACAACTTCTGTATCCCACTGCGTTTAATTAATTTAAGCGATTTGACAGCCAGTTTGCCCGTCATTTATAACAAACTTGGCGTAGGAAATTCCTTGTACTAAAATTGCGGCCATTTTTATGGAAGAAATGAATGGGAAGTTGTAAGTCCAAAGAGTGTTATCAAATAAGCATTCGGAGATCGGGCCTTTTATTTGCAGTTCGTTTATAACTGTTCAAAATTTAGAAAAGTTCATCGTACCTACTTTGGTTATAAGGTAAATAGTGAATGCACAAAAATGCCAAGTTTAGGCGGCTGAAAACACTGTCAATTTCGATAGAGAAGTTCGCTGGACTGTCGTCCCTAAATTTGAAGACACTAATAGGACCTATACACAAAAGCCTTTCAACGAAGGATCAGATTATTGTTTGTTGATTGCATTTAAAAACGTCACAATCCTACTGATTTCCATTTCCACATTTTTTGACGATACAAAATGTGGAATTTTAATGCCGACTTATCACACAGTTTTCATATTTTATATTCTTTGTTATAAAGGCAATTAAATTGGGATTCATTTATTCAATTCTATTTTGGCCGATTGAAAAGCCAGTCTCATTTCAGTAGCTGTCAAAATGAAGACTGTTTGGCGACTTGACAGCTGCAACGCTAGCGATTGGTTTCTCTTACTTATTTATATGTACTGTCAAATGTTTCATATAAAATGCTTTATGCTTAGCTGCAAGAAAGCGTCAAATCCATCATCGTCGTAATTTTTGTCATTAACTAAATATAAAATCAACCGTCAGCTCGGACAACTTACGATAAACTGCCTAAAATCTGTTAAAGTAAATAAACCACATGAATATTTGCAAATATGTAGTAACCTGACAGTTCATTCAGTTCTGTTCTTTTATTAAACCTCCCGCCATCCCATAGATATTTACAGATTGGAAATTTAAGAGAGAGTTTTAATTTCAAAATTTGTAGGGGGGATCGGGTAGGTGCGAGGGAGCTGACGGTCTATTTAATACTTAGATTTTTATTCCTACTTGCCATCTATTGTGAAATCTTCGAAAATGCAGAACATTTGGTAGTTTTGGCATTTTCGATGCCCTCGATCCTTCTCAGTAATTCCAGCTCACGTTCTTCACGCTCAAGTTTTTCTTAAACAAATATGTAAATTGACAGTTGGCATTCTCTATAAATCTCTGCGCCTTACTGTTTCAATCACTGTACGCTTCTGCCAAACATGTTCTTAACTATTGCGTACGCCCTGAAAAGGGTCTGTTCCCCAACCAAGTTAGGTGGTAAAATTTGGTCAAACTTAAGTCCCTTCCACCCAATTTGTGCGTAAGGATCGGTTTATAATTGAATTGAATTAAATCCACTTGTTCCTAACAGTCTTTAAAAAAAAAAACCCGTTCCAAATATTGTACGTACCTTTATGTACGACATTTTTCTGAAATGCATTCAAAAAAATCCTATTTCAACAACATATACAACATTTTGCTGAGGAATGAAGATATTTTCTATCTGCTCCTGCAAAATATGCAACAGTTTCCACATGATTTCGTTCATAGGTTTACCTTTTTGATGGTCGCAATAAAACAAACGAATTTTAAAATATATTACAAAAGCATTATTTCTCATTGTTCCACCAAAACACCGATTTTTGTTACTATTTTTAAAATATAACGCCAAAATACATTCGTATTAAATGATTATCAATGTTCCCAGTTTTTTACTCTTTTTTATGTCAATATATTAGATATTTAGGGTGACAACCTAATTATGAAACAAAAATGCGTATTGGATAACAGTAGACAGCACTGCCAAGCGAATGAAAAAAAGAAATCTTAGTATTAAATAAACATGTTTTAATTGAACAATGCAGTCGATATTTATTTTTAAACATCAGACAACGAAGACAAAGACCTCAGTAACATTGTGCAACCACCACAATGCTACGAGTCTTAAGGACTACCAGTCATGATTGATTACAATACAGAAGTGAATTTGTTTTTTTTTATAAATCATACAAAAAGAAAAAAGAGAAGGCAAACCTACCGCTCCGGATTCCCAAATCAAAATTCCCAAGAAACTCGGCAGCTACTTAATCTTTAAAACTACAAACCTACCACGGTTGACATCCTTCCCAGAAGATGTATATTCCCATACGAATGTATGCACACAATCATATTGGCAGACAGACAAGTGCATTATCAAACTCTTAATAGGCTGAGCTCATTGACACCGTGCATAAATTTTTATTCACTGCCACTACCTTTTTTATTCAGTTACTGGTACAGAAGTCAAAACTATAACATTTTGCTCCTGCTCGGTAGACTGCTGGTGGTAAAGCCACGGCAGTTATCTCCGCCGTATGCAAGAAGGAAGAGGCAGGTAAAAAAGAACAACAAAAACAATCCAACAAAACAGAAAAAGAAATAAAAAACAAAGAGTCAGAAAAAAAATTCTTTGGCGGTCCAAACCGGCTCCAGAATCACGGACTCTTTTCCATCGAGTACTTTATACTTACCTGGGTGTAGATCGAAGAAAGGCAACCATCTACCTTTACATTTTCTCTTACTACACACTACCTTCTTTTGTTGAGTTTCTGGTTTTCCAAGATTAAAGTAAGCAACTTGAAGAATTTGAAGGTACACACAGCACTACCACTACCAAGTACCAACCGTCAACCTAACAACTGAAACTGAACATGAAAAGAACCAAATGAAAAAAAAAACAGAAGAAATAAATAAAGAAACAACAACAAATTAAAGAACGTTGAAGATGACGATGATGATAATGATAATGCCTCCTCTACCTGTACGAATTGACTATAATATTTTCACTGTTGCTCTACTTCTCAACTCAACTTAGCTCAACCCGACTCCGGTGAGAAAAGTAAATGTGTGCCGAAGAGCTAATGGTTTCCAGGTAGCAGGCAGGTATACGTGCCAATTGGGTTGAATTCAGGGGTCGAGCTAGCGCCTCTGTGAGCAAGCAATTCGTCACCGAATCTTCTTTCTTTTTTTGTATAAAGCTTTTGATTTATAAAAGACAGTTTAAGCAAAACTTCTATATTTCTCTTCCTTGGTTATCATCTAGGTTTCCAAGCACAATAAGCGGAGCTAAGAGCCTAATTTAAGTAAAACTTTGAATGCATCTATGTATCTGAAAATATTTCTGTATTTCTGTATTTGTATTTGTATTCAAAATTCCTAAGTCCTACCCTTAAGGACGACATGTAGATATGCTTTACAAAACCCTCATCGGGTCAGTTCTGCTTTATGGCGTCGATTATTGGACGATAAGCAGGAAAGGAGAGTTAATACTGAACTCCTTCGAAGGAAAAATTCCTCGACGGGTGTTTGGTCCGCGATCTCTATGAGATGTAGTCCAAAAAGCCAAAATACTTCGACTACAGCGACTCGGGCCCACCGAACGAATGGACAATACCCCATCTGAGAGGATTTTCGAATCGAAAACCCCAAGTTCGAGAATCCAATGAAGACTGAACACCGTTTCAAAGACCAAACCAACGCGGACAACTGGAAGCAGATTTAAAGGGATCGCAGATAATGGGAGACTGCAGTGTCTCAGGCAGACAAATTTAGAATTAGGAATGACGGGGACGCCTTTTCGAGAATGAAACTCAATTTAAATCTAATCTAACTTCTCCCGAGATTTGAAGGATGTCCATCGGAAGTTTTAAAGTGAAAAAATACTGCAATGTTACTCTAATTTTTACAAAATCTAGTTGGACAATGCGAGTTTTATGTTCCAAAAGCAATGGCGCGCATTTCAACACACTCTAGCAATTTGACTCTTTAAAATAAATGAACACGTGCGCACAAGGCACTAATTCAATAGCAGCAACAGCAACGGCGGATAATTCCATGTAGAGCCTGAATTCTTTATTTTTCAAACGACTGGTCCCCTATAATTTTATGCCGAATTGAAAAGCCTTTTCAGGACAGTTTTACTCTCGGATATTTGTCAGACGTGCTCACGAGAAGTCTAAAAATATAGATGTAATTTGTTTGTTTTCCGGGGATACCCACCAACCACTGAATTCGCAAAATAAGGTTGGTCCAGTGAACGATGTGGCCAGGATAATGTCTACATACTTGCTGACCAGAAGCGTACACAGGATTTTTTTGCGGGGTCTGAAGCTTAATTTTGTAATAAAATGTTTGCCAAAGCAATCCGTCAAAGAATTTTTCACGGCTCTTTGAGCTGTTGGGCTAGAAGTTTAGGGGGAGAGCGTAAGCCCCTTATCCCACCCTCCCCTGCATACTCCACTGTTGATCCCGGCAGGAAAACATCGGCTGGAGATAGCCCGCATAAGTGAAAGGGTGCCTCAACCAACTTTAAATAGAAAAGTGCCTACAGTTTCGTAGTAAAGGCTCGAATTAAAAACAAAAACATAGCCACCCGTGCACATTCTTTATTACAAAACCTACCTTTCGACCGATTCTAGAGTTCGCTGCTCAACTCTTTTGCTATGACTTTAATGCAAACAGTTGTTGAGGCAATAAAGTCTAGCGAAACGTAACCAAATCGGGTTGGATTTCAAATCCAATACAGTGTCGACAAACCGCACGCAAAGTACGACTTGTACGTATAGCTGCGGACAATGAAGCTGAAGAATTTTGTTTTGTTCGTTATCGCGCACTACGCACACGGTAAGGAAAAGAGAGCTCAGCTCTGAATAGCTACGGGCCACCACAGACAGGTTATACACTATTTCTTTACCTACCTATATAGGTTCGTATCTTGGAATGGAATCGAGAAAAACCGAATAAAAAAACGTACACCAACAGCAACAACAACACGAAGAGAAACAGAAACGATAAACTAAACAAAAACCTAACTTTGAGCTCGGATCGGGTCTCAACCTCAAGCAATAACAGCAGCAGCAAGCGGCAGCGGCACAGGCACACACGTTCACTTTTCAAATATTCTTATTCTCCATCCACCAAGCACCAACTATCTGGTAGCTGAAACTGTCCCACTCTTCCAACAGGACATGCACACTACCCAGTTCGCTCTGGCTTTCGCATCTCATACTAACTTTTGGTAGCAGCAACCAGCAAGACCTAATCTCTCGCCAGTGTATGCCCCCAACAGAGTTTCGAGTTTGCTCTTCGATCAGTCTTAAAGAGTTGATCGTACCTTGCGCACCTGTAGTTTAACTGTTTCAAGCGTCTTGAGAAATACACACCTATACCTATCCCGAGTCCAATGTCCGAGTGTTGGAGTAGTCGCGTCCATGTGTGCGGTATCGAGTTTTAAGTCTGTCTCGTTTCGGCCTGAAATTTCCTCCTGCTCACACGCAATTGGCATACTGGCGTGTGGGAAGAGATTGGGACTACTTGAGGAGCAAATTGGTAGCGCTAGCGTCAGCTCCCATTGAATTCATGTGAGGCACAAATCTCAGATACCTACCGAATGAAATTCCAAAACCTGATCCACTGCACCACTACATAACATCTGGATTACTGTGTGAGGCTCGCAATGGATTTTTGAATTAAGTGTGCGCGATATATGAGAAGTGCGACAATTTAAGTGAATTTTATTAGTAAATTTCAATTCAATGATTAGTTGGTTGTTGAATTATGCAGAGACGTACTTGCGTTCGTACTTGACGGAGGTGTGAAAAGCTACAAGTTATTTGCAATTGCAACACGCGTGTTTCTGTACTAGCCCGCGGGCATTAATCCAGTAGTTTCAGTTGGTGGTATTTAGCTAAAACGTTTAAAACTAAAAGAACTACCCAAGTGTAGTTTAGAGCGCATTGCTGGTTGAAAGCTTGAAAGTCGCGATCGCGACATAAGTTGAGTGGCCTAACGCGAACGCGGAGAAAAGTTGTTAATATATAAATCTGGTGCGCGATCGTTTGCGTGTGTTGGTGACTGCTGCCACTGCCATTGCCACCGAACACAGTGTGATGCCATGTTGGGCTTTTGATCCCAAAATGCTACTATAGTAGGCCGCGGTGCAGACGCAGAGTGTCTCGAATATTTTATACCTACAGTGAATGTGCATGGATTAAATGTGGAATACACTTGGCGAAATGGATTTTGGATTTAGGTCTTAAAACGTTGCTAAGGGTGAGTTGGAAACCATTTCATTTCATATTTGCGTTTACGGTACAGCGAAATCCACTTAGATGTGCAAATAAGTGAGAAAAGAACCTAGGTACACACACTCGGTTGCGCATTGTTTGCGCAGAGACGGTGCGGGTATTTACCAGACACGAACGGGCCCCGTACGAAGATGACGGAGAAAACGCTGAAAAAGGCTTTGTCCAGCCAGAGTCAGAGCTCAGGCTCAGAGCTATTTAGTGCAGCACTGTTTGGTATACACCGCGCCACGTCATGACCACGGACCTACTCGTACAGGAAGACTAGTTCTGCTGCTCCCCTAATGGGTTCCTGATTACGATTATTCAGTGTATTCACCTACCAGAAAAGCACCTCTAACGCAACGGGCGGCAGCCATCATTATTTCACTGTGTGGAAAAATTTTAAGCCTTTCGACCCTCTCTCGCCATCGCCATCAGCATCGATCTCTGTTTACTTTTATTCCTTCTTCTTTGCCACTTCATTTTCTCGTCTTTTTTTTTTTCTTTCTGTCGTTCGTTTTATTGAATTTGGGTCCAGCAGAGGATGCTGGTGCTGTGACTCCATACACCTATATCTGCGGTCGCTGTAGAGTTTATTGTTATTGTTATTTGCTCCATTTGGGGATCGGGCTCTGGCTTATTGATCCACATTTTGTTTTTCCATCTGACGCTGCAAACTATGCGAACGCTTTTGTTTATCTTCAAACTGTCTGTCTGTCCATCAGAATGTGCAAGGTTTGCAACTGCGGTGCGTGCGTTCTTCTCGTATCGCATGCGCAACTTTGACGACAGCAAACGAGTTTTTATTTACTTTGTAGATACCATTGACACATAATTAAAGTTGCTAAGTATTTAATGAAGAAAACAAGGGAGAGTCCTATGCACACGCGCTCCACTGTGCACACTCGTATGCGTGAGGCTTGACCTTAAGCACACCAGCTTTACCCGAGCTTAGAGAAAATGATTAACATAATCTCGCCCGCGGAAGTAGCCAAAAAGTGGATAGAACCTCTGTGGAGTTGAAGTACATTTCAACGATCTGTGTACTTTTTCCACCCAAGCCCTCAAAAGAGATTTGGAACACTTTAGGAATAGGTACGTGCTCGAAATTGTATATCCATCTCTTTCGATCGAACGATGAGAATTTGTGAATAGTTTGGGTATGAAAAAGAACGCGTATGTGTCAAGCTTTACAAAACAGGGGTGCGCTGTCTAGCATTGCGCTAGGAGCTTTTCATCGTGATGGCTAAATACCTTACGGCCCATAACTGAAAACTACAAGTGTGCTCTTAAAGTAGGCAACTCTACAAAGAATGTACCTTAGAAGTCAGTAATTCTGATTTTTTTTGCGAATTCTCAGTCAAATTAAATCCCGAACTATGTCGATTTTCCCTTGGGCATCGACCAATCGTGTGTATAAGTGTATAAGAGGCCCAACGCTTTTTAGGAATGCGATCTTCCCGCTTGCCGTAGTTCAAACACAAAACACTGTAACCATTGTTGAACGGGCGATTTTTTAACTGTATCCTAATGCATGACAAAATCTAGCCTGATGCTGAGTAGCGGCAACAGCAGTAGCCGAAAATCAGCACAAAATTTCGATTCTACGTACTTAAGCTTGAACTTAAAGGTCGCTTAATAGGACCGTAATCGTAGCAATTCTTTTGAATCGTGGTAAACTGCATGCAACCAGCTGCTGTCCCCGCCTTTCTGCACTGCTAAGTATGTAAGTCCGTAGACTATACAGCATCTTCTTTCGAATGTTGCGTTCGACGTTTAAAGAAGGTATTTTTAAGAGAACTACCGAGTCAGAAGTCTACTTTTGGAAACTCTGTTCTTCGATATTGATAGCATCTTTAATTGCAAGTAAGGTGTCGATATTCTTATGAAGATGGTCGTCCATTTGTAAAAATCACAACTTAGACTTGACAGCACACAAGTTGGAAGTGTATTTCGCGAAATTATGCGATCTTTGATCGTTGCCCTCAATAAATTGGTTGTGGAGGTCCCTGAAAAAGTTTAGCTAAATTTGACCGCCCATCCAAGTCCAATCTTCTTCATGAAAGGTCCTTCAAAAATTGGATAGTACTTCCTCCATGAATAGGGCTTCCGAGCCGTGAAGAACCAGAAGAGCAGTACCTTTTAATTTATATCCAGACCTTGCTCTTTGACATTTCTGTTTGAAACTGAAGGGGCCTTACTAATAATAATTTTTTCTAATCTTCACCTTATGTATTTGGTAGGTCAGAATATGCAATTTGGTGTGGAAAATTTCGCCATTGTGAGTCCGAAAAATTTAGCTTGAACACTAAAAATGATTATTGGTATCGCAGAAGGTCTTTTCATATGAGAGCGAATCGCGAACTGCGAACTCTTAGTTTTCTGACTTTCATTCACATGAAAACTTTTTCATTTTTAAAGGTTGAGTTCGAATGAATTTTTCGTTCGTTTGTTTGTGTATCGCAACTTATTACGTGCATCGTGAACAAAGTGTGACAGTTCGCGGCAATAGTTTTCAATTCGCCGAAAAAATTGTTGTAAATCTCGATATTTAAATCAATTAAAACTCAGGTTTTTTTTTTAAATCAAATGATTCATTAAATATAATGCTTTTGTTGTGGAACAAATAACAAATTTCAATTCATAAATGCAGTTACATCGATTTGTTCGCAATGCGTCTATTTGCAATTTGCTCTCATGTGAATAGTCCTTTAAGTTTGGTCTTCCGCGTTGTGTCGAATCTAGAACAAAGGGTCTGAGGGCTTTTTTGTATAAAATAAAATAAAATAAAGTAAATAAAAATAAGTAAAAAAAACAAATTAACTGCATCCGTTTGCACCCAATTGAAAACGAGTTTCGGTTGGTTTTTCATATCAACCGCTTTCCAAGTTATCCATTTTTCTGGGTGTGTCTTTAAAACCACCCATTCCACAGCCGAGTGACTTCTTGAAGGCCCATTCAAAGATATCTTCCCATCTGTGTCGTGGTCTGCCTGCAGGCTTTCGCCATCCGTAACCTATTATTCACTACCTATTGTACTTCGACTGTATTTATCATCGGTTGGAGGTATTCACATTCTTCCACTTGCCCGAGGGATTTTTCCCGCATCCTTAAAGCCCCTACTTAGCGTAGGGGATTACAGGTGCGATTCATCTATTGCAGCGTAATCGGATGAAATATATCTCTGACTGATCATTATCTCGAAAATGGCGTCCCCACACGATTAGCTCAATTCGATCACCTCCAAATTTATCATTTCAACGGAGGCGGAGGAAATAATTAATTTACTTAGGCCATCGAAATGGTTGGATGAAAAGGTACATTTGTATGGAACTCGCCTTACTCAAATTTGAATGCATTTTGAGTGCAATTCTCCATCACTTTCTGTTGTTTGAACTGGATTTTATTGAATTTATAAAACTGACCGTCAAGTGCGTTCATGGCGGCAAGGAAATCTTTTGACAGGCAGAGTTTAAGCATTCAGCGCACTTTGGTACATCCCCACTTAGAAAGCTCTGAGCCATACAGCCTTTGCTATTCTAATATTTGTTGATAATAAAAGTTACATGGAAATAGAGTCATTCATAATTGAATTCAATGTAAATTGAAAAGCAAAACTAGGGTTACGTAAGGCCTTTGCTCTCATCGGACTACAGCGCCAAGCAAAGGAAACAAAAGAAGTTATGCAAACCGTCTACATAATCTGTGAGCAAAAATACAATCCATTCATATTTAAACGAATTTATTGTTTCGCGTCATTAAAACGCCTCTTGTCAGTTTTAGGCTATTGGCCACTTCGAAACAAAAGGCACATTGCACGGTTTTGTGTCTTTATTTTCCAGATTGTCCTACTTTTTAATGCTGGGCTAGGAACTAACCCACGTACTGTAGAAAGTGAGACATTTTTTGGCTTCAAGATATCAGTTGGTGTTTAGAATTCTGGAATAGGTACTGGAGGTACTCGTCTTTAAGTTGTGGGTATAGTTATTTCCAAAATCGGACATTGTGGCAAGGAGCTCCAACTCTATTTTGCTTAAATGTGCACAAATGTTGATTTTATTTCTACATAACAATCAGATTGAGAATTTGTCGCTACAAAGAACAATATATATCTTCATACGTTGTTTCGTTAAGGATCCAATTTGATCGGATCGACAACGTCCCAGGAAGTGAGACTATGTTGCTCCGTCGACAAACTTTTACAAAAAGATCTGAGTTTGCTTTCACCTAACGTCAGTTGGAAGTGGATCGGTTTTTTTGGTGAAGTGCATGTCTTGTTTAGTGACATTTCTGACCGAGTTACCAATATCGCAGCGCACTTTGTTTTTGACAGAAAGTTCTACGGGGGAAAAACCAGAATTCAATATTAAAACAAATACTACCACTACCTACCACAAGCAAACGGGAGAACCTTGATTGTGAAATTTCAGAGCATAGACGTCGTTCTGATTGTACGTACCTAGAATTAAAAATTTAAACGTATTAAAGTCCCAAGCGTGTCAATTATTTGCCGAAACAAAACTCCACCAAAGGCCCCTTCCTATTCAAGCATCATCCCAACAGTTGCAATCACAAGTTCACGACATGTAAAACTGTGAAACTTGGCTTCCACTCTGTTGATAAACAACACTCCCAACTTCCTATCTGCTTACCTGTAAAAACCCAAGCCGGTGTCCCGCAAGGTAAGTCAAAAGCAGGTTTGTTTCGTTTCAAATGTTTGGATATAGAAGCCACTGCATGTTTTTCTTATCTACGGCCATTCGATTATCATAAGCCAATAAAGATACCCGGGTACACTTTTGTCCCAAAAAACTACCACAGTATGCCTCGCTCCCATATGCTTCTACGATAGCTAAATCATCGCGTCTTATCGGCCACCAACAATGCGGTGCGCAATGGAAAAGGGGCAGCAAGGCAGGCAGAGCAGAATGACAAAAAAAAAAAAATATGAGAGCAAACAATCACTCGTCAACATATATAATTAACTTTTCAGTGCGCGGTTGTCGTACAAAATTTTGAAAGTTTCCCCCAAAAAAAAAATAAAAAATAAAAATATTGATAAGATTACGGGACAAACTATTTATCTAATTGGTATGTGTACTCTTTTTTCCAGATAGAGGCTTCTGGTTACAGTGACATAGCGTAGGAGACGCAACAGCTTTCGAGTGTTTAGAACGTGAAATGAAAAAGGGATCATGCCGACAGAGAAGTCAGTAATTGACCATGGGAGTGTGCCGTTGGTGCGTTCGTCGCGAATGGAGCAGTTCCTGCAGTCGCCAACAAGTTCGAACTCCAGTTCAGATGTGCAGCGCAGTTCGTCGGGGGGTCGCGGCTCTTCGGTCCTTACGCCGGGTTCCTCGTATGAGTCGCAACTCGCCTACCAACACCATTTGGCCGCAGCGGCTGGGATAATCAATTCGTCTGGCCCCCAGTCGAGTCACCATCGGGAGATATCCGCGTTTGTGCCAGTGCTGCCATCGCGAAATCTCCGCGGTCCCGGTGCTCTCTATTCAGGAATAATGGACGGACCCGAGGGCCTGGGCAAGGACGTGATTGGCCAGGGGAAACGTGGATCCAGCTATGAGATAATCGCAATGATGGCTGACAAACGCAAGGAACTGGCGCTAAGGGAGGCCGCAGCAGCTGCAATGCTTCTGCCGCGTCCCGGTCAGGGGCCAGGTGGCCCCTCACAAGTGATGTACTCACCGGCGGCGTACCTTGGAGGACCTGGACCATCGCCCACGTCAGCCGGCTCGTTCGCCTTCCCACCCTCGGCCGGCGCAAGTGGTCTCTTCCCACCGGGAGTACCACCCAGCATGCATGCCGGTCTGGACCGCAGACTTCTGCGCGCACCTGGACGTGCGTCGCGACCCAAGAAACAGTTCATATGCAAATTCTGCAACCGTCAATTCACCAAGTCATACAACTTGCTCATCCACGAGCGCACCCACACTGACGAGCGACCGTACTCCTGTGATATTTGCGGAAAGGCCTTCCGCCGTCAGGACCATCTGAGAGATCATAGGTAAGTTGTGTGCTGTTTGTTGTATATTGTGCCAAGCCAAGTTTGCATGGCGAATTTTATTACTCAACTACCAACTTCAGCCAGCCAGAGATAAATTCATAATTAATGATGCGTTGCGTTCGTCTTATCGACCGGAATGCGCGCGTAGACACTGACTCGTTTAGGAGGAGGGTTTTATGACTGCCTCAGCAGTAAAATACTGAATCTACCTCTAAACACTCTTAAGGGGCAACATTCAAATTAATGAGAACGAAAAGCGCGTTCTGCGGCTTACGATAGAAGCACGAATGCCCATTGAGGAAAACCTGTTCTAGTTCATCTCGCCAAACGCCATTCGGCCATTCTGGTGATTGAATGTTCACGTGTGTGGAGTGTAAGCGATTCAGGGCAAGTGCCTTGTTTCGTGAACTGTAGTAGTCGTTCGTTGTATGCCATCCGTGTATGGAAATGAACATGTCGATTGGTTAATTTATTCCATCAGCTCATAGGTTAGGGACAGAGTGACAGAGTGCGTCACTCGCGCAGTTCGAGAAACCTGTGTATTGATTCGCGAATGCCTCCAAGTGAGTGTAGGGTATAGGCAAACCAAACAAGTTACCTGGATATAGATGTTACAGTGAATTTGAGTAACAAAAAGTTCTTTGAATATAATTTCCTAAAGAGGGTGTAGATTGTAGACTTAGGTTATAGAATTTTTCTTGTCAATAAAATTTCAAGGCGAAATTTAGCAATTGAAGAAAATTCTGACTTGTGTAGAGTGCCTAAGTGAACCGTTCTTGGTCTTCCGCCACCAACTCTAAGTCATCGAGGCCAATCTACGAGTAGGCAAGTAATTTAATTTAGGACCCTCCGATCATAGGGTTTAAGGAACGCCTCTGCATAGATACCCAGACTTATTTATTGTTGCTAATGCTCAGCATCCGATTGTATAATTTTGTTGCGTAATTGTTTGCTTTTTACTCGTAAGTGACAAATGAGGAAAAAGAACAAAACTGTCGTGTTGGGGGTTTTTGATCGCAAATCTGCCCAAAAACGATTCAAAATTTATATTCACCTGACGTCTTGGTGTACACTTTTAAACTTTCTAATGAACGCCGTGATGGATGTCGCGCAATGTCGCGCACAGATTCATTTACCCGAAACGAATCAAAGGCGAGCCGCCTCGTCGCCGAATAATGTCATTAGCATTTCGAATGAAAAATACGAACGAAGACGAGTAAACAGTTCCACCAAATTCAATTATGACCTTTGTATGCTTTGTTGTTTGTCCGTTTTTTTGCTATTTGCCAAAGCATACAGCGGAGCGTTTGCGCAAAGTTGGTAGCTGAAGAAGAATGAAAACCAAATAAATTTTTGTTGTAATTTTAATTTGCTTCTAGGTACATTCACTCGAAGGAGAAACCCTTCAAGTGCACAGAATGTGGCAAAGGTTTCTGCCAATCACGAACGCTGGCAGTTCACAAGATCCTGCATATGGAGGAATCGCCGCACAAGTGCCCAGTCTGCAGCCGGAGCTTCAATCAGCGTTCAAACCTGAAGACTCATCTTCTGACGCATACCGATCACAAGCCGTACGAGTGTTCGTCCTGCGGTAAGGTGTTCCGTCGAAATTGTGATCTGAGGAGGCATGCGTTGACGCACGCCGTCGGGGATGTTCCGACTGAGGTCTTGGATGTCGGAGAAGAAGACGGTCAAAATGGCAGTGATGACGAGGACGATTCACTGTTGGAGGTAGACTCGCCAAGGCAGTCTCCGATCCAGAGGCATAGATCGCCATCGCCCGACAACGTTGTGTCAGAAGTGGAAGAGAACAACTCGAATTCCGGAGAGAAGGCGGTAAGCAATGTACAGCTTCAAAGCGCCGAGAGTGGGATCAAGCTCGACAGTTGCGAACTGGATGAACACGAAGATGACGAGCCGGATGACGATGACGATGAACTGAACGAAGAAGAGGAGCGTTTTCTGCAGCAGCTGAATGCCGAAAAGCGAAAAGAACGCGAAGAGGCAGTTACTCATTGCCACCACGAAGGTGGCGAGACTTATACGATGCGTCCCAATTTCTCCGACAAGGACAGAGACTACAACGACTTTCTATGCAGCGGACAACTGCCGCCGCATTACGGAGCAACCCTAAACCCACATCCACATCTCCCGGCCAGACCTCCACTCATATCGGGCCTGGCACAGTCCATCCACTCGCCGTCTTCGCACAAGCCGCCGGAGCCTTACATTCCCATGCTACACGTTCGCCGGGATCTGCATCACCAGAAGAACTCTTCCACCCCGCCGATGAACTCGGATGCACTAAACGCCCACTCCGCACTGGACTCCATGCCGAGCTTCCTCGGCTCCATTCCCATTCGCAAGAGGCCGATCGGCCTGGATGGCGAACCGCATTTAGTAGCGCATAGGTCGCCACAATTCAGCAGCCACGGCCACAGCCAGATGGCCATCAACATGACTCGACAGCACCACTCTCATCTGAAAAGCAAGGACGACTTGCCCTTACACGACATGGCTCCTCCATTGAGCACAAAGCCGACAAGAGAACACATCCAACCCATCATACACCCCGCAACGATCACTTCACAGATCCTGATCGAGCCAGGTCCACCTCCTGACATCGGTTTGCACGTCAACCCAGCGCCCAGTGTCCATTCGAACCCAGCACCAGCACCACCACCACCACAGGTACAACCTACCCAACAGGCCGCAAGGGCCAACAATCAGCCTCCTCCTCCAAGACGAACCGGCTTCAGCATAGAGGACATCATGCGACGCTGATGCTGCCTCCTATACCGGCGAGCAAATCACCTTAAGACCGGCAGCTAGCCACCTAGATAAGAATGAAAACCTATTAGATATGTGATTCAAAATTTATCTGTATACAACAACGTTTAGCGTAAGCCGAGCCGCAGTTGCCTTTTACGACCGCAGCTCCCATGTTTGGGTTCGCCTTGCAAGTGCGCATTCGTATAGAGCCGAAAGGAGCCCCCTTATTAGAGTTAAGCTTTCGTTTAGTTTTAAGTCGTTGTTAAGGCTTGCCAAACACTAAGTGTTTACTTTACATTTTGTATTATCTTCCTAGCAAAGGGTCGCCTTTGTCCAAGTAGTGATGTAGCTGCACACCTTCGGTGAAATAAGTTGTGAACGCGCAATGTACGATTAGGTTTGCATACATAAATATTCTAAGTATAGATATACATAGTATAAGCTAAGGGATCAGATGGAGTTTCGAAAGTATTTTATTTGCCTCTGTAAACTTTTAAAGTTTTTCCATCATATTATTAATAAAAATAAAGTCTAAAGTAAAAGGAATGGTGTTGTTGTTGTTGTAAGTCGGACTAAATAGTAAAATGGATTTGCGAGGCTGATCTTGGACACAGATCCTCCAATTAGTGCGATCTGATCGAGCTCTGGCAGCACCTAATTTGTCTTATTCGAGGATAATCGATGGAGGATGATCGATTGAGATAATAGGTGCTGCCAGAGCTCGATTGTATCGACTGAACTCGGTTGTATCAATGTACGTGCTGACACCCCTGTTTTAGGCGACTCATCGGACTATTAGGCACTTGAATCGAGAATCGAACTTTTATCACTCGCCTTGAAATTGTGTGGAATGAAAGGATCTTACACTTGGGTCAGAAAATGGATTAACTTCATTTACAACTCATCTATATGGGATACTGGATTTGTTTATCACAGAGGCAGAAATTGTTTTAACAAATAACGGACTTCTGCTGGAAATCGAGCATCGTAGATATGGGGAACTTTTGGTCAGTATGGAAGATACAATAGAGACGTTCAAGAATCGAGTTTAGTAGAAAGTCTGACAGCTGGCTGACCTCATAGGTTCGTTCCTTTATTTTTGTAGTAAGAATGGATAAGACTGTCAAAATAGAAGTGGTGGGGATAAATTTATCTTTCAGAGAGAGATACGAAAAAGTTGGGGAACGCTTTTGTAGTAATCTGTGAAAAATAACAGAAACATAAAACATGTTAAAATGCCGGACAAACTCGAAGAATTTGCTAATTTATTAACAATGTTAGTTGATTCGTCTAGCGATGAAATTGATTTGGAATTAATCGAACTTCTTTTTGATGAGCCCAAGTAGGAAAGGGGAAGAATTTATACTACTTGAACTACCAGCATTCGAGAAGAGTAAGAAGCGACCCTGCATTCAAAATTAAGTGGAGGAGATTGTCCCTTTTAACAGCGAGAAAGAAATTCGTAGCTAATTTCGAAAAGAATATTGATACAACTTTATTTATCCGCCGGAGGAAGACAATTTAAACGCAGGAAATGAAAATATAAATGTTTGTGCGACGTGTGCCCTGCTTGCATTTTGGCAAGCACAAGATTCGAATTCAGTTTACTAATTTTTAACAATAAACCGGAAAAGTGGTGGATGTGTCAAAAACTGACAGACTTTAAGGCAACATTTTGCATTCGATATAGTGGCCGAATTATCAGGGTTGAGCAGGGTTTTTGACAAGCGTGAGAAATAGCTGACACTTCTCAGTGCGCACTAGTGCTGTCTACTTCAAATTCACTCGTAGAGGAAAACAAATTTCAAATCATCTGTCAATAGTAAGGTGACTGCAGGGCCATCTTTTCCCATTCTTACACCAAGAAAATTGTTCAGTTAAAATTCGTGAGATTCTCAGTCTAGGGGGTTACGTCTTTTTCTCTCGATGACGCTCTCATTTACGAATTTTTCGAGTTAAGAAACGGCATGGAGTAAAAATTCGTAGGACTTAAAAGAAAAGAAACGGACCTCATGTGGCTTAGCTTTGATTAAAATAGATCTGACACATAAACAGTTTTTTCAGTTGCGGTTTATGGAGGAGTAGCCGACGAATCTCGAAGAATATTAAGAATTTCGTGACTGAGTACTAAGTTTACAGTTCGTATATGTGGCTGACGTAGAAAGAGTGACGTTACCGACCAATATAGTTTTTGCGTTCAGCGTACATGTAGTCCAGATCAATTTCGTTGACTTAGGAAAAGAAGATATTCAAAGTGATGTGGCCTTGCAAAATGTTTATTTTTTAAAAGTCGTATCAAAATGCATCACAAGGTGTCGCCAACAACCAAAACCGATTTTTTACCTCGCTCTACCAACCTCTCATTTAGGCCTTATTCACTAGTCTTTTAGCCAATTTTAATTTAAATCTCATTGACGTTTGTTAATAAAGTTAACAACGAGGACAACTGTTCTTGGAATACGGCTCAGGTTAATTTTGTCAAAATCCATTGTTGCCAAATTTTTAAAGCGAATAATTTTAGTTGGTGCTAGTCCATATTTGAGCAAACAATTTGACAGTAAGGCTGATTGGGATTCTTCCCAAAATATTAAACATTGCAGGCTTTAACGGATGTGGAGCAGTTTTCCAACATACAATTCGTACTATTTAGATTCTAAGTGGCTTCTAAGTGGCTTAAAAGATTCATATAATGGGAGCTTTTTTGGCATGCAGCCCTACGCATAAGACCCATCTTTTTGCAACCATTTGCCAGTGCGGTTTTTATCATTGGCGCTAATGAAAAGGACCTACATTTGAGAGCGGAATCGATAAACGGCTGAATTCAGCGGCATTAGCATTTAAAATAAAGTCCATTATAATTTTGATTCTAGTCAGGAAATACTGACTGCCGAAGCTGAACCCGCCGGTGTATTATCTCATCTCGCCTTGTCTAACATTCAATCCAAACTGAATAGCAATATTTTGAAGAAAAGAACACAACACAATTTACCATTTACACGGACAGAATTTTCTATTTAAAAGGCAAAAAAGTGGAAGCCGAACTTTGAAAACCTGCCATTTGTCTCCTCTGTCTGCCGGTTGCATTGTTCTCACCCAACCCAGTTACCCTTTCATTGCCTACACGAGCGGAACAAAAATGTAGCTCCTGCTTCACCTTCGCTAATTAACTTAAAATTCACAAATGTTTATTTAAACACCGCACCGCACAGGAGTAGTAGGTGCGCTTAACATTGGGCCGTGTTTATAAACCGAATCACGTAAGATGAGTGGCTTTTTGATTCCGTCATTTTTTGTATTTCCTCGAACTGGGCATGGTTGGCGGTCGGGTATTGCGGTTAAGACGGTTACCATCCGCAAATAGGTTAACCTGAAGGAAGCACACGTACTTGCCGCCATCAGGTACGTGGAAATTGCACACAAAAAAATAATCAATTTCACTAAGTGAGATGAATACTTTCCGCTTTTGATTTTGTCATCCATCGGTAGGTAACAATTAAAACACAGTCATGCGATATGAATAATTGCATTTGTGGCACACACGTACCTGTATATGAACATTATTAATAAAGAAAATGATATCTCGGTCTTTGTATTGGATACACGTTGCGGCTGTACAGAGAGCAAAGACTCATCAAAGCACACCTCATAGTAGTTAAGGTAGTTGCGGCTTTTAAAAGTCTTATCAGCGGCGTCAAGTTCAAAAATACACAGAGTTGTTCTTAGTTAGTTTTTAATTGAAAATGGGACAATGTTGATGGGATTTCACAAGCCATATTTGTACTTGTTAGCCTGGAATATCTGTTGGCACCGCACACTGCTAATTCGCATATTTTAAAATGTGAAAGAAGGGCTAGCCATTTATCTCTGATCTGCCAGTAAAGGCCTCTTCTTATGCAGTAAAATTGTATTCCAAGTTTGCACCAAGGGTAGGTTGTCCTTGGCAGAGTTGTCAAAGAGCTACCCTTTTGTAAGTCCCGAATCTATGATAGTGTTCAGTCCGCCTAGTCACACGTTAAAACGTGTAGCTGGATGGACCTTACTGATTATTATTTTAAGCCGTCGCGTTGTCCCCTAAAATTTCAAATTAAGAGCACTCGTACCTAGCTTCCGGCCAAACTTTGGCCTTCTCTTATAAAATAATAGTTACAAATCGATACAGTACAGATTTCAATTCGTGGAGATTAAAGAATCGACAAATAAAAAGAAATTGCCACAAAAATAAGACCTTCCGGTAAAAAACTATACCCTGATAAAAAAAAGTTTGTGTTCCTTTTGTAGCTCCACAGTCCACGTATTTCAAAAATTGTGTTTCTTTTTTTTGTTCAAAGCATCATCGGAGCGCATTAGTGGGACAGCAATTTCGTATTCAACTGCTGGATTATTCGCTTTTTTAATGCATCAAGATTCAAGAACGAAGTCAGTTTATCAATGAGAAACGTTAACTAGTTTTCAATTTTTGGTACAATAAATGCAAACCAAATCAACCCTCAATAGTATCAGAGAGTTTCACCATTTAGAATCATTTCAAGTGCTTTAATTTCTGTTTCAATGCACTGCACTGAAATCAGTTAGCTACGAAACTAAATTTTCCATTTTCAGTTGTTTTGTTCTGAAAACAATTTTGATATTTATAATGACAATTTGTTAAATTTCACATATTTCCTCATTTCCCCCTAAAACTCAGAGTTGGAGTACAAATCTGCAATAAAAAAACAATATTTAACTGCAACAAATCACATGGAAACAATAAATTAAACAAAAAACTTCTTCTAAATACTAGTGCGCTGAATGCAGCCGTTCAATTTCATATTGAAATACAACAACTCTATTGGCAAATTTTCGTAGCGTTTTATATCCAATTTAGACACAAACCATAATGCAAAGTAACTTTTCCACAAACCACATTTTTGGTTCCACATCGGCCGCTACATTGATGAAAAGCGCTAACAACAAATGGTTGCGATCTGTGATATCCCCTTCGACTTTTTCTTCTTAACTCGTCGTGCACCACCTATTGGGACATTTTTTAAGTATTATATTTAAATTAGGTGTTTATATACATATTGCAATGGTTGGTGTATTTGAAAATTAAATGTAAGCAAAATACTACACTGTTGTCCCGCAGCGCTACTAACCATTAAAAAGAAAATATTTACGAAGTGTGTTCATAAGGTATAATTTCTTTGGTTCAAATAATTCATTTCCTTTTATCTAAAAATGGAATCAAGTGGCAACGCTATTTAGTTGTGTTGAATGACACTAACTTGCATTGTAGGATATTGACATACAGTTTCGAAGGAAATCACTATGCAGCTGAAGTGAATATTTAATCGGACTTACTAAGTGATACCATCATTTAGCTCTATTTTCTTTATAAATTTTTCTACTTGGACACTTAGTATACGACAATCCAAATTCGAAACGAAAACATGGCACAGTGGGACAACAGAATATCTGGAAAAGATCATTTATAGGACTTATATTTTTTATTAAAAATTGTTGTCTACACGAAGTCCGAATCGAAGGAAATGAAGCCAATTGCCTTTTACTTCATTGGCGTCGAACAGAATAGGCAGAAAAATATTCATGAATATGTTGCCAGTTATTGTTTCAGTAGTTACGTTGCTTCAGACACAATTAAAGATAGAAAAGTGAAACCAGAGCTCAAAGATTCGTGAATTTTGCGATTAAAATGAAATACAAGTGAAGACTTTTATTTAGCCAACCAACAATAAAGGCTGAACTAAGCGTGATAACATCGAAAGAATTCATAAACTCGGAAATTAATTGAAAGAAGAAAACGCGACTCCATTTTTAATCACCTCGAAAAATTAAAAATTAAGCCCCGTATTAATTGAAGCTATCAACAGGTTACTCGGCAGTTACGTCAGTTTTAGGATGCTAACTGCCCTCTTCTAGCTAGGTTACCAACTTGTGCACATTTGTTTATTAATACAGGGGAGAGTATTTGTCTATAAGCAAGTCTATCTCATCAAATTTCAATAAACCTTTCTTCCTTTCCTCAAGAATTTGCCTTGAATGCTCCATTTTTCAAGTCCACAATCCAGTTCCCAACTTTGTAGAAGAAATTGTAGCTCTGCAGTCATCGGTTCAATTTAAAATTACTCAGGTTTTTGCTTAAAAAAATCTAACGTAAAATTAGTTAGGTTACCTTTGAGGGACATCGTTTCTGCTAAGTATCAGCTCCTCAAATGCCGCTCTCCTCGGTTGGTAAAGCAGAATAGTCCTTGCTGTACCGCACTTAGGTACCTTCTTCTGTGTGTTGACCAATTGTGTGATGCCAATGACTATGGTTATAAGGGTTTACTTAATTTCAGTTTCCAGATTCGATATCTCGCTTTCGCGGTTCTTAAAAATAGAGCTTCCACTCCACTCAAAACTTAATACACCACCAGAATTTATTTGCTTCAAACAGAATAGGCAGAAAAATATTGGCTACTTTTCGCTTATAAAAATTTGTCTTCAAATTTATCGTTTGATCTTCCCATACCAAACGACGACGTGAGGAGATATCTAGTATTTCGCTCAACCAAACAATGTGCATCGTACCCATTCATCTTCTTTGTGCAATATTTTTTTTAATACAAAGCCACTTGATTGTTGCCGGCCGCCCAAGTGATGCAACACTCCACATTCACATCTGACAGGATTACCGATCCTCAATCGATAAAAACAGATCCGCTCGTTATCCCATTGTTGGGAGCGTTTATTTTTTTAATACGACATAAGTATCAAAAGAATCACTTCAGTGCGGATAATAGTCGCATTCATACCCAGCACCAGCACCAGCACCAGCACACGACATTTGTGTTTATATTTTTTCACAAGCACAAACACTTGGCGACAATAATAATAATTGCTGGTTGCTTGGGTTTAGGTTTGGGTTTTGGGTTCTCCAATTGCGTACACACATCCCGGCCACAAGGAAGAAAGTCAACTGTCATTTCGCACCTTTCAATGGGACCTACTGTGTAGATGTCGTCCTGTGATTGTGCAAACCTCAATGGGCGACATTCGATCTATGAATTCCTTGAAAAGTTGCATTTTTTGTTTTTTGTTTTGTGTCCGTTTCTCGGATATTTGGAAATACTCGGTAAGGATATGCAGCACCCAACAGGAATCTAATCTCCGAAGAAATTTAAACCCTGACAGCCAGCCTTGTTGTGGTCTTCATGTACCTAAACAAAGGACCCAAAAAAGGAACGCACATAAAAAATCTTGTCCTCAATGTTTTGGGCAATTTCAGGACAATTAGGAACAAACACCATCCAATGGGCATGTAATAGAGAGCATTTTGCAGCAGAGGCAAATCGAGAGACCATGCGTGTGGTCCTTTGCATGGTCATACATTTGTCCACAAAGGACTAGTCCTGTGTTTAATGAGGCGTAGAGAATACTGAGCACTGAGAAGTGATAGAGAAATGGGTATCCTTGTTGATGTGGCTGATTGCCTTGTAACTGCTATTAGCACAGCGAGAAAGGATGGGTCCTTCTTTTCAGATATCAATGAATAGATTTCGTAAACAGTTCAATTTCTGGTGCCGCATGTAATGTTGCTGTCGAGCTGAAGGAACGATTACGAGTGGATATACGAGTATAATGCTGCGTGACATTTCATTTTGGCCTAGTGAGCCTTGGGAACCTAATAGCCGGAAAATCCACATAACCATTACACTGATAAGGCGGTTTCGAGGAGCATCAGTAAGGGAGGTTGCCACACCTTAGCCGGGGCTCGTTTCAATGTGCAACCAATTCGACGCAGATTGGACATCTGAGTGTGAGTAGTCCGAGAAAGTGTTCATAGGGTGTAGGAGTAGGACAAATTTGTGACAAGAGCTGAGACTTTACTGCAAGTCTTTGGGATTTGAAGACATTCGCAGTACGAATACAGTCTGAACAATTGACAAATCACGCGAAGTTTGTAGCAGACTTGACCTTGCATCTGCAGCCGACTTTCGCTCTGGGATAAGCTCACTATTCGCCTCAGGCTCATAGTGTGTCAGAGACATGTGAAGTACACTTGCTCACGAGCATTGTTAAACTTGTAAAGGTGTAAGACACTATCTGCGAGATCGAGACTGAGTCGTGTTACCCTCTTGAAAATACCATGTTTACGTGTTTGTTCACTTGTGGACATACCATTTCTGATAAACGATTTCTGCACTGACTCACCGGCCGATATTTGTGCTGTAGTTTTGCTTCTCGATAACAACTGCACATGTTTTAATTAATAAACTCTAAGGCTGGAGCGGTCAAATGACAGCAATTGAAAAGAGCAAAGACTAGCATGTCTGACATGCTATTGTGTTGGTTTCGAGTAAGGAGCTCATATATCTTATCTATTTGTGTAATCGCCAGTTGCTGCTTCCTAAGAAAATATTCTCCATTTGTTTGAAGTTCGCTTTAGGGTTCTAAAGGGGTAGCTCTATGCACCCACTTACTATCTATATACTTGGGTTGGTCGCAGTCCAAGACGATTTCGATCTTCGTTCAAGTGGAGCCGTGATTTGCCCTGAAAATATAGTTACAGCCTGACAAGTTATTTTGTTTGGATAATCTTCCATCGGACTCATTTCGGTCTTCTGAATTGCAAGTGCGCAGCTGACAGATCGACGTTTTCTCACGAATTTACGGGGGCTACAGCGAGAGCTTTACCTCCCTAAACGACATCAGCAGAGCTCAAGCGAAGAGTCGTTCTTGGCAATTGCTGTTTCTTCTAAGCCCTTTTCCAAATAGCCAGGGAATCGTTGCAATCACACCGTTTGTGCTCAATGACAACGCAGCAGATGAAGACCTCGCCTTAAAGGATGCACTCACAACAGGAAATCTCTCTAAACCAATTTGGGGTGTGTATTGTAAGGCAACTAGCTAAGGACCCAGACCCAGCAAGCTGTATGGAGTTGAGGCCGAGTTGTAAAGAAGCAACGGCAGTCAGCTGTACTTTCTGAGTAGGTATCTAAAAATCGAATTTTGTTCATTTTATTGCATTTTCAAAAAGAAACTTGTACGAGTATTTGGCCCACCCTGTACTATTACTTTCGCAACTATCGGCACTTTGGACAACATTTGCTTAGACCGAACTGGATGTTCGTAACTAAAGCACTGGCTTGCTATAGGTACTTCTGCATGTAGTTCAAAAATGTACCCACTGACCTACATCCAAAAAGTTTCAGACTCTTCCGCTAAAAAATTTAAGTTAGGGTTCTTAAAAACCTGAGATGCATACCGTTTTGTTTTTTGTTACTACAACTCATTTGACCGGATTCTGGAAGTTTTTGGACAATAAGGGCTTAGACGTAACCTGCGACATTATTTTCTATTCTTGGGGATTTTTTTGGAGAAGGGGTTCTTATAGAGCGCGCTGTCTGGTCGTAGCTTGCGTTAATAGTGGATGAGAGTTTCTTTTTCCGGCTGCGGCATTACAAATGCGAACTTGTGCATTTGTATGTCTGACTGGCCCTAATATGACAGTAGCCTGTGTTATTTCTGTCTTACCTCTTCAGCATTTGTGTTGAATGTGGGTTGTTTAAAAGCCTTCTCCACCTGAGGTTGGCCTTCGCTAGAAATTCGGGACTGCACGGAATGTGTACTGCTTCAAGTGGACAGTGGAGGGCTAAGTTTTGCAATTGAATTTTTCTTTCCACAAACATTTCTATGTCCTGTAACCCAACTCAGAGTAACATTGAACTGATCCAACTATTAAAGCTCTTTGGGCATTCAAACAGTCATTTTGAGGTTACATTGACTAAGGCGATGGTCGTCTTGATGGCATTGAGTCAGTGTCTACCTTTTGCCTCAAGATTGTATTTGTTGGTTGTCTTTTTTGACAGCAGTGAATAGTACTCGGACATGTTGGAACTCAGGAAATACATAGTCCGTTTTCGAACCGCGCCATTGTTCACTATAGCCAGGTTTTATGCGACCTTAGCTATGTTGAAGGCTAGTAGCACTTATCTTCAGGACCTGCATTTGGCCAGTTAATCTGCTGCAGCGTTGCCTGCCTTTCCAACGCGTTGAAGAACCCTGAAAACTTATAAAACATGATAGTCTATCCCTCGCAATGACGAAATGAACCGACTTACGCTTTTATTTAGCACTCACCACCAGTTTAAGTTTGTAGCAGTGAGCTTACATGAATAGGTATTTAAAAACGCTTCGTGCCAAAGACCCTCGCTTTAAGACGAGAGAACTCAATGTGCACCACCGACCGGCGCAAATTAACTGAAAACTCTCATATATGGTACAAGGTATGCGCCCCAGTTTTATTGGATAGGAACGAAATTTGTTTACCAACAGTCGTTCTGTTTAATCTCCCAAGTCAAATCAGTGCTCGTTCCCGAACATATACCATGCGTAGGTAAGTACGAATTCCAAGAACCCTTTGAAGCGGGTAACCTCGTTATGTTCCTCGTCCATTGCAACAGCACAGCACACGATGTTCAGCATCAGTACAGCAGTCAGCATCCCTCCTCCACGGGGCCATGCTCTCCGAAGAGTAAATGAAAAGTTGATGGGATTTTTGTTTTCGTTTCTGTGCGCTTTCCACCCGTTGGCAATAGAGGGATGACAGCCCTGTTTGGCTGTTCCCATTTCCATTTGCATACTAATTCCAAGTTGACTTTTATTTCCTCCTTGTTTTCGTGCCCCCCTGTGACACTGAACACTGAACGCAGGTCTGAATAATGTTGAGTTGATTCTTTGAAGTCTCCCAAATTCAATTTGCAGCTTTTTTCGTTACTTCCAGCTATGGAACGCTGTCGGAGCATATTGCTGAAGATTTTCAATTACAGATTGCCAGATTGAAGCGTAATTGACTTGTGTACCGATTTGAATCTGTGAAACAAATGCAGCATGTCGCATCAATTTCACGGCACGTCACCATAATTGCTGCAAATTTTCCACATCATTATTTAGCCATATTGGGTAACCTTAGAAACTGTCCGCTCTCCGGGGAGACATAACCTCGAAACCCAAACCGAGCATAGTTATGATTATCTGCGTTGACAGAGATCCTCCGCCTGTGAGGATTTCGCGAGGGTACTGACGATTTTGGCGAGATCCCCCAAGACGTGCGATCATTTCCGAGACCTTTGTGCTCAGTGCGTCTCCCACTGGGTGCGTTAATGTGCACGTTCGGCAACAATCCACTACCTGCAGGGCGTTCCGAAAAGCCATAATGCTTGCCGGCAGGAAGTTCGTCGCGCTGCGACAGCGCACAATCGGTGTTTACACGGAAATATCGCATCGACATTGACGATCGACCGTGGAGGTCCTTGACTGTGTGCAAGAGGGCATGGTGCGAGCTACCATCCTGTGCCATTAATGACGGAAATTTAAAAATACAGAAGGTACAATAATTGAAGGACCATAATGCTATAAAGTCATTCCTTTTGACGTTTTGTTCCTCGATTGGGTTGTGAGGATTTTTCCACAGCGTTTTTCGAATGTCCTTTTTTACGATTCCAAGACTGCTGTTTTTATGGCTCGACATCTCGAACGCTGAAAGTCACATCTCGGTGCAGTGTTTAGTGTATTTGATAAATTTTATGATAATTAGGGGCCATAATTTCTAGGCACAACAATGCGGCCGGTTCTGTGTTTGATTCCGGTGCGAGTGCTCGTTTTCGTTTATGATTATCTACGGTCGCGTGGAGGGAGCGTTCTCGAGAAGGGCGTGTGCACCAGCACCGTCCTGGGATGTTTGCTTTTCGGATGAGGCCTCCGCGCATTCCGACGAAGTGTTGCGACTTGCAACAATTGCAATTTGTTTATTTTTCCGCCTGCCAAGGCCACAGGGATGTGACGTGTGCATACATACTACAACCGATATAGTTGGCGTACATTGTCACGGCAGTTGGATATGACTGCTAATCAGTTATGAGTGGGCCTGTAGGCCCCTTAAGTCGCTGCGCCAGAAGTGGCCACTTGCTACTTGATGTCTTATCTGCGCTCATGACTTCTGTAGTTTACAAATCACTCGACAGTGGCGACGAACAAGACCCTCTCGAGGGTGTTTAATTAAATTGTCGAGTGTGCCAGCTCTAATTAGCTTAAAGTCGTCGGTCGGTGCAGGAATGCGTTCCGGTGACGACTTGCACGTTCAAAGCCATAATCCGCAAAACAGATGCCAAGCCAATGGCGGACACGTGAACCAATTTCTTGTGCAAACGAGATGACTCTGTTTGCCTGTACACGGACGTGCAAAGTGAATGCCGCCCCAGGAAGTCGCCACTGCCATGCCACAGATACAAGTTACATGGAGCGACGCTCTGAATTGATGGTCCTTTCGGATAAACAGAACGGCTACAAAACAGCTGTAGGACGATAATTAACGCAGATTAAATGCAAACATCGTAACGCCCGGCCGTTTATTATGCAATAAGCCGAAATGTTGCTGTGATCACGAAACTCGCATTTGCTGCCCATTGTGTGCGCGCCCTACATACAATCGGGTGGACCATCGACAGGACACTACTTCAAAATCAATAACATTTCGATTTATACGAGCACGACCTTAATGAAGGACTGGCGAGGGTTTATAGAGGCGCATCGTGTTAAATCTTTTCTTTTTAATTAAGAACTTGTGCGTCCAATGAATGGGTAAGGAATCACGCGCAGACAAATGACGCCCCACTCTTTGCCAAACTGTTTGTTCTGCTTGAAATGGCATATGGTGTTTGAATTAGGACATGCTCCGAATGTACCTTTCGCCATTCCACTTGCAAATAGTCATTGGTTGTTGGTTCAAATTCGGACACATGTTGTCAAACAGTGTGAATGGCAAATTGTCTCGGCAATAAATTAGAAACGCGGATCGGTGTTTGTTCAAATGACTGCAGTTGACAATAGGAAAGGTTTTGTTTGTGTCATTTTGTTGGACAACGTCTGACAGTGTATTGAAAAATTTTAAAATTTTATTTGTGAATTTATACATAGCCAGATGACCCGACCCTACCTAGCTAGAAGATCGGTTCCGTCAAGCTTGCGGCTTTCATTGGTTAACCAAATTTTACCAAATGACGGAATTTGTAACAAAATTGGCGCCGGGATATAAGTCCACGAGACATAAGTTCATAATGGACTTTAGTCCCACTTAGGTGGGACTTTTGTCCCTGTGCCCAGGAAGTTAGGTTAGGGTAGATTAAAGTGGGTGACAGTTAAGTCAGTTATAGGTCCATTCTCCATTGTATTGTGTTAACATCTGGATCCTGCATATAGTTGTAGTTAAAGGCAAAAGCTGTTAATGAAGCATAATTGAAAAGCAATCGGTATTGTAGGGGGTATCAAAAATCACTACGGGCGTTTTGGCGCATGTTTCATCTTTTAACACAGAAAAGGTGGACGAAGCGGCTCCGTATATGAGCATTGGGCAATCATTTGTTTTGCGTGCTTTTTTTTATATGATTTTGGGACGATTGGTTGGAAGTACGGGAGAACGAGTGAATTATGGAGCTCTTTTCGAAATCAGTTAAACTCTGGAATGTTATCGTCAGACGTTCGCCTTAAGATGTACTTCATTTCTCTTTTCCACGGATCGTACCGCAGATATCCCTCACTTCATTACTTAACTTAGCCACTGCGCCCACATTTCTATATTAAAGGGTTTTTCAATTGGGACATGTCTATGTTGACAGCCTATGGCGCCCATGTTGTTTTGGTCGGCATTATGTAAGGCGAAACGTTCTTTTGCGAAGTCGGTCTTTTGCAGACTTGAGTAGTTTTACGTCGGGAATTGGACCTACATCCGTAAAAGATACAACTGACCCAGGAGCTCAAAATTAATGACCAATGATGACGCTGACTAAACTTTGCAGCATTTGGAATAAAGGCCCCAATTTTGGCCGAGAAATCATCTTTTGGATGAATAACAATGGTAACAAGCAAAATTGGGACGACGCCAAGGCACACGAGGTTCACCTTTCGGTATTGCAACTTCAAAAAAGTTACTGTTACCGTAGTTCTTTCGAACTACGATTTCGATTTCGATTTCTTTTTTTTTTATCAGCCCAACCAGGCACAGCAGAATCAACTTAGGGAATGTTGTCTACGATTTGGCGAAGCACTAGGTATGCAGCCAACTTGAAGACTAGGCTCTCTATAATCGGTACTAGCATATGGACCACTGGGTCTTATTATTATGTAAAAGGGGTTTTTGTCCTGCGAACTTTTGGTCTATTGTTCCCCGGCTTCCGCCTCAGAGAGGTATATATTCCCTCATAAGAGTCCCCTTCACAGCATAATTCCTTTCGGAGTCATTTTAGAGGTTCTTGTACCACAGGGTCTTACATTTAAGACTTGAATTATAGATTCATGAACGAACGTGGAAGTCTATTCTATTTGGGCACCATACTATTCGAAGGCGAAAATAGGCACGCATTTCAGAAAGGCAACAATTTAACAACCAAACATGCAGTGCAGTGGACTACTGTATAGAAAATTCAAGATGGACGAAGAGCGTGTCGACCGAGAAATACGTTACATGGACAGTGTTCCCAGACTTTGAAGACTGTTTTCGCAACAAGAAGAAACAGGATACATGAGCATAAGTAAGTGACCCTTTCTTAAAAAGGCACAACATCATACTTCCTCGCCAAAGATAATTTAAAACCCGGACTAGGTCACTGAAATTGAAATATTTCAACAAAAAAGTATTAAAAAAAAGAAGTTTTTGAAAATGGAATAGTGGTCGACTAACTCGAACTCGTTGCAAAACTAAAGTCTGTTTTGAAAGTCGTTTCCCCAAACCGAATCGTAGAACATATACTTTTAATTCAAGTCCGATTCCCCTCCAGCAGTTTTATCCTCATCAGAACCATCTCCAGTCCCGATTGTATGAAATATTTCTCAAAGAGACCTTGATATTATTTAGGAATAACTTCCCCGTATCCTGGATCAATAAAGTACGAAAATGCAGTGATCCACTAAACACCCTTGCAGCGCTGTCAAAGAAGTCGTCAGTTTTATGATAGCTGATGTCGGTGTTGCGTGCGACCATTCTTTTTATCGCTGCCCGGTGCAACTGGCAAGAACGCGCGGATTCTGCCTGTGAAATACCAAGAATACTTCTGCGTTATGGCCGTGACAGCAATTGCCGCTTTGTTGACTTGATTTTTGACAGCGTTTACGACCCTATCTTCTTAGCTACCATCTAGTGCTCTTTTTTTTATTACATGAGCTTCTCTTTATATTCAAAATAGTCGATTGCACGCGACCTTTAACGTTAAACGTCCTTTCAGTGTGCCGGAGGTAGAACTCGAAGATTTATTGCGCGACTTCCTTTGAAGGAATCATCATACCTCATCATGGAATTGCTTTATGGGCTAATGTTGAGAACTGCGACAAAAACACAACCGTATACCTCTTCTCTGACACGATGTCGCATTGTTCGGCAAATTTGTATGGAACTGTCAAGGACAGCAACTGCTATTGCGACTCCGCAACGAAATGCTTACTTAATTCATTCCGATAGCGCGCAGAGTGTCGCAGTCGCAGTCGCAGTCGCAGTCGCTGCTCGTTCCAAAGCCTTTATCTGGGCGATAATTAAAAGGGGCAGTCAGTGCGCGCTCTTGTTTTGTGTGGTGGGCGTCTGCTGCTCGCAGTGATTCCCATGGGACCCTGCGCATCCGACTCCAACTAGATACACTTCAGCTACGAGCTCTCAGATCGATCGTTATGAGAATCAACTGCCAGGGCACCCAAGAGCACCCGATAAGAAGCAATCCAAACTAAGTACTTTTCCCCATTCCCATTCCGAATGAGTGCACGTTCAGCATCCCATATCGTGTATCCGCTAATTTTTAATAATTTCTTATTCAGCCCAACACAATGGGGGCCGCACAGCTACACAATACGATATTTCGGTTCACACAGCATCATACTCGTATCATCACACCGAATAATTGATGGCGGCTTTTGTAAGTCCATCACCTCTCGCTTGAGTGATAAATGACAGACTTTGTGTCATTAACTGGTGAATTATAAATGTACACAGTTGAGAATCGATACGCTGCTCATTGTGCGATCTGGCTGATGGGTACAGACGAGCGCGCGAGATGTATCTTTTGGATTTGTTTTCTCTGCCGGAGACTATACCTATGTGTGGGTCGGTCGGATCCGCATTCGCTTTGTTCGCGCGACGACCCTACATGTTGACAAGGTGGTGCTCAGAGCGCGGCTCCGAACAATACCGGTACGTGTCTGGAATGAGAAAGAGATCTGTGCGATCGGTCTATTGAGATCGATGTAACTGATTGATAAATCGTTGTTGGGCTTTGTTTTGTGGTGCAGAGGGGCTGCTCGCCGGACTACAAGACGATCGGCAGGTCTATTAATTTTCGTTTAAACGCATCAAGCGAAACATGCCAAGGTTAATTTCTTGGTATTGTTTGTTTAGTAGCAACGTCAGGACATGCATTCCTACCGTAATTGACAACAAATTAACTACTCGTATGAGTTAATTGTGTGCGCGTCAGTCAATTGGTATGGGTAGTTCTTGCGTCAAATGCGGTTTCACCGTGCTTCACTGGTCAGCACGGCAATCAGATTCGGTTAACCTGTCATTTCGAATCGTTGCAGTTCCGAATCGTTTTGGCGCACCTAGCGCATTTTGGAAAAGGACGGACTTTTGATTTTCCATGATTTCGGTTATTTTCCCATTTTTTGTTAAGAAATTTTCACAGGAAGCTGCCCTGTTTTTAGTCAGTGAAAGAGAGGGAGATGATGGAGAGATAGATAGAGAGAGAACTTTGCCTCCAAAATAAATGTGAAAGCTTTCCTTTTGGAGCAATCCTAGTATGCTATCCTTTTTAAGCAAGGTCCGAAGACACAATGATTAACTTTACTTAAGCTTGTTACCTACCTACTAGCTGTGCCCGTCATTTTAAACGCACGCAGAGCACTCCAAGCTACACAGAATATTTCGAATTCTTATTCCCAATGCCAAGAAAGCTGAAGTCCAATCTTCCAGTTCCTCCTAACCAACATCAAACCTTGATGAAAAAGAATCAAAACAATCCAACGAAAATAGCGCGACACACACTTACCACCAGTCCATGTGCAGCAAAGACTTCCCAATGACAGGCACCTGTCAGCTGACATCTTAACTCGTAAAGTTTACGGGAAGCGAACTCAGCGCAAAGAATCGAAAAATATGCCATGAAAGACCGACAATGAAATCAGGGGTCTTTTAGGAAGATTTTATTTCGAATGGCTTCTTAATTAATTAGTCGACTGATTCTGATGAAATGAAAACCCAATCAAACCATTTGCGTTTGAGAAATTCTTTCTGATTGAGTGAGTAAATTTAGCGTGATGCGTCAATGAACCCAATTTTATAATATGTACGTAGGTACTAAAGAAGAGATACTGGACAGTACGACCTCACCCTTTGCTGGGTTCCGGGACACTGTGATATCCCAGGGAACTGTGCAGCTGACGAACTTGCGAGATTAGGCTCCTCCGGCGTTGATAGTCTTAATCTGCATAACGTGCAGGTACCGCTCTCATACGTTAAACAAATTATCAAGGCGGACGCAACAAGAAAAGCAAATCATAGGTGGAAACATCTAGAATATTGTGACGTTGCCAGGCTTACTTGGCCGACACTGGATACAAATAGATCCAAAGAGCTTCTTCGTCTCAACAGACGCAGTATCTCACTAGTCGCTAATATCATCACCGGTCATTGTGTTCTGGGCAGACACGCTCAAAGACTTGGGCTGCCACATAATGACTTTTGTAGAAGCTGTAGGGATGAAGAAGAGGACGAGTCCGTCACTCACCTCATCTGCAGCTGCCCTGCCCTTTCCAACCTAAGGATGGCGCATTTAGGAAGCTACTTCTTCAATGATCTCAGCGATCTATGCTACCCCAGCGCTGCCAGCATTCTTGGCTTTATCAACGGAAGTAAATGGTTCACAACGAGTAACTAGTGAAGGAACCCCTAAACGCCAGTGGTACGCACAATGGGCCGATTAACGGCCTAAGTGTTTCTCTCACCGAGAGCCACTTTAACATAACATAAAGAAGAGATAGAAAAGAGATGAGTTTCAGAAAGCTTTAGCCATCCAACGTTTAAGCACTGAACGCAAAATAAATTTTGGAAAACTCAGTAGAAGTATTTGAGACTGACTACCATCAAACGTTCGATTGTTTAATGTTTACACAACCCAAATCGCCCTCAGGAAGTATACGCCTTATAGAAAGTCGAAGAAAACCCTATATGTTGAAGAAATCTGAGCCTAGATCAAGCTTCTACGAAGAGAAAGAACAAACTCTGTTTCCAATAAACACAAAAAAAAGTTGTAGCAACAAGTCCATATAGCAACCTAAATGCGACTTATAAACAACCCTTCGAAAGTGTGGGTAGATACATATATGTTCTTGGGGCAAAGTGAAGGGACCTATATCAGCTTGTATGTTGCCCAATTGAGTAGCCTTCACAGTTACTCTTGTTGGACTGTGAGGCACAGTAAAACAAACCTTCATGAGTAATTTTTTGTGTTTCCAAGAATCTAACCTGAGACCCCTCACGCAATAGTAAAGCAGACTATCCACTAACACACTGCGCTGATATGGCAACCCTATCTCATGCTCTATGTCAATTTTGTACACTATTAGTGAAGGGGCATCCTGTAACTAGGAGTCTTGTTAAAGATATCCTTAGGCTGAATATTAAAAATGTCTAAAAAAATAAATCGAAAAAAAGTCTGCCATGAGCTCCAGATCATTTCTTAAATGAACGTCTCTTTGTTAATGTTTTATTTGGTTGTAGATTCGCGGCCTTCTAGACTGAGACTGTGATTGTCACTCTTGCGCTCTTATTATATATATACTATTCAAAGCGACTCCGTTTTTCGCTTATTTATATAAGTAAACGTTTCAAATCATGGTCCTTTTGGTTGCCTATTTTGAACAGCTTCTTACAGTAGTCTTCCGGATAAAGAACGCAATCGAAAAAAAATATTCCACAGTACTGGTCCCAAGACTGAGCCCTGAGGTTCGCCTATATTTTTCGAACTAATTTCAGGTAAATGGTCTTCATCGATACGTCAATTACCCGTGAAAAATATGATAAGTTATAATTCAAGGCAGTCCAAGTCCTGGAGCCAGATTCCGTATAACAATAATCGTCTGGACGATATCGTTTTTGACATTTTGATGATCATAAGGAGTTACATTCTGCCCGAATTTGTTTGACTATCGTCAGTTTTTAATACATTTGTGGAAAATTAACTGAATAAAGATCTCAAATTCGTAATTTGGCACTTAGTTGCTACTTTTGGAGGTCTATCGTCTACACGATAGTCGTCTAAAAAATTACGGAATGAGTGTCCTGATCTGTGTCGCCACAATTTCGTTTCTTTTCTAAAGGAGACTCAGTTTATAAGGATTTTCTCAAGTAAGTCCTTATCGAGTTAGTGAGATCTAAAGAGCCTACCCTATAGGCGCACAAACAATTCCCAACGGTGTCCGGCAAGGAGTAGGAGAGTTGGCCCACATATACGTACATATGCAAAGTGTGAAAAACAGGCCAACAGACATGACGGCGCACCCATAAACTCGATGATTTAATACCTTAAACACATGCATCCCTCTGAGGATGCCAGGGCACCCACATGTACAACCACTGACCGAAAATGCACCCGATCTGGGAATGCGCTGCAGTCGACCCGTCGTCCTTCAGCGCCACTTAAGCAAGTGCGATAGTTCGAGTGCCATATAGGCACTGTCGGAGGACGCCTACAAAACGATTTAGGGTGACACACTGAAATCGGACACTCATACAAGAAGTGGTCACACACTAGAGCAAAATATCCAAGAATACGGCTGCCCATAAATTACGTAATAGGAGTGGTTTGGGTATTTTGTAAAAATACCCGACCTCGTAATCTCATAAATCTATATATGTGCTGTGCATGCACGGCAGGCACCATGGCGTTCCGACTAAGCCCTTGAAATTTGTTTACACTACAACGGCTGGCTATCCCATCAGCCAGCGTAATGTGAGAGACAAATTGGCGCACTCGAATAAATTTACGCAATGGCAACAAGTGTTGACGGTCTGGCTGGCTGTACACTTGCACTCGTCGTCGTGTAACCAAACACACCAATGCATCTGAGTATCTTCTGTATCTGCGCGCCCATAATGTTCTGGGAAAGGAATAGAAATACTAAAAAAAAATAAAGGGTCGGCTATAATTTCCCCATAACGCCACACAGCTCCGCTGACAGATATACGATGTCGAAATGAAAACAAGGAGGGCACTTCAAATGGCTTCCTAATCTCTCTGTAATTGAAGTCCCAAAAAGGGCCACTTACACGAAACGATATGCGAGATTGTTGAAAGCAAATCTGTCGACTGGATTCCCATGGACATTTGACATTTGAAAGGAAAAAATGAGAAAAAAAAAAAAAAAAAAACGATGCCAAAGACGTCCTTGAAACGATCACGCAAATTGGCATAATTCCCCGTACAGCGCGCATTCAAGGACACCGGTACTTTCCGTTTCCATTTCGGCGTGCAAAATTGCAGCAATTACAGCGAGTATTTGGCAAACAGGCAGACCGGGACTCGCCCAAAACGTTTCCATTCGCAATTTTATTGCAACCATATAAAAGGGGTGTTCCGCGATGGCATTACTCGTATCCCAATCAAAGGGTGTAGGGCGACTATTTCAATTATTTTACCAGTAAACAGTGATTCAGCAGCCAGGTACCAACATACTCGTATCTTTGCTAATCCTTTATGTGGAAATTTGCATCGCAGCCATCAGGTAGGCCAAAGTGTGTTATTGCCAACGATCCACCCCTTTACGCCGGTAGTCCAAACAATGAGGGCAATTGCCGCCTGAAATAGATTTACCGGTTTAATGGCGATATTCGCATCCTTTCACAGATTTCATCACCGAGCCCCGTAGTGAGGGAACGCTTCACCTTGGACTGGAATTGAGAATAAGACGTTTATTTGGATTTTTTTGTTTTGTCTTTCAACACAAACCCTGCAAATATTTACGCATTTATGGTCGCATGCAGTGTGCACGCAAAGTCCTTGTAGAACCTCAATTAGACACACACACCCGACTGAACAGCGACCTTCCCTCTCAATCGAGGCGAGTATTTTGAAAAAGGGTTATTCATTTTGACAAATCATTAGATTAATCCTTTCATCTGGACGTTGCCGGGGCTCATTTGTGGTGCAGTTAGCTTGATTTGTTTCCAAAACAAACACGAGTGTACCTGGAGCGGCGGCAGTGGACAGGGAGGTTCATTAGGTTTACCATTAAAGGGTTGCGGTTCGTTGGTGGAAATTTGAAGCGAAGACTTTCTATTGGCTTGTCGACTTGGCGGAGAGATAAGCAGTTTACCCCAAATTGTGGCCACACACACCAGAGTGTGTTTACTGATGGCGGCGACAATTATTTTTATGAATTAATATCACCCGTGATATTGGAGACCGTGCGCGGGTTTATTGGGTCGAGCCTAATCTAATGCCATACGGCACCGCCCACTGATTGTGGTCTCGAAAATATAATATACCAGCTGACGTCACGTAAAACGCTAAACAACAGTAACTTCCTAGAAGTTTATGCTTTGCTTAGGTAAAAGCCGTAAGTAAACACCATAAACAATAAGTACCTCTCTACATACACCTACCGATTTTCAAAGTCTTTGTTTCTAGTTTTTACGACGCGATTTAAAGTCCACTTCAGGTGGGCATTGTAAGGATTTTAAGGAAGTCAAGTTGAAGTAAAAACACGAAAGTCTTATGCACTTATACAGCTTTTAGAGAGCGGACGGTAAGTACAAAGTTTGCGTTGGGCTTAGACAGCAAACGAGTCCTGTAGTAGGCACCTACAAACGGCCCTTAAAAACTGAAGGTGATATACGCAAAGTTATTTTTAGCTTATGGTCTATGGAAAGCAGCTTACAAAAGCGGAAAATGCGAAACTATAAGATAAATTCTGCGACTTCTTTTCAATGGAAGAGTGCATGTAGAAGATCTAAGCTTAACTTTAAGCAAACCATACCGGCGTACCAACGCAGTTGTAGTTCATCTTCAAAACAACTGAACTGCAGGACAACGCATCTACAACGACGTACCACCAATCGCAGTCAATTTTCGCCTCAATATGTTACCTTCGGGGCGCTTCAGAGTGACTTACCCTTTCAAAAATCTGTAAATTCGGACTCATTTTGAAAATGTATTACATTTAAATTAGAAACGTTAAGCAATTAAAACATAAAGTTTGGAATGGGACTCTTTCATTCAGTCGGGACTCTTTTTTTGGACTCTTTCTGAAATTTTTTTAGAGATAGCACTGAGCTAGAGTAAACCTTTTGTCAAAATTGTAGTTGATGACCGTTTTTGAAGAGTTCAGCGTCAAAAACTTTTTTTGAGCTAATGACATCGAGGTTTTTGTATTTTTGTAGGCACCAAGACGCGTTGATAAAGTCAACAAGAAAACATCGCACGATTCGAAATGATCCATGCCCCAGAACAAAAATCTCTCCAGCAGCCCGGTCCTTATTAATAACCGACTGTTTCGAGTAACGCTTTTTGAGTTAAAATAAATAAATAATTAAGGCAGCCCTGAGGGATCCTCTCTCAACAATTCGTCTTGTGTGAGATTTTCATGTTTGGGACGAATGGAAGGGGTCTACATTCCTATGCCGAATCCAAACGGCTAATTGAGAAGCTGTTTGTCAGAGGTTCGCGAGAGGTGACTAGGTGGAAAACAAAACTTTAAGTTCGATTTTTTTTTTTGGGATTCAAACCTGGAACCCCTCGCTTAGTAGCCAAACACAATAACCACTAAGCCACTGCGCCGACCCTTAGCCAAATAAAACCACACATTTTTTGGGGGGCTTTTGAACTTTATATCTGCGTTTAGGGACACGCTTTAGTATTTTTATAATAGGATATATTTACGTACGTACCTACTAAATATTTTTTCACACTTTTCTCATTTTAGATAGGCAACTAAATTATTTTCAATTCAGAGGACAGATATTCATACCCAAAAATGATTTTCAAGTCACGAATAAAGTAAAAATCGGGATACGGCCCACCAAGAAGTTCCTAATATAGGTTTGTCCAGGTTTTTCTTTGTCTTTTGTATTAGAAATGCAGGAGCAAATAAAGGAGCCCCATAAATAAATCTAATTTGGTTTGTGCACTGAAATCATCCCGTCCTGTCCCTCAAATAAAACACCGCCAGGTTATTCCACAGCTCTTGGAATTAGGAAAGCAAATTTGAATACCAATGCTGGTCTAAAAAGAATTCTTTTTTTTACCTGAAGTAGCACCGTGAGCCTCATCGGCTGCATTTTTTAATTGCACCCAGCCTCGTTTTTCTTAAGTGCAACAATTTTTTCCACGGCTCCAGGAATGAAAATGGGTGTCTTAAAAAATCATCTTTGCAATTGTGTTTTTATTACGGCACCGCCTTGGCTGTTGTCCTAATTTTTTCTCTAAATGGTTCACGTTTTATGATTTTTTACTTATATTTCCAAAAAAAAATCACTTAATTTTATGACATTATGGTAAACAGTGTTCGCCGTGGCAATTTTCAAGGAACCAGCCTTACTGATGCAAATGGCAAGAGATGTGGACAGGGCATGCCTGCCTATCTAGAAGGACACTCGATAACCACAGAGCGTCGTCGTGTCAAGTCATTTCGCGGTGTAGATGAATGCCGATGCATTGTTTTGTTGACGGAAGAGCCTCGTCTAGGTGGGTGCGAGTGCGAGCGGCATGTTCTACAATGTACCGATAGATGTATATATGTGTAGCAGGTTAGAAACACTGTTAACTTTAATTTGCCGCCTTTTATGACGGCTGATCAAGCTTTAAAGATAAAGTCGCAGAGCGAGCGCACCCCTTCCCCAATAAAAATATGCCCGTTCTAATAAAAGCGAAACATGAGTGATTGCAGATCCAATTTATTCACAATGTCACTGATCAAAGCGGCAACAAGATACATGCCGCCGCCTCATGGCGGCTTGGGGCGGGCGGCTGCTTATCAGTGCCAAACAGGTGACAGTAAAAAGTAGTTTTACCCGCGTAAATGGAAGTACTAATGAATGTCATCCGCAACGCCTTCAAACAGGCCGCGATACGAGTGCCTCGGCGTATCAGAGTGGAGCATTTCCCCGGAATCGAAAGAAGCGCTTTCTTTGTTCCCGGAGCGGGGCGCGTTCGACTTGCCAACAGCAACTCTGTGATTTGGGGGCAAGCGTTTCGTAATTTGCATTTCGTGCGCTCCGACTCCGATGCCTGTCATCGGGCCATGCACGCCGGATTAGACGCGGAAATTACCGCCCCGTTTTGGGAATATTAATCCTTTGCAGATGCGCACACGCATGGGAATCGGGAATCCTCTCAGTCGGTAGTGAATGCCGTCGAAAAACCAATCAGATTGAGCTGGTGCTGAAACAACAAATTGCGTTAATTTTAACGCCATTTCGGTGCACAGGTTTGCAGCACCGTCCTTTGCGTGAGTTTGACGACGCGTGGGAATTTTCGTCCAACAACGGATGTGGAAAATGTGTGCGCAATGTTTGTGTTGGGTGTTTTTGTATCCGCCAAGCTAGTAGTCCTGCACCTGAGCGAAAACCTTTAGAAAACAAAACAAGTTGCAATTGATGTTTGGCCGGTCACCGCACAAGGATGTTGAAATACCTCTGCAAATTCGATGCCATATGTGGCAATGTTTCCGATGATTTCCGCCGGTCTCTGATGGGCTTTGTGCAAACAGGTGTGGCCCTTGAGATTTTTATATAAACTTTGAGGTTTGGAAAATAAAACACGCGCCGCGAATTTTGTTTGATGTTGGCAACCGACGTTGTTTACATTTTTGTTTTTATACGGCCTACAAAGGTGCCGACACGTGTGGTGACACAATGGCTGGGAAAGGCATTGACATGAAAATGCATTCATTCAATCAATTTTTGTTTAACGAAATTGTAAACGTGTTCTTTGCTAAAAAACAGATCCCGAGGCAGATGGATAGAGTTTTCCATTTCGTCAAATTTAAAATATTATTAGAGTTCCAAATGAAATAGGCAGTGGATTTCCCTATTCATTTTCCCGCTTACATTTTCAAGGGGCAATTCATTTCAAAACACAGTTCATCGACTAAAATTGAGGAAAGAGTTTTATTCCAATTTATACTGTTGGGACTCTGGCGGTTTCAGATGTAGGACAATAAGAAGCCAACGAAACATCTCGGAAAAGATGGTTCAAAAAGAACTTCGGAACTTGTTTTGAAAGTTCCTAGATGAACCTATTATTTTGGGTCTTACTTGACTTTCTTTTGGTGGCGCTTACAGTCCAGGGTGGACCGCGGACTCTGCCAACAATTTTGGGTCACCTTCCGAGCATTTCTGGCCGTTTATACCAAGCAATACCGTTGCAATTTTGCGCCAGTTGCTTCTGGTTCATCAGCATAGACGAGTGACTTTAACAAGCTCCAAAGGATAAAATCTAAATTTCCATTTGTTGAAATCACATATGTATTTTGCGTTCATGGTTGCCACATTCTTCTTGAAGCCACATATATCGTCCGTGGCCCGAGGCCAACTCCGGCCTCATTTTTAAGAAAGAAGATCCTATGGCGCCTTTAGAGCGTACGCCGAACCAAACCGTTGATGTTCGGGATGGACGATGGAGTCTGAAGTGCCTAACTCTTGATTTGGTCTTACTCCGTGAGTGGCCATTTTAACTTTCACCAAAGTCGATCTTACAATTTCATTGCTAAGATGAAAGCAAACTCTGTAAAACTTACAATTAATTGTGAATATGAATCCGTTTGCTGTTTTATCACAAAAATATGTCGTAAAATTTACAGTGGAGACCTTCTGTGTGTCCAAGTCTCTCAAAAGTGTGACAAAGCCTCATTCAAACCAAAACAATCTGGAATCCGAATAAACAAGGTTTGAATATATTTAGTAGTCGGTGAAAATGGAACCCCGACGGAGACAAAGCTAAACTGAAGAATTTGAATTATTAAAACGCTCGTGTGTGATTGTTTCGTGTGGTTTTTTGAGAGGCGGAAAAAATGAGATGATCCTGGGAAACGAAGCTGGTAGCAATGATACCTATCTACTCTAAATAATAAAACAGAGAGACATCGAATGGCTTTCGCTACAGTACTGCATTGGGGCCTGAATATTTAACAAGTTACACCAATTCAGACTTGGAAGCAAATGAGTTTAATTACCTATATGGATTGTTTTGTTGCATATTAATCTAAACAAACTAGGTATGAATAGTTAGTTTTTTGACACACGAAAGTATAGGTAGTGGCAGGTAGATATTTCAGAAAAATCGAAATGAGCTAGGTACCTATAATCAGCAGAACCAAACCACAACAAAAAGTACCCAAAAAATGGTGAAAAATAAGTCTTTTTATAACTTCGCAGGTCTGACTATAACTTTGCAGATCTCCACTTTGACGTCGGTTAACTGCGGCTCACCCATAAAGCAGCTATTTCAACAACCTAAGGCTATTCAAGAAAATTATATTCATCGACATTGCCAAATCCTTTTTAAGAAATCAGTGAATTCGAGACGTTTTTTAAATTTTTTTTTCTGTTTCAACTCTTTTCAGAAAATTAAACATGAGAAGTTGGTTGGCAATAAAATAAATAAAAGCCACTCAAAAATTCCTTATAGTTTAGGTAGGTTTAGTAGATACCTATAAAGTTTTTTCTGATGAAGTTTTTTTTTTGTAACCTATTGTATACATCTTATGAAGTTCATAAGACGGAACATTCTAATAGCTAAGATATAGGTATTCAAATTGTTTAAAGAAACAGAAAGTTGCAACTGCAAGACTAAAGTTTCTATAAACACACATGGGCTGCAAAAACTTCAAATACCATTAGTCTGAGAATTCTATTTTGCAACCGTTCAAAAAGATGGGTAGGTTCTGTATAGGTAGGTTCACAACATTTTTGGTCTTGCAATCTGACTGACAATATCTATCACTGTTTCAAATTTGACAACTTCAGCGTGGAAAAATAGGTTCAGTAATTTTCTTAACTACAAGATTTTGAAATTGTTTTTTTTTTTTGTGTAGAATTGTTCCCCTTTTCTAATTCTGGCTAAACTATAACTAAATATTCATTTGTCCTTCCAGACTATCTGCTCGTAGCTACGTCTACGATTTTTTTTTGACTTTAAGTCCTGAAAAGGTGAGTATTAAACAGACAAAGTTTTTTTTTGGAATTTAGGTAAATATATTAGTGTGATACAGGAGTCCAAACATTGGTAGTTCTAGTTAGGTACCTATGGAAAGTTATGTTTTTTCTAAATCACCATTAACAAACTCTTGCTTTCATGAAGTCGGTGCTAGGAAGATATATTTATGCGTAACTCATAGATATCCAACAAACCTACAAAAGGATGCAGTCCTGCAAGTCAACGGGAGGTAAGTAGGAAGGTACCTACCTAAGGGGCCCCAGTATCCTGGCACTTAACGTTTTTGTGAACTTTGATTTAATTTTTTTTTTCTCACTATTAAGGCTATCGCAGAAAGTTTTGGTGTTCATAAAAGCGGCGATACTTCTTATTAATATTGCGTTTATAATTTTTTTTAAATACATATTGCATTATGAATATTTATAATAAATAAATTCCAAAAAGTTCGATTTGCACTTGTATCCGGACAGCAGAACTTAATCTCCGGACTTATTTTATTTCAGTATCCGAACACCAAAATTTTGTACAAAGTTTTAGTTTTTCTTTGTCTTTCGCAAATTTTTATCTTACAATCAGATTTCAAGGGCTGAAATAAATCAAGTTTCTAATTTATTGTTACAAAACTCACTGAGTTCCAGGAGGGTTAAATCAAAAAGTTTTCCGACTGTTTACGTAGTCAACAATTCAATTTAATTCAATTCGTTTTTGATTCAATTGTCACTTAAAAACTATTTAAGATTTATGAATTAATTGCTGCATATAGGTACCTATGTAAAAAAGAAAAAATAAGTGAACAAGAATAAATAAAGGCCAATATATCTAACTATAAAAGTGATGAAAGGCTACAAAACAAACAAGCTCATTAGGTTACTGACAATGAAGGGGGTTGTTTCTTAAAAAACTCACTGTCATGTTTTTTCGGGGGCGATCGTTTTAAAATTGCGTTTGCTGTTTGAATCTTTTATGATTTTTAAACAGTTTTAGCTAAAAAAAAACGCTTTCAGCTTAATTAAAAATTATTTTAAAAATAAATTGAATGACTTCTTTTAAATTATATTTTGTTTACCATTAAATGAATTGACTGAATTCACCGTGTTTTCATTCCTATGTTTACTAGATATTTTTATTTTTCACTTTCAAGAAAAAGTATGTCATCTTGGGCACAATTCCCCTATGTTCTGCTGTTCTTGTTCTGCGATTAATCTTTTGCCCTTTAACCAGTCATGCAATTTTGAACGTCGTAAGCCATACCTACCTAGAAAGAATTAACTAAAAACTGAAAATTACATTTAAAAATATTTGAGTACCTATACCCGGACAGACATATTGGCACTTTGTACCTAAACCTTGGCCGAATACTGAAACACTGTGAGAAAAACATTATTTAAAACATAGGGAAAATACAGAAAATACATGCGTCATTTAGCAGCATTTAGAAGCGACTTTGTCTCTCCTCTCAAACTTTTAGAGGGAGTTCGGGCAATGGGCTCGGAGACTGAAAATCCCCCTTCAATTTTAGTTTTAGTATCCGGACACAAGAAATTATAGGTCAAACAAATTATTTTATTAGAATTTGTTTTTGAACGATGTGATTGCAGAAACTCTATACGGGCCAGGAGCCCGTTAAGTTAGAGCTTCGTAAGGGAAAGATATACCTAGATATTTTACAAAAAGTCTCATAAGTCATCGGTAAGTAGAAAATAAGTAATATAACTATCTAGAGGTACGTATACCTATACTTAGGTATTTACCAAGAAAGCTATTTATGATTCATTAGTGTAGCAAACAAACAACAATTTACCGACAGTTCCCACATTTATAGGTTCACCTATATAGAGGTACCTACCTTTAACCTAATGACTACCTTTGCACCCATTAATTATTTTACTCTTACTCGTGAACCTAAAAATATGCACTCTTTTTATGGTGCCTACCTATAGTAGGTACGCCTACCTACTTAATCGCAAACAAACAAGTTTAAAGGTTCCGATTTGTCACTTCACAGTTCACACCTTTGAAGTAATTACAGTTTATAGGTATCCTATCCATGCGCTAATTATATCTACATACCTACCTACATTCGTATGGAATGGTAAGTAGATATATGCACAGAGATCCAACTTGAAAAGCCGCCACAAAACAAATTAAACGCTAAAAAGTTAGTACGATAAGAAGTTCATTGTAAAATGCCACAATTGTTTTATTGATTTAAAATATTTTCATTGCAGTTCTGAGGAACCAAACATAGGTAGGTATCTATAGCCTATAGGTACCTACCGAGGTTATTAAATGTAAAAAAATATGGGTGGGTCTCTTTCTATAGATTAAAAGAAATACACTCTTACTCATTTCAGGCTTCTACGGATGCTCCATAGTCGCTGCCACTTTAACTGCATCCAAGCACCTGATGACAGACATTTATTAATTGCTAATTAAATTCCTATAACGCTCAGCCATCACCTGGCCGCCGAGGATAAATCAGTCCAGGGAAACCTCCCCTTCCCCGCACCAGATGTTATTGCATCAATTTCGATGCGAAAACTCTGCTCATTCTTCATCGCATGGGAGAACAAAAAGCCACACGATGTCAGCAGCTATTTTTACGTCTTCCTAAGAAGCGACACGTGGAATCAACAAGGATAATAAAAAGCAAACAATAGACGGCAAAAAAGCAAAAAAAAAAAATAAATACCCATCTAACCACAAGGACCAGCAAAAGGGATGCAGCAACAAAATACAAAAAGCAAAGAAAAAAACAGAAACTACAGCGCGCATCACCATCAACCCCTATAACCATGCACAGAGCACACACACACTCCATTATTTGCCTGTCGACGAACCGAACCGTGTATTATGCGCTGCCACCCGGTTGTCGATCAGGAGCCCAACAGTTTCCACTGACTTACCAGCCAGCAGGCAGCGCTGGCCAATCCGAAACCGAATACGCTCGCTGTTTGCACTTAGGTAGGCGGTTCCCAGTCACCATCTTTACCAAAACTGTTTGTTTAGCCCTCGCACACACGCACACAGCGGCACACCAACAACCCCCACCACCGCTAACCGAGTGCCTTTAAACAGGTCCGCAACTGACGATAAGTAGTTATTACTGAGCAAGATACGGCAGAGGCAAGACACGTTTTCCATTTAGTCTACTCACGGAGTCCGAAGAGTGAAGAGAGTTTTGCGTTTTCTCATACGCTTGCCAGTTGTTTGCCGTCGTTTATTACATTACTCGTTCTGTTCAGTTTTTTTTTGCCTTTTGAGGGTTGTTCCGCCACAAGTTTGGGAGTACATTTCAGTTGTGTATCTGAGTTCGTCGGGATCGTACTGTGACCGATAAGCGCATAGAAAATAATTCAATATTTAGCTGTAGTAGTGATAAGTGAAAAGAGAAAAGTGCCCGTGCAACTGAATGAACTAAATTGAGCCGCATAGACACAACAACACCGCACCAACTATGTCATCCACATCTGCTTCCCCAATAAGTAACATCACCGTTGACGAGATTCACATCAGAGATCAAGGTAAGTCGTACAAACAGTCGAGAGTGTTTTGCGAAAAAGTGTCTAACCGTAGTGTTCCTTTTACTTGTAGATTTCTCACCGGAATACATCACAATCAAAGAGGAGCGCGCATCGAGTATTTCGCCGATTTTGACGCCGCCACACACGCCGACGGAAGATCGCATTCGAAAGATTCAACACAGCCCGCTGTACGAAATGGAGCAAATGCGCCACCAACAGCAACACCACCACCAACAGCAGCTGCAGCAGCAACAGATGCAGTCGGCACAGCACCCCATGCACTACCATAGCGTGCCGGTGCCGCTGCATCAGAATATCGAGCTGCAGCAGGAACAGCAACACCGCTTGTGGCTGCAAGCACAGATGGCGCAGCAGGCGCAACAGCAGCAGCAGCACCACCACCACACCTACCCCCTGCCGTACAATCAAGCGCCGAATGGCGTCACCATGGAGGCGGCACAGCACCAGGCGCTGCTGATGAACCAGTGGATCCGCAGTGCCGCGCTCTACCAACACCAGCACCAGCATCTGCACATCCGCCCATACCCGGATATGCAACGCATGCACCCCGGAGCCAGAGTGATGGGAGGCATGCCGCCCATGAAGATCGCCGGACCCAACGGAACCAGACCAAAGAAGCAATTCATTTGCAAGTACTGCAACCGCCACTTCACCAAGTCGTACAACCTGCTCATCCACGAGCGCACCCACACCGACGAGCGGCCCTACTCGTGCGACATTTGCGGCAAGGCGTTCCGCCGCCAGGACCACCTCCGCGACCACCGCTACATCCACTCCAAAGAGAAACCATTCAAGTGCACCGACTGCGGCAAGGGATTCTGCCAATCCCGCACCCTAGCCGTCCACAAGGTGACCCACCTCGAGGAGGCGCCCCACAAATGCCCCATTTGCAACCGCACCTTCAACCAAAGAGCCAACCTGAAGACCCACATGCAGAGCCACGGCGCCCCCGACCACGAACAGCAGCCACAGACCGAGATCGAGGTCAAGCTCCCGTCGCCGGTGCTCGACCTCTCGCAAAAGACCATCATCCACCCGCACCCGCTGATGGCCGACAAGCCGAAGCGGGCGCTCGGCTTCACCATCGACGAGATCATGAAGAGGTAAGCCCCAACAGCGCGGTGGTCCTCCCCCCCAGGAGGACGAAGGCTTCAACTTCGAAACCAAACCAAAGCTGCCAGTGACCTGTTGTAGTTTGGTGCAGACACACCCACCCGCAGAGGCGATCAACGCACTCCCCATCAGGCCGAAGAAGGGATAGGTCGGCGCGGAGTCGTCGGCCACCTGATTAGCGACAACTATGCCAAAGTTTATAACGAGTATTATACGCGATTAGCTGTTTAGATATAGGAACCTGTTTATTAGTACCTAATGGCGGAGCGCTCTCTGCTCCAAGACTGATTTAGCTAGAGACCCTAGATGTTAAGTAGTAACAAATTGTAAGCCCGTAGTCATAAGCAAATACAAGCGTAGTAAATTATTATCATTATATGACACACCTAGACCTACCTATTGTACTTATAACTGTTCATGTTCAGTGTTTCACCGTTTCAAACGGTGCCAGCTACCAGCACACAGATGAGGATTATTTATGTCAAAATGTGTGCGAAAAAAAAACGAAACAAAACTCACTAAAAATGCAAAAAGAACAACAAACAAAAGAAAACAACAAAGTGTATTATTTTTCTTTTTTTTTCCTATTTTATGTGCGCGCCGATACGAGCCAGAGATATGAGATACGGCAGCGGAAGCCATAGAGGTACTTTTGATCAGACGCCTATCCGAAAGTGTGAACACAAACGCTGCGAGTGCCGATGCCGGCACAACCGACCGACAGTAATCAAATTCGATAACGCACGTTCGATCGATTTGTGCGCTTTTTTTCGGTTTTTTCCTCTTTTTTCTTTCATTTTTTCGTTTTTTCCTTTTGATTTTATTACAATTTGTGTTTGAAGAAAAATATACTCACGTTTATAGCGCGAGCGATAATAATATTTACGGTACTGTGCGGTGCTGTGCTTCTAATATAAGCCGTCTGTTGATAAGGGCGATGACAGTGCAGTGTGTTTGGTTCCCAGAATTGGGGACTTTTCTTAACCAGTTTCAGAGTGCGAGGACGCGGAGGAGTGTGTGTCCACATTCACCGATAATCCGAGTGGATTCTTTGATGCGGCCAAGCCAAGTTGAAGGTAGGTATACGTTTTGACTGCTGTGCCAAGTTGGTTTAGAGTCTTGGATATGGAAACGTGGTGCTATACTGCAGGCGAGAGAGACTTCCACTTCTTTGGAAGCAATTTTTTGCCGGCTCTCTCTCAGTCATGCAAGCTATACTCTGTAGGTCCAACCTGGAGTCTCAAGCTTGACTTTTATCAAACTGAATACCTACCCACTCATAAGCTCTTTTTGAAAGAGACTAAATTTGAACAGCTTACAGGCTCTTCAACATAGGTACTTTCTGGCTAATGTGTTGAAAGCTGTTTAAAACCGAACTTTACTGAAAAATTTTGCGGCTAAACTTTGTGCGCGTGGTCATATACCTCTTTCTTGTTTATGTAGTTTTACCGTAAGCTTGCTTATTTTTTGAGATTTTTGTTTTAGTACTTCTCTGCGGTAAAGACGGACCTTATCTAACGCTTCAACAGCTCGCCGAGGTTCTTATATAGGTTGGTGCTACTTCTGTATTTAAAATGCTCTAGGCTTCAGTCTTTGTAAAAAAAAAAGTTTCAGCTCTTAAGGTTTACAGCGAAAGATTAGGTTTTTGAGCGTAAATTCCAAAAATCCAAATATACCCATTCAGATGCAAAGCGTGTAAAGTACGTCGCAACGTCGACTGACAAATTTTTCATCTAAAGTCAGTCCAAGTTCTAAATCTGCTTTTAAAAAAGGTTGAATATGTTTTTAAATTTGCTTTTTTTGGTAAAAAAGTTTTGAAGTCATAACATATGCAGTTAACAAAATACCACTGATGATACGCCAAAGGTAGGTGTATAGCTTTTCGACATTTGTAGGTCCCATTTTAGAAAAAACGGCTGCAGATTTTTGAAGTCTTATGAACTTAGTTAACTCCATTTTTAACATCCCAGTTGTTGCATTCATCGAAATTAGTGATCACTGTTTGGAAACCCGACAGAAAATTGTTGAATATTGAAAATATTTTAACGGGTAGGTATAGGGAAAGTCTATCATGGTGGGGGTTACATTTTGCAATAAAACACAACTACCCAAGCAAGACCTATGCTAAAAAGGAGTCTTAGACTTCGAAAAAATGTTTGCTTCCAAAATTACACCAAAGTTGTACAATTATACATTTTTTAATGAGACTTTGTCGAAGCCCTAGAAGCCCTAATTTAACAACTTAAAAAAATGAAGTGTACTTGATAAATTTGTAGACCAACTCGAATATTTGGCTCTGATAACGACAGTAAAACGGTACAAGCTCGTGTTTTATTCAATAAAAATAACTTTTGTGGGCATTAGCGGTCAAAATTGAGTTCCACTTGGGTTAACAAAGAAAGAATCTGGATTCCAAAGACCCGGTTTCGGTTACCCTAGAGCTTAAATGTTCCTCTAGATTATACATGACTATTTTTTGAAGCGGACACTAATTAATTCTGTGAATTAAGGACTTTAGTCTTAGCTGAAACTTATGTGTAAAATAAAAAAATAAATAGAACTTGAATGGGTTTTCTAAATATTGCCATGTGATGTAAGGTAGCTAAATAAAAATATCAAAAGGACAAAAATAGATCTGGACAACTTTAGCAACAAAAATATAGAACGCAAGATCACGCCATTTATTTTGTATGCGCAGATGTAAAACGACCAAAAACAGTCTCCAGAAAATTCTACGACCTCATCTTCTGTCCAAAGCTGAAGCGAGTAAAAGAGCATGAGTTGTAAGTCCATTTTGATACTAGGTACCTACTCCTTTTCTTGGATCACATTTCATTACAAGAATGGCTACATGTAAGCGAAATTTAAAAGGACAATAAGAACGGCCCTAATTATTCGGTGTAGATTTGATCCAACCTGATCACCTCACAAGTTTGATTACCGGAAGCTGAAGTGTAACGAACTTGGTTCTCCAATATCAAGTTGCAGGAAGCTGCTAGCGTTCTCTCTCGTCCTGGTGTTTTTTCCACAAAAATCTCAATATTGGTGTGAGGTCTGTGTCGAAATTTATGCAAATTCAGAAGTATCCTTAGATGACGCTGATCGCACACTTCACAGCGGTAGTGTCACTCCTTTTTTTCAGAGCGAGCGTTCTCAGAGGCTGATACTAGCTGCACCCACACTGTGGCTTACCATTTGCCTTTTATCAGAAGATATAGCAAAACAGCAACGAAGGAGGGCCGGCACTGAACAATGCGTCCGAGTCGCAGTTGGTTCACCGGGAGCGAGTATTGTCAGTGCGTATGCCAACCCATGGCGATTTAATGGCATTTATCCGGATGCTGTGTGACGTGATGTCATGATTCTGGTGGACCGGACCAGTCACCACCCATTGAGTGTGCCATTCACACCATGGGGTGAGTGCAATTTGTGTTTTACCAAACAATTAAGTGCATCCTTATCAGCAAACATCAATATTCCCTGAAAATCCAGCCAGCAGGTAAGTGTGCGCATGCCCAACGTGATGGTCCCAACACCAGGACACCCTGTGGGCAGCCCTTAAAACGCATGCAGATTTCCAGTACAAACAAACAGACAAATGACAACAAACAGGACGACCAAGGATGGGCAGAAGGTCTTTGTTTTGTCACCAAATATGCTGGTGTCGCTTTGAAAGGATTCTCTCCGCAACTAGGGTGGTATTCCTTTTTTTTTATGTACATTTATTTCTTGGCTCTCGGCGGGGCAGCTCCCGTCTTCCTGGGCCTATTCATGAAATCTCCTGGGAGTCAGACGACACGTTCGATCTAATGAGGGCAAATGCCCACCTTGTGGCATGCGCGCGCATTGACAGACAGACATTTTAATTATGACGAAGAGGTACCAGCTTGCCGCAAGGGACATTCTGGAGAAAATTGAGATGTGCAGCGACGGGTCACCCTATTCCCAACCGATATGTGCACGTATTATCATTTATTGCTAGCTTAGTACAACTACATACACTCAATAAGTGTGTTTGATTTTTATCGGGTGTGTTTTTTCGATTAAGCACTAAGCCCGCATATGCCGGAGAGCATCAAAGCGACTTCGACGGAATTCCATACACGCTCATAATTATATTGAAGCCTCAAGTGCTCATTGAGCTAACAGTAGTTCAATTGAGTAATTTTTATTGCAATTTCCTCAGCCACTACTGATAGATGGTCGAGTATACACAGCCACACGCGTGTGTGGTATCGATCAACGATTTGGATTTGAATTCGGATTTGGATGTTGCCGCGGCGGAATTGTTCCCGCAACCTTTCAGATAAGACTTGTTTTTTGAGAGCTGATTTGTGGTAGGTCTCTCTTCTATGGGGAATTTATTAAATTTCTCCTCGAGAGATAAAACGCGGAGACATAGGAAAAATGTGCTTCGGAGTTCCTATAGTTGGTTTATCACTTTCTAGTGGTGCGACTGGATGTCGGACAGAGGTGTAGACTCCAGTGGCGAGTGTTGATATACGAGTATTTGGTTTTTCAATCCCCTAATCGGAAAGGGACGACGTTTCTTGTTAAATGACTCGTATAAAAGCTTTCTTATCTGAAGCGGAAGGCATTTTGAAAATTTAGCTTGGGCTGTGTGTCGTTTTTAAAGCGATGTGTATTTTTGAGCAGCCTTTTAAGGAACTTACATTTTTGACAGATCAGTTCTTAAAAGTGTACACCTGGATGGTGAGCATTTTTTATATTTATCGATTGTTATATGTATCTGTAATATACACCAAAATTAGGAAAAGGACAAAGAAAAAGTTCTGTGTGCTTTTCGAAGCACATCAACAATTATTGATCGATTGTTTTTATTTGATGGCTCCCATCCCTAGAAATAGATTTAGACAGTTCCCATCACTGCGCTCAATCGACATTTGTGGAATATGTATTTTAAGTCTTCAGTTCGTTTTGCGCGTCGTCCGATTAGAACGACTTAATGTCGCTGGGTCCTTGAACGGGGCTATATCCGGACTTAACTGTAAAATAAAAGTCGTTCATTCGTGTTGCATTTGTTTTAATTTATCGAAATTATTCGCAACCGGAGTTTTTGGCACCACAAGTGTTCCGAGAGCTTCAAAAAGACCTGAGCGACTGCTATTTCGATGTGGAGATGATTGTCGTTTATTCGCAGTTGTTTAAATTTCATCAGGGTCCCCACTCAGTATCTCGTTTCGAAAGTGACATTTTTCGAAAATTAACGTTGTACCCCCTATTTCGAAAGCCGAATGAGATGTATCACAACTCGGATTTAGAATTCCGAAAGTGGAAATTCATAGTATTTGAAATTATTTCTTTCATTTATTGTAAATATCACAGAGTACCAACTTAAATACCGAAAACAATTTCGAATAGGATTGACTTTCGGAACGAAATAGAGAGTAAGGCCCCAGATGTGAGGTACGCGTTCGAGAAAACCAATCACGATCAATGAAACATAACGACACTTTTGCAAAATTTCTTAAAATATCGACTAATGAACTGTTAGAAAATTGCGTTTAAAATTTTATACTGAATAAACACTTTTCCGTACGTAAATGACCTCTTGGAAAGGTAGTCGCACTAGATAGAAGTATCACAGTGAAAACCGTGCTTTAGCCCATAAAATGTTTATTAAATATGGCAGCGGGCCGAAATTTAAATAGCTCATCTAGTCGTAGTGTGGATTTCCACCTCTTGTCTGGAAGCACTGCGAACTGTTGCGGCCACATTTCGGAATGTGTAGTACAAATTTGTAAGTACTTTAGCAAGCCCGAATGATAATTGAAGCAAGCAATATATTTTTTCCCAGCTTCTGTCTTTCCAAGTCGCTCTGTTTAGTTTCGTTTTTTCTTCAAATATATTTTTATACGATGATCAAGAGTGCGATTTACATTTAACCAAAAATTGGGATAGGTAGGTACTTTTCATCTTTTTCATCAGCCCGGACACAAAACGGAAACGTTAAACTTGAAACAAATTCAGTGCAGCCAACTTCACTTATCTCGTTCAATATATAAAAAGAGATCGTTTTGCATTTAGCAAGAACATAAGTTAGCTGGATTTCGATGAGTTTGTCATGGCAAAGTTTTCTTGAAATATTTTCTGTCAACTAAAAATTATTTGTTATTTTTTTTAAATACAGATTTCGGAAAAGTGTCAGCATAAACTGTACCAAGCTTCCTTTATTGTTTCATTCTTTTGTGTTCCTCCACATGGAGGTTCACGTTCGATTTTTTACATTTTTGGGGTGTGTTCACACTTATTACTCATAAAAGGGTTGATAATTCACTTGGAAAGTTCTGCGCGAAAAATCTTGCTAGTTTAAAACATGATGGGCCCTACTAATAATCGTTTTTAACCTTCCCGCTGAATATCTCGTAGGTCACAGTGGATAATTGGAATATTTCACCACTGGGAGTTCATTAAATCAAACCTGGTCACTAAATATATGATTATTAGTATCGCGCTATGCGTGTTCCTTTGTCGTTGGTCGAGTCAATTATAGGTACCTATGCTTTGGTGGGGAGCGGAAATATAATCGATTTCAGTAAGCCGTCGGGCATACATCTGCATTTTCAAAGATGCAGTCGCTGAAAGGAATTCGCGTGTAAAATTCGTACAAAGCTTGTAAAACTCAAGTGGAATATATGGATGGGGCTTTTTTAGCTGGTAGCTTGTTTTGTACTTTATGTAATCTAAGGCTATCGATGCATCTTGGCGACAATCATGAGACGAAAATATTAAATAAGTTCCTTACTTTGTTATAGTATTAGTCCCAATGCCTTAAAGCTCGGTTCAAATGGAAGGTGCCAGCTTCTACTTCTACCTATAATCATTTTACGCTTTTAAAGGATCGATTACAAGAAGTGCTCTACTTAGACTCGAAATATGATATCCAAAATAAAGCTACAGCTGTGAAAAATACATGACAATTTCTGGGTCCATATACCTTCAGCTCCGAGTCCGATTCGTATCAAGTATAAAATTCGTACTTCGTTTCAATTTAAACGGAGTGAACGTCGTTCACGAGCAATAGGATTCTTCGATATAAATAGAAGAGACCTACAGTTTTATATCGTTGCCCAAAATGTAGCATTCTTCAAACAAATTTGGAAGGTGGAAAAATTAAACTGTGCAGTTAGGAGTCGATTCAACGAAGTAAAAAATTGAAGCATCTTCAAATTAGGGTCATAACTTAACCCATTTCCTACTCATCCTATGCCTACTCGTAAGATCGTTTGCAATTTCAACCGCAGCCATACGACGCACACTTGCGATAAATCACCAGAGAGAAAGAGATCCAGAGGAGGAAGTTTGTCGATCAGATATAGCGCGATGCGTAGTCGTTGTAAATACCAAAACAAGCCAAGACGAAAGCCCAACTGTCTGATGTTTCCGTATAGATAACGATTTTAGCATAATCTCAAGCGTGTGCGTACATGTTCCTACAGTCTATTGACACAGCGACAGCATAAAGCGACACCAATGACAAAGTGATTTGCAAACACGCCTATGCTGAGTTATGGCACCGATTCGCCGAACCAAACGACTGTGACCATTTAAAGTAACCAATAAATAATACTTGTATCTATTAGTTAACTTTTTTCCCACTGTTTGGATTTTGTTTAATTGCCCTGACATCTGTTGTCGGCAGCAGTATTTGTCTGCGTCTTCGGCCACTCCGCCGTCCATCATACATGGAGAACTTCTCAGCTCTGGCGGGCTTCGCTCTGGCTCTGGCTCTGAGCCAACTGATTAATTGGATGATAATTATGGATAAACGTCATAAAGTCTAATGATTCTGATCAGCCAGCGTAGTGATGTAAACGCTCATCCGCCAATTAGTGAAACCTAAGAAACCTGTTCGCAGCGGACGGAGGTTGACGATGATGTGCTGTGTGGCCTTTTCTCTTGTTTTACGATGCGCCTTGGGATGCGAGGACGTCCAAAAGCGGAATTTATGTCATTCCTAAATTGTTATGCTGGCAACCAGCGCGCATGAACTGCCCGATCGGGAGCTATAAACAAAACCTATTCCAGGGAGCGTGGGTGTCCCGTCCAAATACTGTAGGCCGTCGACATCATTACTGTTGCGTGTGTGTGTGTTTGTGTTTGTTTGGAGAAAGCTGTGTGTCGAATTTGAAGCAAATTTCCAGCGTGATTGACGCCGTGATCACTGATCAGCGATCAGTTCGGCAAACAACCATATTCGAGAATGGTGCGTGAAATCAAGTCACATCCACACCAGCCATTGTGACACCGCAGTTGTTACATTGTGCGACAGTTTCCTTTGAAGAAGCCGTTTCGTTATGCAGCGCAGTTGCTTCCCTCGTAACTGTCGGTCGATTTCCCAGCCCTTTAGCGTTGTTTGATGGGCGGCAAGCACCGAACAAAGGGCTCAATAGAAGTGACATGGCCAAAATTTACACATGTATCCCACAAAATAGCGACACTCACTCTAGAGCTGAAGATTGAGTGTGGCAGGTACCTTTGTCGCACTTGCCATGCTATTGATGTAAATGTCTCATTTTGTTGGCCCGTTTGGCTCTTTGTTCGGAACGAATGCTGCTCTTTTCCACACTGTACGAGGAGGCGCGTATTGCCGGCTCGTAAAGTTGCGCAGGTACACGCACACAATGCGTGTAGATTGATATATTGCCGAAAATAAATTACATCACTGTGTCATAGTCGAAATAAATGGGCTTCGCACAGAGACACCTTTGAGTCTGGTGCTGGTTTTGGGGCCATGGGACCTGGGTTCTGGGTAAAAACAAAACGGCCGAGCCGGAGTGGTAGTGGCAACTCCTACTTGATTGTCCTTTGTTCGCGTTCAAATCGAAAATTAATTGCACAGGTGTGGAAACCGTAAGTGGTTGTAAATAATTTGTTGTGTGCACCCCTCGGGAGGAGATGAAAGTGAAAGGCGCTTGGAAGAGAGTCGCCTTATCAGCCGCAAGTGCGTGAGAGGGTTGAGTTTTATATCGCCAGGGAGGGTCAACCATCATCAAGTTGATCGAGTGTGACCGCGTTTGTCTCGAAGGATGTGAAGGTTGCCGACTCGTGAAGATCACCTTTTGATCGGTCCTGTAAAAAGAACTGACAGAAGTAATATTTATAGGACTGGCATAACCTGGCTGAATTATTTTCATATTTTTAAATCCTTGGATGCGTGAACTAAGTGACACTAGGCAGAGTTACAAAAATTGTGCTTTTGTTTTAAGACGATCTCTAGACCGCGATGCAAAACTTAAGAGTTTCAGTTTGCCTAGTATTTTATTTTTGAAATTTTGTAAAATTGTGTTTCCCAAATCATTTTAATTTGCTTTGGGTAAACTTTGGGTCTTTTGAAGTTTTCAATTATGTTCAAGTTATTTTTATAAAAATTTAATGTGTTAGTAAGAACTGGAACTGGCAGATATGACGCACTTTTCGGTCCTCACTTGCAGAGAGCGGTGATTTTTTCACAAATCCCACAAGCGAGCTACTTTTGTAAGACTAATTTCTTGCGAGTAGGACTTGCCCTCATTTTATTTTCACCTCCTGGTAGATATACACATTTGAAAGCTGTCAGTTTAGCTCAACTTTAGTTCAACATAGTTCCCACCTTAAATATGAATTCAGCAAATGCAACTGCATAAAATCGCTTAAAACATAGCCAGCGACAAATACGCATCTTTTTCACATTCATCTGCATGTCCTTGACTTCCAAAGTCATTCTTGTACCACAGATTATTGCAGACAATTTATATTTGGTTTTAACTTGAAGAGTCAGCACGTTAGTGGAAAACCTGGCTTGCCTAGGTGCGGCGCAAAATTTGAAAAAGGACCAACCGGAGGAAGTTGGGTAACCACTGTGTTAAACTGAGAGATTTGAAAGCTTAGTCCCCGCAAAAAGCTTCGCATAAATAAGCAAGTTCACTCAAGGTTTCACAACAATAAACCTTGACAACGATACTGATACCCACTGAGCCAAAAACAAATAAGAAACACATTCGCAGAATGCCCGAAGGGAGCTATTGATTTTGAGCTAAAGGTGCTCTGAGAACAGTGAATATTTTTGAAGCAGTTCTCTTGAAAAAATCAATTGCCTAACCGTGGTTACCGCTGCGGCAAAGTGTTAAGGCATCACGCTAGAACTAGGTACCCCCCCAATAAGGTTAGATAGATTTTATTTGACCACAAAATTGTATAAGTCCGTTGAATCTGATTAAAGAAATCACTTTAACTTAAAAAAACTTATTGTTCTATTTTTTTTACAAGTTTTTCATAGGTTTTGTTGAAAACAGGCGGAAGAGAAATGGGTCTGTTGTTTGCTGTTCGATAAGAGATCCCTTTTTGAATAAAATAACAACATTTGAGTTCTTCTTGAAAGATGTCCTTAAAGACACAGCGGTTAAAAATGTATCTGTTAAAACATTAACTAAAAATCATGCAACATTTTTCCTCCAGTTGAATTGGAATTTTGTAAGCTTCCAATCGTAGATCGTACTCAATACTTTAAGAGGAGTTATTGGACTATATGATGCAATAACTCTGCTTGAACTATTTGTAAACTGTTTAATCGTTTATCACTTCAAAAAATTTATACAATGGAATAAACAGAATGGCGAACATTTTGAGCTACTGGATAGCAGTTGAGACCGTCGGCAGTGGCAAGTTTGTCTGCACCTTCACAGCAATCGACAAGAACTCGTATAACAGACGGTTTCCCCGAAGAAGAAGGCCTATAAGCAGGCTACAATGGCACTGACTTTTAAGGTTTCACCTACCAAAATCAAGTTGATTGCGAGAGTATAGGTATCCCGGAAAACGGAATTTTATTATCAGATTTAAATTGCTAGGGTGCTCATATAACATTCAAGCCAGTTTGTTATTAAATTTAACTTTACTCAGTACGTACCTGGAAATGCAAGGCTTGCGAGACTTATTACACGACTTTTAGAAGGTAATTTTGAAGAGGTGTTCTTTTAAGCAATAAATTAATTTAAAGAAGTAATAAATATAAATTTTAATTTATTTCCCCTTTCGGTCGAAAATAGAAGGTATAGTTGGCAATGGAAAAAATATCTCAAGTTGGACCTTTATTCAGCGAAAAGTTTTCACAAAACGGTTGGAAAATCTACTACCATAATCTACGAATATGTTGCCCTCGGACGGAAGAATTATTTTCAAAAATTCGTTTGAGGCATCAAAAATAAAATGTTGTTGTATCGCCCTTGATAGGTTTCGTAGGTGACTGCGATTCAGACAAAAAAACACGCAAAAGCAGCTTCATTTTAAATTGCCAAAGCTCTCTACAAAGTTCACCTTCCCAGAAAAAATAAGACAAGTTCTTAAAAAAAAAAACACTTGCAAATGTGTACGACGCCAAATCAAGGACCATCGTGAAATCTTCCTTCTGCTCGCTTTATGCAGACCAACATTTGACACAAAATATCCTCTACTGCAGTTTGAACCCTTCAATGAAGACGCTTCCTGGTGCATATGGTTATGCAGCGATGTCCTATAGCCATTTTCAGTTTCCTGGTTCTGTAAGTCGTTTAACACGATTGCCCAAATTCCACCATTTGCATTTACACAATTTGCACATCAGAACTGCAAGTTGCCGGAATGCAGCAAAATGCATTGGCATCCATTGCAGATGGTAATGCGGGAACTATGCACCCAAATTCAACGAACCGATTCGCATGCACTGGTCTGCCCCACAAAGTGGCCGGTGATGATTGGCTCGCATCTAGTGTGCCCGGCATTCCAGAGGCATTCCGCCCATATAGCCCCCAGGAATCCAACAATTTGTGTGCACAATCAAAGTCAGGGATTGATTTGCTGTTGTTGTTTGTAATTGAGCGCCTTCCCCCAATCGCTCTGGTGCATTATTGGAGTAAACGTTGAGTTAATTTCCCCGACTCCGTTTAGAAGCGGAGAACGGGTAAGAGTTCCCACACTTTTTACCCACAGAGAGAGATTGCCTTTGATTGCCTACTATATATACTCTGACTGACTGACTGGCTATGGCTCTTTCTGTATGGCGATGGTGATGGGAGCCCGAGCCAGTGATTCCGGTAATTACGCCGCCGTTGTTTGTCGGCTGGGGAGTCGCTAAGTGACCGGCCGACGGAGAAGGGCGAACACATGCATGCATGCTGTTGGCCCAAAACAATTTACCACATTGCACAGCGCGAACGCAAATTTGAATTCAGGTTACCACCACGCTTGACGGCAATTTGTGCTCCTACGTTCCCCGGCCGACACCATTGCGAGTGGCATTTGTCATAAAACGTGCATCTGGCCGATCTGGCGGCGGGGGATATCGTTGTTCTTCGTGTATATGGAGGCATATGTGAGAAAGGAATAAACACACTTGGAGTTCGAGTTGGAGTGGAATTGGAATCCACCCCGAATTGCCTAATTCTCTGCCCGATTCCCATAAAGAACAAGATTGTTTCGTTTTAATTATGGGTTGCTGTGCGCGGAGCCTTCAGCGATGTTCAACGCTACTTCAGAGACAATATGGGTGTAGGAGCACGGCAACAAATTCGTTCACTGTCGATTCCAAAAAATGCCACTGGCGATACGATACGAGTCGAGCAAATGACCTTTTAAATGCGTTATACGCGGCCGGTGCCGATGTCGAAATTGGGGGCGATTTCGGAGAACGCTCTCGAGAAGGCAAAACAAAAGCAACGAGAACGAGGAATTAAATTGTCCAAATGAGCTGCAGCAGCAGCACCAGCCACCAGCAGCAGCAGCAGGAAGGGGACGCGCCTCTAAATGCTCGCGGAGTTTGTCGGGGGCGATTCGGTATGGTATTCGTTTAAGGTCTTTTGGCTCGCACCGGCACAGCGCTGTTGCGCCGCGCGACTGTTTTAAATCCAAATAGCCAAGGGCTATAATTTCACCAAAATGATGATGCGAAGGCACAAAATGTAATCGCTGATCATAAAGTTCTTACAAAATGTTCAAAATAGGCTCAGCCCACGCTGAAAAGTTTGCAACTGCCTTAATTATAGGTGTGCTGTGGGTCTGGAATGTTGAGGCATTTATGTGCTTCACTTTCCTTGCCATCTTCATATATACTTTAACTTGACTGCTGCTCGGATCTTTCGAGGAAAATGCTTAGTTTGTTTCAATTCGCATCAGTTGTGTGTGTTTTTAGCACAAGATCTGACAAGGGTTCCTCTCCCATATGCAGAAGAGCATTAAATATCCATTTGCGTTGCTTAAGTAGAGAGGACAGGACAGGGTAGGCTTCCGAAGGTGTTCACATTGCAGTGCAATTCCTCCCAAATGAGTTATTGCCCACAAGTGGACTTTCGTGAGTGAGTTCGACCAGCCAAAGTAATGCCTTTCATAAATGAAATGAATTCTGTGCTCAATTGCAAAGTCCTTGGGGACTTTGAATGGAAATTCATGGGCCTGCTATGGACAGAGAAATCAAGTTCGCTGGTCAACTCTTTTGTTTTTTGCTAGTTATTGTACCGATTGCAGGCATATCGGGGATGGTTGGGTACAGGGTGCCGATTTCATTTCATCGGAGGCACCTACTACAGCAACAGCGTGGTGGAGCCATTGAAACATTTTATTAAGTGAGAATTTTGGCGAATGGCTTTCCTATTTTATTCCCCACATACCAGATCTTAGTCTTTCTCCACTTTCTCAATATGAATTCAAAAGCTAAGAATGAAGCGGTGATGTCCAATTGGTCTACATATAGCCATTTGAGACGTGTCGCAGTTTGCGAGAATCAAATTACTTTCCCAGTTACCTAGAGCTGACATATTTTGCTACGCCAATGCCAGTGACCCGCAAATCACCATCATCAGCTAAAGCACTGCAATCATAAGTCAAAAAGGAGTTTTGCATCCCCTCTACGCTCTATCTAACCATGTGCGAGTTCATAAATGTAAACAAAGCTGCCCAAACCATTCAACAAATATTCATGAATACATTTATGAACGCAAACTACTGCTGCCTGAATGCGGCCGTCATGCATCGACAAAAATGAGTTCATAATTGCATATATAAACTGAAGTCATAAATGACAAGAAAAATGTTGTTAATGACAACGCTGATCTGTTATATTAATTCCGATTGTATTCCAAGGCGAAATGATATAAGGGGTCTTGTGCCATCGTCGGAATATATTTTCTTCTCTTGTTTAATTCTAAATAGTATAAAGTTATTTAATAATTAAATAGTTTGGAAAAATTGTGCTTCCCTTTTCTCTCCTGCCATTTTTCTGCAGCGCGGCAAGAAAACAAAAACACCATGCTCACTGTAAATTTTCTTTTATGAGCGCAAGTACTCCCAAAACTTTTGCAATGATGATGCAGTTCTTTTACAATAATGAACGCGAAATTAACAGAAATGCAGCATTTTTATAAACTCGACCCATGTCTCTTAAAATTGTTTCCTATAACAAGGTATATAGGAAGTCTAACTCATTCATCAATAGGTACAGTTTTGCCACCCATAATTCAAGTTTACAATTCAAAAGCTTAAGTTACTAGTCCATGAAACTATTCATATTTTCAGAGTCGTTTGGCATCACTTTTATCTTTGTTCACTTTCATTTCGTTTGTGTCATGTAGCTGTCAGAAAATGTACATTTTCCGTCGCTTGTTACTTTTCAGTTGATTGATTTGTTTAATTTTTGCCCAACGTATCTAGAAAAGCAATCAGCGTTATCGCGAATAAATTCATGGAAATGTTTCCCTTGTCAGCAATAGAAATCAGATTGCTGAATAGGAAACATTCCCGGGGAAATTTTATTTCCGATAGGTGTGAATTATAAACAGAGTTCAGATTTTTTTGGGAAATTAGTGCTGGAAATCTGATTGCACATGACCTTTTGGTTGAATCTGCTTAATTTTCTTATGTTCAACTATGAGCGATGCAAATGTAGTGCCATTACATACGAATCGAAAGTGACCGCATTCAGTGTTGCGATATGGGGGCAAATTTACCTTATTGTGGGTGTTGGGTTCAAATGTTGAGTTATTTTTCAGCAAAATATAGGTAGATCCATCGATATTGAAAGACAACAATGCGACTTGGTTCTAATTAACATTAGTTATAATAATTTTTTTATATAAATACAGACATAATGTTAACCAGTCAGAAAGTCAGAAGAAAAAATGTGAAATAAATTAAATTTCAAGGGAAATAAAAACTATCCACAACATGCAACACTGCTGTTAATTTAAATGTATATTTAAATTATTGTCTTCCAACTTTTTGATAGCAATTGACGAAAATTGCCACCACCTTCCTTCACATAGTTCTGAGTGGAGTCCGAGACATCACGCGTTTGTCCACCGATGTGACAGATTGTTAAATTATACAAAATTATAAAAAAATCTTTAAAATTTGGCACAAAAAATATGATTTATTAACAAATCTTCAGTTACCCGATAACCAGATATAAATATATATAAACACCACTCAATCGCTTAACGGCTGACCAACCAATCGGACTCAAATTCGAACCCTAATCAATTTCCGGAATCTTCCCATCGATAACGACAGACATTAATATCCGAGCGAGCTTCTCACTAGTTATAGCTCGAACCCACAAACACCCTTCTGAGCAGTGGGTCCTGGTAATTAACGAGATTACGCAGTGACTCAGTGAGTATGGCGGAAAAACCTGAATGCCGCTTGCCCCAGCATATATGGAGGAACTATGCCACTTTCACATCGCATCTCATACCTAATCGCTCATCAGCGCAGGCGAGCAACATAATTTTCTCGAAACGCGCATATGCGTTCGCCTTCGCGTTGGTGTAAGTAATCTTAATTTGAATGCGCACTTCGATAGCAAATGTGTAGGTAGGCACAGGCAGTCACACGATCCGTGCGATGTAAGATGTAACCAAAGAGCGCAGTGAGAACCTCGCGCACTCTCGTTATCAGCATTGAAACGTGTTACTACGCACATACAAATGCCAGCACAAGGAAACTGGATAAAACTTCATTAATCACACCCTTTTTATCGTTTTCAAATAAATTACAAACGGAACTATGAAAAATCTGCGCAGCTCGACAGAAATTACCCACAGGTTGCAGGCCCGTCTCGCGCATATGAGGCGCGCGTTGGCAAAGGATCACCTGCATCCGTAATGCTAACCACCAGCCTTTAGATCCGTCCTGATACCCAAATGGTAATTGACTTCTATATAAGTAAGAAATAAAACGAGAGAAACGAGAAACCCCACGGCTGTTGCAGTTGGATTGGAGTGCGACCGCAGCCATAAGACACCGCACCGCCACCGCCACCGCCACACCGAGAGGTGCGCGCTCGCGTCCACGGAGTCCGCACTACAATTAAGTTTTTAATGTGTGTGATTGAAAAGCCAGACCTCCGCGGCAGTTGGTGATACTGATTCATCGTTTAGATAAAGCAGGTGACACTTTCCCAAACACCACCGTCCGGTCTGGCGCAGCAGCCCATTTGGACCATCGCCCAAGTGTGTGGCAAGACAACTGTCAACTATTAATTCTCGCGTCGCCCGTCCGTGTGGGCTAATTAGGAACACGGCCTACGAAATTGTTTCCTTGTAAGTTATGGCCAAATAGTTGCCTCGATTTGGAACTCTCTTCTTTGTCTCCGTCTGTCTGAATGTCTTACTGTCTTACTGACTGCCTGCCTGCCTGCCTGCCTGCGCTGGCGGTGGTGGTGGTCATCTCATCTCGGAATAAAGTCGTCTCAATCAAGTGCGGTCGTTTTCGTTGTCGTTGTCGTTGTCGTCGTGCATCGCATCGCTGGGTCAAATTTGCTGTCATCCTTTCAGTGTCAACCGAGTGAGGAGGACCCATCGATGCTGATCTGTATCAGAGAAGACAAATTTAGATGTTTGGCCATCAGGCGACTTAATCGACAAATCAATTTGGAGACGTGATAATGAAATTAATTGAGGGTTGCTCTCAAGTCGGCTTTATCGTCACTCCATCCTCGGAACTATGTTTCATGGCTTGGGGTTTATCAGTCTGACGACGACGGACGGCCCAAACAAAATCATCGCGACGAGACCACCACCTTTGAGCGATTTAATTCGTTTTGGGTCTTTTTTTGGAAACACACTCGATGCGATCGCGGGACACTCGTACTCACATAAAACCGAGAATATATTGGGGACTCCTCCGTCGCTTTGACAACGGTTTCGGTTTTATTTCCCGTGGGTGAGTGCATCGGATCGGGTTTCAACTTTCAAGTTTCGCTTCACCCATACCTGCGCACACGCACACGCTCAGTGTGTTGGGGCCGCTAATTGATGTCGATTTGGGCGAATCATGCGAGGGCCCGCTCGCCTAGAATTTAATTATCCTTTTACAATTTAATTGCGGTGTGCGAGTAATTAATGGCGAGCTGCTTAGGACTCGTGTAAAGCGCGAACATGCGACGCCGAGATAATGCGACTAATTTGTTTACACGCGCGTCGCAATATTCGAATCTGCACGGTGACATGGCGTTCAATGTCGCCAAATGAGCCTGCCCAGTGGGGGCTGACCGTGACACGTATGGCATTAGCAACTCTTCGGGGGACCGTTCCTGTCGTCAGTTTGATTAGCTGTGTTGGCAGATTTTTGAGATTTCTCCCTGCACCTCTATAGGTAGGTATACCTACATGTTGCATGCATCTGACATGCACTGTTCAGTGTTTAGCAATCGCAAGCGCAAGCGCATAAGCGGCGCAACCGCAACCGTAACCGTATATAGCGCAGCAGAAGATCCGTGGGAAATGACGTGTGCCCGCGAGCGTGTGCCGACCAATTTGACTCTTTGCCAACAAGAAGTAAACGAAGGTAATAATTCAAAAATCGTTGATGCTCTAGCAGGCGGCTCCTTATGGGAATCTGTTCGGGGACGGGGTTCATTCGGCCGGCCGGCCGGTCGGTCGGTCTGGTGAAATATTTTATTTTACTGCCCCTTATAAATAACTCTGTTCCTTTGAACTGTCTGGGTGCTCTGGACTCGGGAGTAGCGAGCGCGGGGTAGGTCTGCGCGTTCGTGTCTCGGTTTCGGTCTTCCTCATTTTGACCTCTCTGCGATGTTGTGCTGCTGAGCGCGGCTGGCGCGGCGGTGCAATGGAAGGTTGGCCATTCATTTGGTTGGCTGCTGCCTAGTGGATCCGCGCATAGACGGCCAGCGTAACCAGTAATAAACTTACTTCAAGTAACCATATTGCACTCGCCAATCTGATGTGGCCGCGCGCAGGCGCAGCGCACCGGCCGACAATGGTCGGCTATATAGAAATCGCCGCAGGGTGAAATCGTCGCACGTAGAAGAATTTCAAGTTTTGCGCCAGTGTTGCACTTTTATTTGGTGTTCTTCCATCTGCTTGTGATGTGGTTGTGCGTCGTCCTCTTCACGACGACCGACCGGCGAAACAGAAACACTGCAGTGCAGTAAATGTGCGATGTGAACGGAAAATTATATTTAAAGTACCGTGAGAGTTTTTTAGGAATAAATTACGTGACTTTATTCGCAGTCCAAGCATCCGAACAGAAATTGCAATCTTTTTCTTGTTTCTCGTTTGTTACCTCGCGAGGGGCTTCTTAATATGACTGCGCGCACTCGTCATTGGTGCGGTGGTGGCTTTTGGAGCCACCCTGTCGAATGCACTCGTAATGAGTGCTTGCATAATGTCGCTGTCCTCGTTTCACTATAGTCCCCCCGAAATGGAGCCCCACTATGGCGTGTGTGCATCAATTAGACTAATTGAGTTATGGAGTGGCGTTCTATCGCCGCAAGATTGATTAATCACAAGCAGATACGGTGGTGAGGGCATATCACTGCAAAGTGCAGTAAGTTGTAATTAGAAACGTCTCATTAGGAATGCAAAGGTATCAATTACCGCTTTGATAAGTTAATTGAACTCAGACAGAGTTGGAATGGCAAACGTGGCCGCGAGCGCACTGCATTATGTAGGTCTCATTCAGCCGAACCAATTAATTTATGTATCAGCCGGCTTGTCTTTGGGAAAGGTGACAGGCTTCTTCGTTGTCGATGAATGCTTGGGAATAGTATGGTATTCGGGGTCCGGTTAGCTGCCTGATGCATCTTTTTTAGAGCTTCAGCGGCAAAATGTCTGCGAGAGATTGTACTCTCGAGCAAATGCCACGTTCATCTCTTTTATAAAGAGAAATAGGTATTGAAAACTGATTCCCTGACGTGCTACAAACAAATTTGCGTGGTGGAAACCACCAATGTTTGGGAGTACAAAGTTCTTCGGAAAAAAAATTTAAAGTTGTCACAGGGGCCTATATAGATTTCTGGTTATTGAACGAAATTTGTTCCATAGGTTCACTCGACTCTGCCCCTCTCGGTACTAAGTATACCATACCACGACGAAGTGTCGCTGCGATGGGACATACTTTTCAACAGTCCTGCGTCGGCCAGTTGAACACATACTCACTGGAACCCATCAGTTTGTTTGCGATTTACTATCAGTCGTATATCAGCGTCTTTGTATGTCAGGCATATGCCAACGGACCTGGTTGGCTTTAAAAAGGGTATATGGTGACAGCTTGTTCAAATTCCAGATCCAGCCACAACCAACGTTGGTTATCAGTTTTTAGCTAATAAAATCGTTCAGCAAAACTGAGCGTGTGCATTGAGATGGCGTAGGTACTAATTCAGTGTGACTGTAACCAGCGTGACCGTTATGCAACTTAAGGCCCAATTTGGTACAACTTTTTCGAGAGCCAGCCATCATTTTTTTGCTATTTTGTTTATTTTTTTAGTTGAAACAATGTTTTTCCTGCAACTAAATTTTAAGCTACATACAAACAAAACTAAAACTAAAAATCAATTCGCAAGTCTTTGTTACTTAATAACAACAAGAAGCTGAAGTTTCAAGATGTCAACCAAAAAAGGGGGTCTCTGTTCGTCTTAGGCGGTTGTATGAAGTGATTTGTGACAAATGGACTTGTATGGGAACTTAAAATGTATAAAATTAGAAACAAAAACTGTCTGCAAAGGGAGATTTTATATAGGACTTTCAGTATACAAACTTTACAAGTCTCAAAACTTACGAACGACTTGACAGTTTATTTAATGCAAAACTGATCAACTTAACTATTGATCTATGCCGAAGACACTTAAACAATTGGTAATAAGCGCACTCGTTCCGTAACTCTTCAGGTGATTATCGTCGTAACGAGGTCCGTCTAACAACTGTGCCAAAAATTTCGAGTTTGACAGCTCAATCCAGTTCATTTTGCACAAATGTATTGAGAGCTGGAGATAGTCATACAAATTTGGGCAGAATATAACTTATTATGGTCACCAAAATTTCAAAAACGATATCATCCAGACGCGAATTGTTACACGAAGTCTGCACTCAGATCTCTTTGCTTTAAGACTAAGTTGGCTCACATAGAGAGCCAACCTTGTGGATATTTAAGCCTCTTAAAAGCTTTTTGTACTAAGCCTGTACAATCACTTGATAGGTCTATGAAGCTCACAGCTGCCATGGTCTCTGTAACGCTGTTAATACCTATACATACCACCTTATAGCTATTTCAGACCAAATTAATGACACTCCTGAACGGCAGGGTGTCTTTAAAAGAGGAAGGCGATAATGATAAGAATTTTAGTCATTTTTATCAAGGCGGTTACATTCTCACTATACACAGAGCCTTGGACTGAAAATCAATTGCAACTTACCATAGAATAAAAAAAGCGTATGCGCTCTTGGATTTAGTCAAAGATTGATTCTTAAGTATATAAGACTACAGTATTCACTAGCGAACACTACAAAACTCATCAGCTGCTCCACTGTCCACAAGCTTAGGCAGCATTCCACGCCTGTATTTTCACCAAAGATTGCTCTCATCTCTCTCACCACTCCAAAAGCTGTTTACACATTTAAGCAACCTCGTCGATGGCTAATTGAAAGCCAACTCCTTCACACACTCAGGCCATATTGCAGCCGTTGCGATTTTTATTTCGGCCAATTTGCCTGTCACAAGACAAACATCACGCCCGGTCAAATGCAAATAAAGCACTTAATTACGCGCTCAGACCGAATGCAGTAAGCCAACCCGACTGTCAGCTTATTTGCCGACCAACAAATCGAATCAACTTGAAGTTGAACGACTGTTCAAATCCCACAAACACGTATGCAAATTGTTGTTCATATCACGCGCACATGCCGCAGCCGATTGACAAATGAAAGCTAAACAACGCCTAATGGCGGTGTTTTGTTCAAAACACATGCACACGCAGTAAGTGCGCGCAAGCCTTCATTTCGTAAGAAATGTTGCCCAACAATATGAATTGATTGCACTGTAGACCTGGGGATTCAAATCGAGATCTATTGGCGATCCATTGACTCTCGGGGACCCCAGAGAGCGCGTGAAAATTCTCACCTATGGCCGAGCAATTGATCCATCAATTATATGCACTGTGTGTGTTGTGATCGTTCAAACATGTCGGCGGAAGATGATCCCGAGAGATTTTGTCCAGATTACAAATGTTGAAAGATACAAATTCGGGCTAGAGCCCTGCCGCGTCGCACCCATCGCCATCGCCATCGCATCATCAAGCTGAGTAGCCTCACAAGAATGCCTTTAATTTAATTAACATTTCCTTCTCTTAGTCGGAGGAGGGTTTGTGTGCATCGAGCACCATTAATCACCGAATAACAACGAAACCGCCAACCCAAAGCCGCGGGGAAACCCTTACGCATCCCGTGGCTAAGTATCATTTCAGAGTCATGTGGAGCGCACAGCAGCACGAATATAGAAGCATACAGCACTCCAAGTGAATGGCCGTCCCAGCGGTAAGACCCTAGGTCAACTAGACCTCAGAATGCTAATTATCCCCGACTTGACCCCCGACAAGTCGCTCACTATATAGACAGATCGCCGTATAATACCGATTGGATTGCGCGTTCCTTCTACATTATGTCGTCATAAGTTAAATATGACGGCCAAGAAAGTGCACCTCTTAGAGAGAAGTCAATCGGCTGCATATTGACGATGAAGTCAATTCCGTGGAACACCACTCTAGCGCTGCGCGATACTCAACCCAATAAAATTCGAACAGAACAACCCTGGGTCCGCGGTCTTATCTGCATCCCAAAGTTGCTGGGTTGGTTCGCATTCGACTGCGGCCGATGGTGTCCCAATCCCAATCCCGATCCCATTCCATGCATGGCATTTTAGTGCGCGCTGTTGCCCAGATCCAAGTGAGGATCGGACGGCCGACGACCGGCGCGCAGGAGTATCGGCGACAATCTTCGTAAGTGTGAATAACATCGAGTTGCGATATCAGTTTTATGGGTGGCCCACATGTCAGGGGCCATAAAGTAGAAAATTATCACCTTTTAAATTGAAGAAATCCAAACAAATTGAAACGGATATCGTGTTTAAGTGCTATCATCATCATTCCCATTAGTTGTGGCTAATGTCCGGCTTGAATGTGGTAAGTGCGAGAGCGGTCGGCCGTAGGTTTGTGCAGCCTATCTCTTGATGCATACGCATACAGTGGGTGACGAAAGTGGGCAATTAATTGAGAGACAGGTTTCGGGTACTCCAGGTGTAGTTTGGACAAGGAGTCGTCGGATTAGAGTCCAATTCATAAAAACCCTTCAAGATGTGTCATCAACTCTTCTGTTCCCCCATTCATTTTCCTCAACCTATAGGCCTCAGTCATGCGAAAAATGCAACCGAAAAAGTGGGCTACGAAGCCAAATACAACAAATCAACCACCACTGGTTGGATTCCATCAGAAAAAAAATTCTGACACATGGAACAGTAAAGAAATGAAATATCTCAGTGGAATGATTTGGTTTTCTTTTGTGGAATTAGGTGAGAATTTGATCGAAAAATGTTTTTCGTATGGAAAAATGCTTAAATTATTTTTCTAGAAAATTTAAAATTGGTTTATGTTTTTTTGATAAACTTTACAATTTATTAGCAACATTTTAAGACCAAGATTGAGATCAACCATGAGATTAAAGTGGCTAAAATAAGCAAACGAAAATGTTTACGGGTTCGTTTTACGTATGCTTATAACTAGGGCCTTATTAATAAAAAATTGGTCCTGCCAAACTTGCATCTTGAGCCGACGCCATTCAATCGAAGACAAAGGAACGCGCCGCGTAGATCTGTTTTCAATTTATTTAATTTCAATATGCGCCAAGCGCCAACTCCCTAAAGGAAAGCTACAATCGGAACGAATCGTTCTTCCATTTGTTCCCATTTTATTGATTAAGACCTGTCAATTTATTTATTTATTTATTAGCTCAGCTTCTGGAAGTAGCAGAAAGAGGAGTGTTAGCTCAAAAGACTCGGGAAGAACTGCCTTAAAAGGGTTTCAAGCTTTTCCGTATTGATCTAGATTTGATCTAGAAAATGGTAAAATTAATGAAGTTAAAAAAAAATTAAAAGCTGGAATGAATCGAAAGGCGATTAATTTTTTAAAACAATTTTTTTTCGACCATCCTCAGTATTTAATGATACTTCTTATACCAAATTTAAGTCTTCTCGGTCTTCTGTTTTAGACTGGGCTAAAAGAATTATATTTTTGCTTTATTTCGCCCATACCAAACTAAGAAAAATAAGTTGGCAACCCTAAGAGAACGAGTCTAAAAATTTGCTTTTTGTTAAAGCTTTCAGCTAAATTTGACATTCAAGGCTGGAGAGTGATTTCAACATTTTTTGACATACGTTTTGATTAAGATTATTTTAGTAGAATAAGGTAAAGTAGTCGAAATCTCAATAAAACGATTCCCAGTGATATTTGCATACAATGCCAAAAACTAGTTTAGTTGTCGCATGTCCCAACTTTCTCCTAGTTCCCTCACGCTAGAAGTGGATGGCGCTGAAAGCAGTTTCCTTTCATTGCCATAATCACATCACCAGAAAGGTGTTAATGTCAACATGAACTAAGTCAACTTCGACGTCAATTCTACTAGGGATGGGATTATTATAAACTCATGCAAATCTCAGAGGTGTAAAGAAGTTTGGGTGTAGGAGGTGGTTTACTTTAAAAAAGTGTTCTGTCTTGCGTTGCAATTGAATATAAAAGGAGGGAGGACTTTACTTCAACTACATTTTTACTATTTCTTGCTAAGTTGTTTCCAACCTTTATCTTAATTCAGGTGGCTTAATGCTCTCTCTAGGTATAACCTATATTTGATATGAATTTCAATCATTTTGGAACTATTCTCAAACTTGTAACTTGAAATGGCGCCATCTAGCAGTGAGATTACTATCCATCTTTGTTAAAAACGCTGTCATTGCTAAAAGAAAACAATAATGAAGGAAGGTGATTAGTTAAGCAGTTTCTCCTGCACACTAAAACAGTCTTAAAGACGTCAAACTTTGTTTGACTAAATTAAAATTAAGTTCGACATTAAATAGAGTTGTCAACTCTTCCGGACATCACTTTGCATTTGTGGACAGTTGTTCTGATGAAGGAAATGTTTGTTTACACTCTTACAGCAGCACTTTCGTCACCCACTGTCGGTGAGCCGATTGTGTGCTGACAAGAAGCCCCTTGCAGGAAGGAAACAGTATGCCGGTGCAGCAAATTCGATAGCGTCCATCGACAAGTATCCGCCGATCCGAACACAGAGCGAGCATGCCATTAATATCATTACAGCCGGCGCAGTTGCTGGCAGAATGAGTGTCTCATATCCGCGTGAAAACGCAGCCGCTGCTGCTGCTGCTATATGACTGGGCGTTTCCACGCAAAAATAGTTCACTGGACCCCACGGTCGCTTGTTAAATGATACGCGAAGTGATCGTGTGCAGGTTCTGGAAATGTTATCTACTGAATTCCTGCTCCCTTGTCCCAAGTGCAGCAGCTCTATCTAAGTACCAATCTAATTTATTGCCGTACAATTGAGTCGTAGTCGCAGATACCGCATGTTAGATGGCCATTTCCTTCCACAGCCGATCCTGGCACACACACACGGACAACCAAAACAACAATTACAATTAACAATCGATTGCTGGCACTAATCAGGTAGGTAGGTAGGTATTGCGCCTTCGATTGGTAGTAGGTATAGTAGCCAGTGGCGATTCCTGGTCTTAAGCATTGGGTTAGCTACGTGCTCACTTCTCACCAAAAAAAAAAAAAAAAAGCGCACTCTCTTATTCCAAAAGCACGACAAAAATAATTATTATGTATTTACTCACATTTATAATCCAAATATAAAATTATAAATCGCCCTTAACTTTTGGAATGGAATTCAATAAGACTATTAATTCAGTCAAATAAGAACACAACGACACATTCTTACTGCAATTTGACTAGAAAGAGATACACACAGAAGTACAAAAAAAGATAACGCGCAAAATATACCTGCTTGCTTACACTAACACTCTACTTTCAAGTTTTATCGCATTTGTTTGCGCTTACCCTTCCGTATATTTTCCTGTGCTTTGCTTACGACTGGTAGAGGTAGTAAAATTTCACACTTATACAGATTGTAGGAAATTCGGTAGCGCAATTTTTTACGCTAAAATGCTACAAGCAGGAGACTTTTCTATGGGAGTTTTAGATTGTGTGTGTGCGTGCAGGCAGGGAATTTGCGGTATCGCAAGTTGTAAGTTGTAACGCTAAAGAGTATTTCAAGCGAAACTTATTGCATGGAAGTATTGTGTTGTGTGTTTGTGTAGGCAAATATTATTTGTAAATGATAGTTTTGTTATTTAGTATGTCATTGATTATTGCAATTATTAATCTTCATAATTGCTTTAACCTTCTTATTTGGTGTATTTTGCGTATATGTATTTCAATTTATTTTCTTGGTTTAGCGCCGCTAAACTAGCTAACTGAGAGGAATCGCCCCTGATAGTAGCAACATTCTCGGCGACGACGTCACATTTTTTGGTGGTCATTAATCGGTGCTTCGACGAACTGGTTTGGCATTTCCACGGAATATTGTTTCAGTTGGAGCGGGCGGCCGCGCGCACGTTAAAAAGCCATAAACTACTCGACCGTGTTGGAATTGTATTTCAATAATTTATAACTATCCAGTTAATTTTTATGGCTGACCACTCACGGACCACCGGAGGGTCCGAGTCCGAGGTGGTGGCGCTCTTCTATCAAAAGGTCCCACAATGATTTCCATTCGAATGTCACAATAGATTTCTTTATTTCTTCTGTCCCATACATTGGCCGGGTTATTTACAGCCCGAACATCAGTGTCACATAAAACCTGAATGCCCCCATAATATAACAACGAGTGTGCGAGACAATGGCAAGACGTAAATTTTGAGCTATGTTTTAATTGAGTCGGGATGCGGCGCAGCTTCGGGCTGCAACTGGAACTGGGACCGATTGTGTTTCCCCAGTCTTGTTTTTGTGTTTTTTGGCGAAAACAGACGCAGCGGGTGGATGTTGATGTGGATGTGGATGGGAGAGTTTTTTTAACGTTCGAAACGATGACGTGGCGCATTCCTGTCACCCTACAGCAATCATCACCGTCGGAGCATCTCCGGCGCGCAGCGTGAACAGAGTCGCACTCAAGGAACATTCATCTTTTTGTTGGCGATGCCGAGCTGATGTTTCAATGCGAGAGGTCAACACATCGAACTATGACTTTGAGATTGACTGATGAAGAAAAACAAATTGTCTGCCAATGATCACGGTGAGGCGATCATCATTTGCCCAGTCATCATACACACCAAGCCTTTAAATCTCCCACAAAGATAAAAGGTGCTGCTCGCACCAAATCCACTTTTGGGGAGGCAAGACTTGGTCTTCTTCTGCTGCGTTCGTTTCGTTCCCTCTCCATGCCCATATATCATTGTGTTGCCGGTTGCCGCGCCACCACTCCCACTTGAGCAGGGAACCACCGCGGCACACAATGGAAGGGCCGTTCCATTGATACTCGTATCAACCTCAAGCGATTGTCTGCGCTGTGATCTCCATCGCGCGGTACTGTCTCTTAAATGCAGCCCATTCAGGGTTCAAATCGCCGATCCTTTTGTGTCGAATCGATTCGAACCAATCCGCCAAGTACCACATTCGTCATTGTGATACGCTCCTGACGGTTGACAGTGTACGCGGAATTATCCGCACTTAAGCACTGGCGCGGTTCCCCACAAAGGGTGTCGTCGGCGGCCTGACCCACATCCCTGATGCGCATTGCACTTTACGGCTCCATCTGCCGTCTTCGTTTGATGGAAGTTAGCAAATTTTGGTGTTATTAAGCGGCCCGTTTGGCGGTCAATGGTCATCGGCGGTTCGATTTGCAACCATGTGCCAATCGGGATTCGGCATGCATGCCAAAACAAAAACCCTCTCAACGAACTTTTAATTATGGCCGCCGCGGAGCACATGCAGTCCGACTTTTCCCACACACATAATCGTGTCTTGTCCGAACATGGATTTCTCTATTATGCCACACTGAAGGTTCATGACAAGCCGACTCTTAGTTGTCCATTATATGGGTGCCATCCCACGATGCGGACAATCACCATTGTGCGGACAAAAATGTTTGGTCATTTCGATTCAATGAGGTCCCTCGCAACACAATGACCGATCAATGGAACTCCAAAGAAAATAACACATAACTTTCATTCTCGACCGGGGTGCCATGCTGAAGAGCACCATCCCAGTCCATGGACTGACACTTTGTGCCGACTGCAGCGTGGTGTTGCGGCCGAATTAAACCAATGACAGAAATTAGTGAAATTTATTGTAACATGCACTCTGTGTCTGTTGTGCGTGTATGGATACCCTCTTGAATTTGGCCCAGAAAGGATCTCAGATCTCGGAGAAGTGGCGATCGCATGACGTGTTTTCGACTTGGACGCACATTGTTCGGTTGAGAGCAGAGTCGGATCGGATCTAGTGTGCCTATCGGCCGCACCATACCCAAATTGTTAATAAAATAAATAAAAGCCAGGCGATACAATGTGGTTTCGTTTCGTGTGGTTTTCTTCGAAATCTCAGCGTTTTTCTTTTCATGTGGCACTTGTTTGGAGGCCCCTCTGCTCTTTTTTGTTGCGCGTGAAAGGTTTTTTCGGGGAAAAACATGAGCATTACCAGGCGATTGAAATAACAACAATAGATACGGATCGGTGGGGCTCTCTGCACCCTCCTGCTGCATCTCTTCATTACACGTTGCGTTTAATTGATTGAAAATTTCGGTTACTTATGGGCCGTCATCACTATTGTCTCTAGATGGCATTGGCCATCGTCATATCCGTGCGGTGCATCTGAGCAGATGGTGTGGCGGTACTTGAAGCTCCAAACTCTTGAGCAGTCGATTTAACACAATTGACGCATCTTAAGGTCTTTGCGCGATGATTTGAAATCAGTTGAACTGTTTTGACATCTCCGCCAACGTTCACCTTTATGAACGGGAAATCGGCGGCAGAATCTGTTGCATGACGAGATCAACATCTCATCTGAGTTCTTAAGGCCATAACCCCACTATCTCACTCCATTTTGCTATTAAGCTGGCGATCTGTCTTCGAGACATACTTAGTAAGCGGTTCTTCAGGTGGTCGTCTCCCTTCAGTTTGGAGGTCCTCGTGTCAACGCCCCCTTAAACCGCTTACCGAACTGTCAATGTCAAAATTTTCAATAAAATCAACATTTTCATGATGGGGAAGCAAATTTACAAATAATTAAAATTTACTACCGAAATTCCGAGTCAGTGGTCGCATCTTTAAGAGCGTCCCAGTATAGACAAGCAATTCATAGTCTAGTGAGAAAATTTGAATATTCGCTGCCGTGTCAGCGAGACTACGTTTTGCCCAAAGTGCGGAGAATATTGCTGCCGTAAAGGCGTCCGTCGCAAACGAGCCAAATCTTGCAATTTCACGGCGTTCTCAAGAATTAAGCTTCTCCTAGACCACATTATGGCGAATTTTGGGTAAAGATCTTGGCCAACAACCTTACAAGATCAAGATGACTCAAAAACTAACGCCACTTGATCATATGAAGCGACGTACGTTCTCGAATCGGTCTCTGGATATGATGGAAGAAAATGGAGAATTCCATCGCAAAATCATCTTCAGCGATGAAGCGCATTTTTGGTTGGTTTTTACCTTAAGTGGTCTTGGTTACAGAGACGTTATTTCTTTGAGCAATTGCATGAGTTGAACATCAGTGATACCACACAGCGGGTGCAACAATCGAGTTATTGAAGTCGCCGGCGGCGTTAGAGGAGCTCAGAGCTTATATTGAACGAGAAATAGCGAAAATTGAGCTCAACGTATCGACCGCTTCATAAGTTCTCGTGGTGGACATATGAACGAAGGCGATATCCTTTCAAAAATATTTTGATAGTAATTCAACTCAATAAAATATTTTTTGAGATATCTCAAGTTTGCATTTTATTTAAAAAAGGTGTCGAATCCTAAACAAATACCCTTTACAAGTAAACTCAGCACGACATTCGGAAATGCCCCTGGACTGAGGAAAAAGTCAAGTAAACAGATTGGGGCATGTATGACTTCGGTAAGACTCCTCTACCCATCTTTGTAGGGTCTTTTTCAATTGAGGTTTTCCGGTCTTTCGGTTTCACTTCCATGTGTCCAAATATTCCGCAAGGTTTTCAGTCTTATCAGGCAGCGCTTAGACAGTCGCTCGAAGTTAAATCTCCGTCAGAGATATCCGCACTCGTACCTTGGGACAAGCTTTGATGCAAACGCTGGTAGAACTTCCGTCCAGCCAGAGAATTGTAAGAGTGCGTTATGTCAATCGCAACATGATCAATTTGGATGACTCTTTGACAGGTGATCTTGCGACAGCCTTTATATGAATGTGAGGAAACCGCTTACCATCTACGGTTTATAACGTGAATTCGTCCTTGCATTACAATTACGACCATCTCGCTGACGAAATTTGGAATAGTAAGCCGTATGAATTTCAAATGGGAATCACCTTCCTAGCGAAATTGACCGGATGAAAAACAAAAGAGTTGCAGTGCGAACTTGACATTCCACTTTTCGAAAGTATGAAAAGAGCACGCAAATCAAGTGACTCAATCACATTTAGCTGTTGACTACCTTCCGAACGGAAAAAATACAAAACATTGACACAAATCCAAGTACACACCCTTCAGCGAGCCCCTTCCGACGAGCTCACCCTAATTTAATCAAATTTCGTTACTTAAGCCATCACCAGCTCGGCCCCTTTTGTCTTCCAGCGACCACCAATCCTTGCTGTGGACTCTATCGTGCAGTCGGCTGGCGCGGCGATTAAACAGCTCGCGTCCGCAATCAACCCGGGAGGGAGATCTGTATTCTCTCTCGCTCGGTTAATATGGAACCCCTAATTAAACAGTGGCCCTAAAATATGCATATGCGGTCAGCTTCTTGTACCCATATTTCATCTGGCCAGCGATATGTCAGCCTAAAGGTTCCACTTTGCATATATTTGCACCCATCCTCATTTCAGCGCGATTCCTTGCAGCGATTTGTGCTGCGTTCCTGCCATGCCCACCTTGTATGGGATCTTCGTTGATGTTGTTGGTTTGTTTTTTATTATTGTTATTATTGTGCGCTGCTTCTGCCACGCCAGAGCGACGGCCGCCAGCGGCTTAGAAAAGTGTCGGCTATTTTGGCGAAATATGGACAGAAAATGAAGAGGCTGTGAGAGATGGTAGCAGCCCATCCCCGGCTTCCAGTTAAATTAAGAAAATACATTTGCATGGCCATGACCACACCACGACCAACGACCACGGCCGACTGTTGGCAGACCCAATATGCGAAAAGGAGGACACGCTGACGTCTGTTCTCATACCCTGAAAGCTCATTAAAAATCGATAGACTCCTAAGTTGGCCGGCTGTCTTATAACTCATTCATTGCGCGACTGAGCGATGGCCCGGCACGGCTCTTTTGCGAGCACAATAAAAACGATGGCAGAATTCATTTCGGATTCTGCCTCCGGGCTTATACTCAATTCAGAAGCACAGCGGGAGTTCTAAGTAAATATTGTGGCCGTGTGATCGTTCCTCGTATTCTCGCATAATCTTCCATTATCCGCTTCCAAATTAATAGACAATCAGTTCTGGTCTCATTCGGCGCGCGGATTATTCCCAATCCACGCTGTATATCGCGCGATTTAATTTTAGACTTCATTTCGATTCGTTTGGAAGGCGCATCGCCACTTGCAGCGACACATCGGCTTCGGCAGATGCTGTGGTTGCATCCCACACCTATCCCTTTAATGAGGGTCATCATGATGATGATGGTGGAAAAGATGGAAAACCCAACCACGCACCTTATATGCGTCCGGCCAAACCCAACATACACGAGTATCCAACTGTTTTCTGCCTAAAAATGCCGGGATTCCATCTTTCAACCCTACATGGATTGGATGCCACTCTCTGTGAAGACAAAAGGACACCGCGACCTGATCATCTTTTTATTGTTTCAGGGGTCGTTCGAGTGGTAGTCAGCGGTGCCTCATAACGAGGGTGCAATCAAACATTTCATAAAAATTTTCCAAAGTAGGTAAAAGAAGACATAAATAACTTACATGCCGGCCGGTCGGCGATGGCGTCGCGTTTTAGGGGATCCGCGCGTCGAACCTTTTCCCAGCATTAGCCTATCGGCTTTAGAATTCGAAAATGTTAGTTATGCGTTTTTGATATTATTTTTCTTTCTTTTTGTTATAATAAATAAACAAAGGAATGGACATTTTTCTATTACCTATCCGGAGTCGTCGCCACGGGATCTAGAACAGATACTTGTTAGCATTCGGTAGTAAATATGCGTTTAATTTAAACGAAGTCTTTTGTTCCATTTTTGAGTGTAGTCCTTTCTTTTGTGTGGATTAATGGCTCAGCATTATGTAAATTGGGAGGGCAGCAACAAACTGCACCATGAAATCAAACAAGTGAAAAAGAAAACTTGTCAATTATGAATGCTCTTTATGGCGTCTGCTGCGTGTGTCTGAGCGTGTGTTCAAACTGCGTTTCTATCCAGAGATGGACAGCTTTAACGACCGCTACCATTAAATGGTCCACCTCCGGGGTGAAATTAATATTTATATTCCTCATTCGAACTTGTTACCACCATACATCTCAACCATTGTTCTCTGGTTTGCTTTCAAATAAGGGAATTTGGAAATTAATGGACACCGACAGAGCCTAGTTGGCTAAGCTAGTCCTTCACGAACGAATATAAAAACCTCACAACTGCGTAGCTGGTTGCAACTTTTTCCGCTAAACTGTCAGAAACAATTTGATAGAATACAGCAAAAATGGCCAAGTTAAAGAATCACACAAATCACAACCAGAACCGCAACGGAACCAAGAAGCCAACTTCATTCCGTCATGAATCTACCTTTGGTATGGATCAGAAGTTCTTGACCAACCCAAAGTTCAGCTGCAATGGTAATCTATCAGGTGTCGAATGCAAGAAGCATTTTTATGAAGTATGGCCGCTCGTGCTGATAAACCAATCCCAGTGAAACTATAAAGTGTGCAGTGGAATAAAAAAACTCAATATTGAATCTAGTTAAGGATAATTTGCTTCCAACTCACACTAGAGTCATGAACTTTTTTTTTTTAAAATCGATTTTGAACCAAAAGTAGTTTTTTATTATGAGAATAAAATGCTTCAGGTTTTTGTATTTTCAAAGCGCTTTAAGGAATTATGGCCTTCTTCACGGTTTTTGAAGAAGCCCATCCAATTGTTGCAATTTGGGGCCACTCTCTTTACAATTGGGTCCCTATTTCGACCTAACGCGTTTAGATGTGGCTCTCAGGGACTATAGCCACGTATGATGGCGAACGTCTGAACGATGTCATTTTGCGACCAAGCCATTTTCCAAATATTGATTTTCTCCAATTTGCAACCTCCTTTGTGGAGATTGAACTGAAGGTGTGACGTAAAGTTACGGCTCTTGGAGGCTAGGTGTCGCAGACCCACCAGCCCCAGGACCCCCCAGTTTCAGCGAGTAATTTTCTTGGTGCATTCGTACTAGTCTCCCTATGGAACGCCTCTACTTGTTAAGGCGATTCTGTTTGTTAGTTTTTGAATCTTCCATAAAAAGAGCTCAGTTCGCCCTTCAACTCTTTTGTTTTATGACCAGACCATCATATTTCTGACCCCTTTTGTGACTCTCACATGCAAGCAATCTCAGCAAGTGAGGTCTCAAATGAGAGAAAATTTCAACGAGCACAGAAGGCTTGTACCTCTACTTTAAAAATATATGGGTTTAAAGAAGAAAAATGCACGGCTACGTGTTCATTTTTAAAAGCTCTTACGAATAACCGTCCAGAGTAAAAGGCTGTTGGAAGTTAAGTTTGAAATGCTCTACTTATTGACCTTAACCCCTTGGATAGTCAAAAAAAAACTGTCCAGTCTGCCGGGGACTAAAAGCCGGACCTACCTTCATTTTCTGCAAACAACTTAACTCGGTTAACACGGATCCCCGTGATCGATCTAAATTAATTTTAAACCTATTAAAACGGCGTCAATTGCGCAATAAACGTATAGTCTCTCCTATCCAATTCCAATTAGCACATTGTCGCTGAGTCGCCTCCTTCTGGTGGCCGTCTATCGCGGTTGCCGGCTGCCCGTATATAGACGCGTCCATTAATGACACGCCAACCATCCGTCCGGTGAGTTGTTGTCTTGTTTTTGTTTTCCTTTTGGTGTGTTTTTGTAATAGCGCGCCGGGTTACGACCGCACGTCCCACTCAATTTTTGTTTATTTCCGTAAAATGAAAGGAAACCTCACACATTGACCGCAATATTTCGACTGCGCACCGTTGAATAAATTGCGTTAATAAAACGAAGACTGATGGCCGGAGATCAGGAGAAAACCGCAGCGCCACAATTTAGCTTTTATGGCGACGGACCACTAATTGCTACAAGAGGCAACCATGTGATTATCACATGCGGTCACCTGCAACATCATCTCCGTTGTTGTCGTCATCGTCGTCTTCTGTGTGGGCATATATGCGCGCGCGCACCACCGAAACCGCGCTATGACTCAAAATCAACCTTTGGCATCATCCAGCAGGCAGCAACCAACCCTATGGGTGGAATGATTTATGGGGCGATGGGCCCCAGCTCACACTTGCGCTCTGCAAGCCGTCTGCAGCAACATTTTGTTGCTCGTAAATGTTCCGTGTGCCGCACCGCGAGTGAGATGCAGATGACTAAACACGCGGCAACTGATGGCAACAAGTAAACAAGCTTGTCCACGTCATTGTCACTGATGCCATTGATACTATGATGGCGACGCACACACACTTCTTGCCTCGTTGATGATTAGCGCGTGCAAATACCGCAAACGCACGATCCATAATATGCTAATTGTAACTCAATATCTCGCAGTGATATGGCCGTGTCGGGGAGCGATCTCCGTAAAATCAAAGCGGTATCCTCCGATCACAACAGCGCCCAGGTACACCGTGCCAGTCCCGCAGTCTCGGTTAAAGGTATACAGCATGCCAGGCCCGTCATATCGTCGTCGATCTACGAGTAAGAGGGGCTCCATCATAACCCCCGCCGAGTATGACAAAGTGATGATCTGATCAGTCGCCGCTGTTTCTCTTCGTTAATTCGTTAAACATTAACATCCCACAGAAAATTTACATTAGGTTGATACTTCTGCGCGACTGTGCCAATACGATTTATCTCCCGATGCTTTCACATTTTTCCTTTGTTTCGTCGACGTCGCGGCGCATTTTCGGGACTGTGGCCGGGGGTTCGTTTGTAATCATTTTTCTCGGCCTTGTTCCGATCGACACATAAAAAATGCTCGCATCATTACCAAGCTGTGTCAATAATTAAGGCTATTAATCGTGCGGCCAGTTATGAATGCACTAGGATGATGCGCAGGATACCCGAATACCCGAGCTATCCGATAGCTCACCGAATGCCATATACAGTGACAGTGGCCCCACCAAAATGGATAAATGGTGGCAAATTATTGGCAGGGCCGACGTGGTCGGACGAATCGTGGGAAACGCGCTCGCAGCCGGCCCCCATTTGGAGCAAATAAACATTTCGGACAGCTGAGGAGATTTTGAGGCAATTGAGTGAAGGTTGAGCGCGCTTTTGCCATCTGTGATGGACACAACAATGGCCCGACGGAAATGGTATCTGCGGCCGATCTTTCTCTCTCTCTTTGATTGAGCCAAAGGTCTACCATACAATGCCAACATGGGAAGTGAACGGCGAACCCTTTCTGGGGTTCCTTCTGACGGTTTTCTGATTGAATTGCCAGCAATTTACATGTATACGTGTCGAATTGAATAATTGGGTGTTTGACATGTCCGCAGATGGGTTCGGCGGAAACTCGCCGTATTTTCGTATTTTGGGATCGAAATTCGATTGGGGTTCCGCGATGATTCATGGGAGTTGGACTTCAAGTTGCATGTACGTTTGAATTGTACTGTCGTGACCTAGAATGAGCTTGGGAACTAATACCCGATTGATTGGTGGATTCTTCGTAAATTTTAATTGTTGTCTTCAGTCCATGAGTCGATTAATTGTGGATAGGACTTCGCCGTCAGTAAGATCGTGTAAACACGAAGTGACACTTCAGTATTCAAACGGCTGGCGATTTGTCGGAACTGATTTAATAAGCGATTTAAAAATCGTAGCGCTGCCGCCATTAGAGTCGAAACTTGTTAGCGTTTCGCCGAAGCTAATCCTATTCCTATGCAAATCAGTCGCAGTCATAATTTATGTTAATGCCCGGCAATTAGTTAGAGATTCTAATGTTTAAACAATATCAACATAAATGTTTTCGTATAAGCAGATGCGCATGGGTAGAGGCAGTTCGGAGGCAAATAAATTAAAAGGTGTGACCTTGTCAACAGAGATGCACGCACTAATTTTCTCGTTTAACTATGCACAGATTAATTGGGAAGAGGTCGGTGACCTGGGCGTTTTTATTCTGATGGACGGCTCGGTTTGTGGCTCGACTGTGATGGAAAGCACGACCGTCTTTGACGTTAGTATAGGTGGTGGTCGCGTTTTGTGCCTCAGAGCTCAGAGAGCATTAGGATTTTATTCGATTTGCTTCTCCAACAGGCGGCGGAGTGTGATCTGTGATGGCGTATGATTTGTCGAGGGCGGGATAAAAATTAATTGGACACTCTTCGTTTTCTTTACCGATTTATGAAAACCAATATTTACAATGCCAAAAGGAATATTTTCAAATTAAGACATCTAGCCAAAAAATAACATGTAAATGTATCAATTCAAAAACAACACAGACAAAAATATATGCGGATTCTTAAGGAAAAACAATTCCTGCATCAGAAACGTATTCAACGCGATTCGCGCAAGGTTTAACGCACTTAAAACTTACCTCCAAGAGATATATTTTTAGACGTACACACGATTCCTACTCGACATGAAAGGAAATTGACTTGCTACTGCAAAAGGGCAAATTTCTTAAATCCAGAAAATGTTTCTTATTTTAAGAAACCCCCTTTTCTATATTAAAGTAAGAACTATCACTTTCGATTATTTCTTATAGCCATTCTTTTGACTCTAGTTTGAGTGAGTAACAATATTCTCGTCTTAAAAAATAAAAACATTTTCTTGATAATAGAGATATCTTATTTTGAGATTTCTTATTTTGATAAAACAAGTTGTTGATTAAAGCTTCAATATTTTAATGGCACAATTCAATTTCTTCAATGCCGAAAAATATGAGTGTACTTTCAGTATTTCAACAAAATGCGTTCGGTTTAAGAAAGAAATTATTTTTCAGAAATTGTTGTCAAAGAAGAAAGCGTCCCCGGATCAAGAATTATTTTGCGCGATTTAAGAAATAACAAGTTTGATGTACCTACGCAAATATTTTTTAGAATTATTTTCTACATCAAGCATACTTTTGATATTTATTGATCGGTTTGAACGAGAACCGTGGATCACTCTTCTGGTTGAACTAAATTTCTCTCTTTCGAGTTTGGAAAATATTTCTTTCCCTGAATACGTCCAAAAATAACTGCTGCGTAATATAATATAATCCAAGTCTTAACTTTATTTTTTCTGAATTTCAAAACACGCGCACTTTTGACTTTAAAACAGATAATTCGCTGCAATACTTGAAAAGTGGTTCAGTTTTCCATTTAATTTAGTATCAGGAAGTCACGTGATATTCAGAGGAAGTTGTGTAAGTAACAGACAGCCCTAATGCCATTCATATGTGGTGGCTGGTGGGTGACAATTGTTTTGACAGATGAATTACACAGGGTGTATCTGTTTACCTTACGTCCTTCGTTCAGCAACACTTTTTGCTAGAATATTTTGATGATTGCAAAACGTAGTCATCAACCTTTTACCATTTGAGCTTGTCAATTTGTCAAATTAACTTTTCGCTGGGTTTTTATTAATTTTCACCCTCATCATTATTATTTATTTCTCCCATTTTCGCTGGGTTAGGTTAGTGGCTGTTGACAAAAAAGATGAACTACTTGGAGTATTTTAAGATCCCCTGTGAGACCAAATGAGAAAACAAATCCCCCCTACTGGGTGACCCATTTTGACGTTTCAAAGGCGCATACCTAAGAGACTTTGAATTTCTTTGTTTATTAGATTGCATAGACCGTTTTTGAAGAAGGCTCGAAAATGGAATCCTCGTATGAGAATGGTTTTCTCATCCTAATCGTCCGTACAACTTTTACGCCAAGCCTGGCTACACGCTTGGGCTTGCCTATACCGAAGTCTTCAATGACGACACCTTTTTATATAGCGCTGAAATGAAGTCTGAGGAAAGAGAAGAAATCATAACATTTTAGACCCAGCTTTGGCCAGCTTTGGCCAGCTCTGTTTAGTCGCTACACATGTTGTACTTGTACCACTTGTCCACCTATGGTTTGTTCTGGGAATAGCATTCAGCTATATCTTAAGTTGCAAGTAGCATTTGGAATACAGAAACCTTTTTTTTTATTTGTCAGAATAGGTAGTGTGTATTCCTTTGACGAGTTTTACAATTTGCTCCAACATCTCCATGTCCTGTGCGACAAAGCACGTGAATATTAAACTGATCCATCATCACTATCACTAGGAGACGAGCGACAGTCTAGGGCAAATTAAAATAAATTTGAAATGCACCTGGAATGTCAAGTTTATCTACACTTGTTGACTTTTCGTACATTTTGAGGCAGCTATCAGAGCTTTGGGCTGGCAATATCCTTGATTGCTACAGATAGAAACAAATGTTCAGTGCAAAAGGATATTTTGCATCACAAACCTTATTTAAATCGAGTCTTAAAACAATTTATCATATTTTCTTTTTTAAATTTATGCTCTCGAAAGTGGAACCCTAAAATCGGCAAGTGGCCCCCATCGGTAAAAGAGATTGAGTTTGAAAAATCCGCAATATCAATTTAAACAGCGTGTATGCATTGAATGTAGTTCAAGAATCCAACCTGAAAAATAATGAGGATCTTTACGTTTCGGGAATTTCACCGACGAAAGATATGGAAACGAACTCATTACAATCTAGGTATTAACTTTTTTTAATGTCCATCTCTTTTAGCCTTAGTGCCAATCTATGCCCCAACCAGACCTTTAAGGGAAAGAAACCTTCTTCTTCGACCTGTTCATAGAACTAATTATGGCCATAATGAGTCCATGTCCAGAGCTATTGTTTCATTCAATGATGTTTATATTTTTGTAGATCTAAATTATTCACGCGATCGCTTCAAAAGTGTTATTCTTAATTTGACAGCATTACCTTAGTATTAAGTACATTGTTTTTTTTATATAATTGTTATACTTTTATTGTAATCTGTATAGCTTAGCTAGTAGATGATATCAAATAAATAAATAAATAAACTTTTCAAAACTATATGGGTATCACATAAAAAAAAAATGGAAAACCCAATAGATGAATAAGCGAGAAGCAATTATTTTGATTTCACAGGTTTTTCTACTGCAAACCTATAGATCTGTAGCCATCTTTCAGGCTTTTGACAGGGTCTAACAGAGATACCTACTGAGCAGGTCATTCTCCTATGGATTACCAAAAAAAAATCTAATAGACTCGCTCTATGTAACAAAATTCTGCGGGCACATTTAATGCCAGACCTTACGACTCCTCAGAAATGTGGAGCTAGGCGATATCATGGAGTTCACCAAGAGAACTAATACCTGCATTCAGTGGCTACCCGTGATCACCCTCCCCCAGTGCCTAATCCATGTCCAACATGCATATAAACCGAAACAGGCCTAAAGAAAGAACAAGTGTCGATGCAAGACCTTCTTTCGGTTCAAGTTCTATGAGGTTAGGTTTGGTTAAGTTGGGTAGAAATTTTAGTAGAAGTTGCATCAATAAATTTGCAACTGCCCAATTTCTATATACATACTCCTCCTGCTTGCCTGACGCTCAGCTCCACCCTTGTTCTCTGGCAATCACAAAGCTAAAACAACACCTTGCCATTCTATGAACTGTCTAAAAGCAAACATGAATTCCAGAGCCAGCGAAAGAACACTACATCCGTCGTCAAAACTCTCAAAGAAATACGCTGTCGCTGGTTCTCGTCACAAAACCAAAAATACCTGCACCCATCACGTGTTTATGTATATCTCTTGTGAGAACATGAATCCGAATCTACTGAACACCTTCATTAGTGAAGCCGATCAAATCAGTGTTCCTCAAGCTGCAACCTGACCTGCGTAAGCCCATCAAGGCAAACTGTACTCATCCGACGGTAATTTTGACTTCGGCGTGTAATCCCATAAGCGGGCTTAGGTCCATTCTGTTTCGGGAAAGCTGATCCGGACCCCATTAAGACTCATCTATCGGATTTACCACAGAAATGCCAGATAAGTATTCCAATTCCAGGGCACTTGATCTGCCGATGAATTCCGCGTAATCAGGACGAGATCATCTCGGTTTGCCAAATGGATTAAACACAATCGCTGGACGTGACATTTAACAAACGATTCTTTTTATTTACTCTCCCGAGCCGATAAGTGGCTCACTTCGGGGTTGTTTGTTCCATTATCCTCCGCTCGTCCGAGCCATAAACGGACACGGAGAAAGGATGTTCGCTCAATTGTTGTGGGTGCGCAGCCGCTTCCATCGGCAATAATCGAATCAAATATTTGACAGCACCACAACGATGGGAGAAGAAATTATCCCATTACGCTGCCCGAATTTATTGCGGTCTGGGATAAACACTGTGCGGGCGGAAAGGCACTAATTTGAGCCGAGCGACGATCCTTATCAATCGCTGGAAAACCATCCAGCATTACCTGCTGCTTGTTGTTGAATTAAGGTTATCAGAGCGGCGGCGGCGGCGGGCGGACCCTAATAGCATCGATCTTTGGCAAGCACTGCAGCACTCTGACACTGGTGCTAATGAGATCAAACCCGAATTGCTGTGAATTGCCGTGGCTCTGTTTCCGAGAATTCCCAAGTCTATTTGTTTGATGGACGGACGGACGGACGGACGGACAGTGTTTGCGGTCGGAATGGGCGGCCTTTGTCAAATGCGCGCGGCCGCGGCGCGGTGGTCACAGATCAGATCCTTCGATGATAAATAAGAATTAAGCCCTGTCATGGAAATAAAATTCCACCGCAACGAGAGTGAAATGCATAAATTAAAGGACTCGACGACACAGCTAGGCATATGTAGGTACTCGTATGATGGGGCTCACGGATGCGATATGGCAGCGATCAGAGCTCATCGATCGCATTTTATCTGCTCCCTCGTGGACAGCGATTTCGAGTACTTACAAACAACTCTATAGGGGGCTATTTACGGAGCTAACTTAGCTAACCATAAGTCAACCCCTCGCAGCGAACGCAGTCATCGATGGTAGTAGGTAGGTGGATGGAGCGCTCCTTCCATCTTGCATGCGCGGCTGCCTGTCGTCTCTCGGCACTGTGTGTGCGCGAAAAAAAGTCTAATGCTGGACGTGATTACAGTCGATGTTCATTTTAGAATCAATATATCTTGCAATGGTCCTGCAGCCCGCCTGCCTGAGTTATCTTTCCGGGGTGCGCTCTCCGCCGAGCCGCTGTCCAAAAAATCAATAAATAAGTGCATGCACTAAGAGCCACCAGCCAACAGCCACCAGCCACCAGCACACGGCTAAGGCGAGTCAAAGTCAAAGAAGAGCACTGCGCTGGCTGCTGTCGCGGCATATCCGGCGAAATAAATTTCATGCGCGCTCGCCCATTATGCAAGTAAAATTATTGATCAGTTGATCCCGACTGACACTCGCGCAAAGGACGCGATGTTTATTTTCGTTTTTCCTCTCCTTTCCCAACTCAAATATGTACTCGCGTATATCGTAATCGTAAACGCAAACGCAGCGAGCAGGGCTGTCGGCAAATATCGCAAACCACCGCCGCACACTTTTAACGAACACGTGCAAAGTCGCTACCATCAAATGGGTCTAATCAAATGTCTATTAGTGCGCTGGGACTGTGACCTGTCAAGAGTTTGTTTTCCAGCTCCAGCTTCAGGTATATCTATTCGGATGTTATTCGGCCGATGGAACTGCAATTGTCTGCGCGGTTTTTGCTCTCCGGTGAAGATCAAACATGCGCCATTTCCCATTCGCACTGGAAACACGACTTGGGCTGGCATCAGTGGAAATACAAAATACGACGACCGCATACAATGACGAGGCGGTTGATTGAGTCCTTTTTTTCCGTTCGCCGCAATTTAATTAAAATGTAACCCCGCGACATGGCATCCCGACATCAGAAACAATTCGAAATGTATATTCGCATTGTGCCCGCGGCGGCCCGAGGAGTCGAGTACGAGTACCCTTGGAGACACTCCCTGGAAAGGAAGAGCAAATGCGCCTCCACCCAGCGCGATTTCATTGATAAATTCGCATGGGACGGGGACCAGGCATCGAGCGCAACAGCCACCAGGACCATCCTGTGAGAGCGCCCTGCACTGCGCCCAGCCGCAGCGCCGAGATACCATATCTAATGATGGGATGTTCACGTCGTCATCGACAACTACGTCGACGTTGAAACAAAACAACGCAACGATGCAATCGCGAGCCCATTTACAAGACAATGCTGCGCGCGATGGCGATGGTGACGATCAACATGGCCAGGCGAACGTCCAAATTCCTTGCCATCATCGTTCACGTAGTCATCGTCGACATGGTTGTCGCTGTTGCTGTTGGGCGCTGTGTGTATCCGTACCGTCGAGTGCACATGTAGCGAGAGGCTTCAATTTTAGCGGTCGTGATCATGTAATTTCTGCCCACGCACTTACTCGGTGCACGCATCTTCTGCACTAATTCGCCATTTAAGACGTTCACTCGGTCGCTGCGCCTGCGCGCTGTGCATAATTGACGACAGCGCGCCGAAAGACCCATCAGGCCATCACACATTCGGATCGGATTAGAAGTCGCTTGGGCAAATGTTTGCTATCGCCGCGACGACGGCCATTCGGTTGACTCTCGCCTCCAAGATGGCCGAAAACTACGAGCTATAATTGAATACCTCGAATGGGGAACATAAAATTTGCATCCAAGTGGCCGCCTGCCACAACATGAACTACGACACTGAAAGGATGTGTGCGCATCGGACAGCAAACAGAACCGTAGATCCGTCTGTCAGTGTTTGGCGATCGGACACACTTTGAAGAGTGCCGCCGCGCCGCTCCTCAGCCGCACTGAGGAAATCGCCCCACCATCCATTGTAATTGATGTCAATTTTCGACGTATATATAGTTCCTGCAGGACACCCCGCTAAAACGTGCTTTTCGCATATCATCCAGCGGGAGCAGTTTGGCACTAAGTGAAGCGTCAAATTGCCAGATTGATAGGCGATGCCGGGGCTCGCGTCGGTGTGCGCTGGCCACCTTGACGCAGCCAAATAAGCCGTTGAACGGTTCTGGGCTGGTTTCCTTCTTAGAAGCCATGTGTTCGTCACCTCTTTTTTCCGCCGTCTCTCTATTTATGTTCACAGGAACATCTCCCATTCTTCCCATTGTGACGGGTCGATGTTCACATGTGTATTGTTCGCTGTACATATTACTCTTCTAGGGTTCTTTTATTTTGGGTTTTGTTCTGTCCAAGAACCTGAATCAACGCATTCAAGACCATTCGATGGCAATAACGAAACATTATTGTTTGCGATGCAACAAAGGAAACCATTCAAATCGCTTTGGAACGATTTTTAATCGAAATCAAAACAGAGTTACGTAAAAAGGTGTTTGAGTGGTCGAGGGAGTTTTTTTTTTCTTTTTGTTTCTTTGGCCTGCACGTGGTGGACCAGGATCTCTTCGGTTTTTGTGTTATTTTGATAAAACACTATCGAGGACCGAATTTGTTCTCAGCACTCGGCAGTTGCGCTGTTTGTTTATTTGTTTTGTCGTAATCGGGTAAAAAAAAATCTCAAGCTATTTCGAGATGAGTTTGGAGCAAGCGTAGTGCATGTTTTTTTGCCGATCGGTCAGGACACATTGACAAGTTAGAATGACTCTCCAAACACATAAAAATATGAGGCTTTAAAAAAAGGTATAATAAAGGAGATTGAACAAGGCTTGTGTCGTTTGTATTCAAATTTGCATTTTACCCCTGTCGGGACTTGTGACATATTGCGTTTGTTTGGAGTCATATTACTCAACTTGGGATTTATTGAATTTATTCATTTAACAGTGTATTGTCAATAACATGCAACGTTGAAGATGTATGCGCCGGGGGTGACCAACGATGACATCTGCCCAATTTCAGAAAACATTTAAATTCGAAATCTGCGAAATGAGTTGTCCAATTGCGAAGAAAAAAAATCTGAATGTTGGTCCCTAACGCTCTACGTTTTGACTGAGAAATACTCTCTGATTGGGTGCCATAAGTGCAGATTTGTCTGCATTTTTCAGATTTTCAATCCAGCTGCAGACGTTCAACAACCAGAAATCTTCAGAAATTTGCGATTCAGATTTTCTCTGCATCTGCAATAATTTTAACATTTCTTGCACACTTGCTTTTCCTTTATGCTTTTTATGCTTTTCGTATTCAACTCTTTATTTTTGTTATTTTACTAAAATAAAAAAATTATTTGTGAAGTAGGAAAAATTATTTGTGAAGTAGGATTTTTTCATAGAAATTTTGTTTGTCATAATTGCGGATTTGTCCAAATATTCTTATGGCAACACTGGCGTGCAGTTCTAATAAAATACACGAACAAATTCAAGTCCATATGAAAACAGACGTAAGGTGATCTCATTTTCCATAGAGAACAGCGAAATACGTTCTCATGCATGTCCATGAATTTTGTCACAATTCGTTGAATGTTGGGTTCAGAATGACGTCCATTTTACAATCAAAAACTTGAATTTTGATCAACAATTTTGATCAAGAATCTTGTAGGCAGTGCTGCATCATAAAAGGGTTGAATATGGCAGACCAAAAAACGACAGTTAAATATTTTTAAATGTAAGCGCAGGTGGCTGTTAAGCTACTGCTACAAAAGATTTGGTTTTTTCAACTCCCGTTTTCCAAATTGGCAAGGACCTTTTTTTGTAGAAATTCCTCGACTTTCCTAGGAAACTGAGAATGCACTTAAGCGATGAAGAGTTTACAGTATCAGCACTCACCACAGCACCGATGATCTACCACCTGATCCGGGCAAAGGCAGGGCAATTGCAACCAAACGGATTACAGGGTTGAGCAAGGCCTTAAGCGCAAGCTGACTGTCGCTATACATATCGCAATATGGCAATTATCTCCGCTTGAAAAACAGAGACATTCTTGCCTGAAGTCGAGTGCAGTCGAACATAGAATTTTACACTGTTTTGGAGAGGAACCGAACCGTCTTCCAGCAACTGCAGAAAGTGCCTATTCTGGAAGAAAGATATATTAAACAGCTGACACATCATATATGGGTGCAAGTTCTAGTTGACACAGTTTGTGAGTTATCTGTTCTGTCGGGCTTTGTTGCCTTTTTATAATCCACGTCTTTGTTTCGTGTAAAATCTACTTAATTCCGGAGGCGTTCACGGAAATATCAATTCGGACCGAGTTCTTTAGGATCCATCCGACCAACTGGTCGTGGTCAACTGTCATCGATGAGTTCACAATTGGAATAGTTGGCGTCTTGAATAGAGTAATCCAAAAATATTAGGTTTGATTGGACTCAAACTACACCAACTCCCAACATTCATTTGTGTGTCTATCCCCCACCTGTCATCAAAATGACAGTTCTACTATACACCAACTCTTAGTATATTCGTACCTAATACTGTCTGAAGTTAGCCCCAAATAGTCTTGCATTTAATTAATATATACCACAGTCCTTTGTCAAACTTTTGTGGAAAAAAAAAACTGTCCAAATACCGACGAACATGACAGTGACAGCGCATACACATCACTAGAGCGCCTGTTTGGTTAATGACATTATTATGGCCGGTTTTACAGTGGCCACTTAAATGTAACTTCAGTTTCAAGGGGATAACCACTCAAGTATCACTCAACTCAGCTCTGTTTCGTGTTTCACCGTCATTTAAAAATACGTGCGAAAAACCGCAGCAACACTGCAGAACGGATGGGTGTTTTTTTTTTCTTTTTTTGACACGGCCCACAATTAGTGCATCGAAGTGCAAATTGAATTATATATTTTAACTGAATACCGCATGCAACGTATCCAACTGAACTTGCGGTTACAGAAGAGCTAAGCGGTTTTTTTGTTTCTTCATAATATTTGAGTTTGGCTATTTTTGGCTCAAAGATTTTTCAAATTTGCACTAAGCTGCCAAAGCAACGACAATTAGTGCCAAAGTCCACCCTATTCCAAATTGCTTTTTGTTCCGCTTTTACGTAGGTACTCTACTCGGTAACACTTTCGAAAAGGACATAAATTTAACAATATTAATTCCACTTTCAAAATTATTGCAAGTCCAAGAGTAGTAGATTTGATTCCGCTTTCGAAACAGTCAGTACTAAATGTTCTTTTACTAAGGTGATCGATTATTTGAATTTTGTGTTCATTTGGGAATGAAAGGCGAGTCATATTTCGGGTATCGAAAATAGTTGACATCGATGTGAATGCCGAACGAAGAATCGCTTAAAGAGGACTGACTAAATGCGAATATTAAGAGAAAGTTTTTGTGACTGCTTTTGAAAAGCATTCGCAATCGTTTGGGACAGAACTTTTGAAGCTTTGCGCGCCACCTTCACAGAGGTCTTCCCCTATTGATGCGTCGATCCTCTATACGCTGGAATAAAAACTACTAAGCTCTGGAGCGTTTGCGCCTACTCCCTTGCACATCTGAAGCTCTCGAAAATTTAATTCTACAGCCTACTGGTT